>JAPDNY010000005.1:130987666-131430419 GCA_029375565.1 Gekko gecko
CCTACAGAATGGGAGGGGGAGAATCAGAAATGGTGAGGTAATATTCTAGAGGGTTCTACCAAAAATCTGTCCTGATTGGCTTGACATCATCACCTGATGCTGCTTGGCCAAAAAATTATAATTAAGCTAAGGCCCAGAATGAGACACTAGCTTGGATTCTCATAGATTGAAGGCCTCAACCATGACATGCTTATATTGCAACAGATAGCAATGTAAAAAAACACATCACTTGTGGCCTTTTATTCTTGGACTTAGGTTTGTGCCATCTTACGCAAGTTCTAAGAGTGTGTTAGATAGTTAAGCTAGTTTTTTTGTTTTTCTGCTGTATGACTTTATAGTATTTTGTTTCCAGTAGAATAAATCTTTGTCTTCATAGAAATTAAATAAAACTTCACAATATTTTAATAAAAGGTTTGGTTACTTGTGTGCAACAGCCCTGGGAACCCATGAGGTTCAGCTTTGGACTTCTTGACAGATTCCCTTTGTCAAGAAAGGCAAGGTATAAATGAAGTAAATAAATAATAAATACAGCTGAATGGGGGGGCAGATAAAAGGCAGGCAGGCTGGTTGGTGGGTGGAGAGGACAGAGAGAAGTAAGGAAAGATGAGGAAATGGGACTTGCCAGGAGGAGGAAAAGATGAAATAGTGTAGGGAGAGGGATACAGCAGAACGTGAGTTATACCCTGCAAGTCTTTGGAAGGTTCCCCAGTAAGGGCCTGGCCCAGCAGCTAGTACAACACAACTAAAGTAAGCACAGCACAGTGGCTGAAACCATGCAGTTTTCCCAGGCAGAAGCTGTCATGGGTAGGGAAGGAGGAAGCTGAAGATAGGGGGCAGATAAAGGTAGGCTTGCTGGTAGGTGGGAAGCAGAGAAGGAAGGAGGAAAAGGGGAGACTGCTGTGGGAGACAAAGAGGAAATAGAATGGAGGGGAGAATGAGATGCCTCCACAAGCCCTTGCCAGTCCCCACTTGACATAAGCTAAAATGTTTTTAACATAATTTTTATACTGCACATTTTGAATAACACCTTGACTTAAAAACATTCTACTCAATCCAAAAGGGGACACACACACAAACAAACCAGTTTTTCAGTGCTCTCCACAATTTTCATTTTCTTCGTTTAAAACAAAAATGAAAAATTGAATTGAAAAAATTATCCTTAGGAAAAAAAACCTTAAAAAATATTTCCCCCCCCTTGGAAAATTTTCGGATTCCTTTTCTGAGCCTTCACATTTGTAGTTTGAGTTTTGGACTAGGATCTGAAAGATCTAGGTTGTGATCACACAAGCAGTGTGGCCTGACGCAGCCACCCTTCCCCTCCAAATCAAATGGACACAGTCACACAGCAACATCTGTCAGGCGTTCCACTGTCATAGGATGTCTTGGAGCCAGGTTAAAAAGGCACCACATCACAAGTGGTGTTTTTGGTTTCCCATGGATTCACTGGGCATGGCTAGATGTCTGAACATGGGGGAAGCACAAACAGAATATATTTGTCTGTCTGAACCTGCAGATCTGTTCCCGCCATTAGGGAAGTTTTTTGAATTTTTCCTATATGCTCATGCACACACATGTGTATGAGAGCATATGTGCACACATGCATTTTGAAAATTTTTTGCACTCCCTGGCTGAGATGCTGAAGTAATGTGGATGCTTGACCACAGGATGTCTGTGTGGGTAACCCTCAACAGGGTATGCTGTCTGGATGATATGCCCCACAACACTTTAACCAAGAAAAAGATGGGAGGAGGGGAAACAGTACAGTTAGAGGTGGCACCATATTGTGCCATGCCTCCACTGTGACCACAGCCATAGATTGATCCCAGTCTGGCATGGAATCTTGCCGGGTGTCCTTAGGCCAGTCATATACACTCAGCCTAACCTACCTCACAGGGTTATTGCTGTAAGGATAAAATGGAGGGAGAACAATGGAGGGAGACATTTTGGTGGGACATAAATGAATAAATAACCTATATTATTTGGATATGAAAGGATGTGAATTTGAAGGACACATCTTTTCTCCTTTAAAGTGCTAATATCATACTATAAAATAACCTTATTCTCCCTCTAGCCATCTATGCTTTTCTCTCAAGGAAACATCATAAGATGGTGGCCAACTTTTCTCTAGCAGGGCTTTGGAGATTTTAACAATTGGCTTTCAGACATTAAGTTTGGATGACTTTTCCTAGAACAGGGAATATAAGGTGGAAGATGCTTCCCAATCATTCTGGAATTAAAAAGTCTTGTTAAGAAAAAGACAGCCATTCAAGCTTCAGCCATATCATTCTTTTCCCAATGAACATCCAGCCCATTCCCCAGCTTTTTTATTTGTTAGTAAACTTGGCTGAGATTAATGGACTTTCTTGCAAGTAAATCAGCATATGACTATGATGGTCTCCTTTGTCTGTTAGCTCTTTAGTTATCCTTTAATTGTATTAAGGTTGTATGAAGTATTGTATCATCACCTGCATAACCCAAAATTAGAGATATTTCTAAAATTATTCTCTGCTCAGTTTCCAGAAATCTGGAAGTTTCTGAAGTGGGATCAATGCATTAATAATATTCCACCATTCTACTTTTTATTTCTGAATGTTGTAACAACTCTGTACATGTGCACTATCCTCTAGATTACAGTTCCTTGGCATCTTATTTCCCTCTACATTACCAAGGTTCCTTTGATAAATACTGTACACACATGCACACATAAAACTCAATTTGATTGTATATACAGTGTTAACAATTTCTGAGTGCCTGATGTGTCAGCTTAATGTAGCATTATATCTGCACATTGATAGAACGTCAGACAAAAATAATTTTCTCAAAACTGTACAAAATCACATCAAGATTTTTTTTTTGAGTGCTTTACTAGTGTGTACACATTTATACTGTAGACTGGGGAAATAAGTCACTCAGATATTGAAGAAAAAAGAGAGAGAGATTTCAGGCAAAGAGTGCATGCTTTAGTTCAGAGATTAGTTTAAAAATTCTCCTAGGTGAACTAGAATTAAGGGTACTGGAATGCACAGAGACAATGACCAAATATTATGGGAAAATATTCTCACTGAAAAAGTTTAATCATTTTTATCTAATACTTACATACAGTGCTGGTACTTCTGTGCAGAAGCCCAATCATGTAGATAGGATGCTGGAATGAACTGGTAGTGAGAAAAGATGGGTAAGCCTAAAAGATTACTTCATTTCTACGAGAAGGGCAAAGCACTGTCCTGAGTGACCTCAGCAGTTTGTATTTGATACAATAAGCTTAAATATAGAAAGCATTCTTTATGTGTGTTTTATACTTTGTTAGTTTTATAGGCAAGCAACATGAGCTATACACACCGCCAGCAAGTGATCAATGGATAACAGTTTGGAACAGCCAAGGAACTGATTTATAGACAGAAAGCCATAACAATTTATGTCCACATAATATCTGGCAGCAATTAAAAACATCCTCCTCTCTTTCTTAGGAAATAATCAAAGCAGTGTAGTGTAGAAACACACTGAACTCTTGTGTCATCAATAAATTATGCACTTTGAAATCATTCCATGGTTGCAGAGTGGAGAAATATTTAGTATGTTTTGTGAGTCCTTTATTTCTTATAAAACTGAAAGTCCTCCCTTTCTTAGCAAAATGGGAAACAAGTACTTCTCTCTTCACTCAAAACAGAGCAGTGCTTGCTACTAATGTAATAAATGATATCTTTATTATCTGTTGAATGAACATGATTCATCCACCTGTCAAAACTTGTAAAATGGGTAATGCAAGGAAATTGAAGTTGTTCTTTTCAGAGAATGGGGATGTACTTTAGACAGTCATTTATCCTCAGCTGGTACTTGTGCAGCCTGCCATCGTAACTTAATTTTACCCAGAGGTTCATAAAACATCTGTTTTAATCATGCAGCCAATTTCACTCTTTATGCTGTTATACTGCAACTATGATGACATTAAGGGACATTGTTTTGAGAAGAACCTGATGCTTTAAACATCTCACTATCCAAATACAGGGCCAAAAGATGGAACCCTTTCTTATAGGATTGTTCAGACATGGGGTTAGATCCAAACTAAATTGCTGGTTCCACCTCCCCACTGCAGATGTAGTAAATATGTTATAACATAGTGGATGTGACATAGAAGTATATTTTCAGTTTCACAGCTAAAGAGTACCAGCTTTCTGAAGAAGCAGAACGTGAACACGGAAGTGAAGCCAGCCATGTATAGCTGCTGCTCATGCAAGAAGTAGAACCTTTGTTTTTTATACAAAGGATTTGTGGACTTAATTTGAGTTTTCCCTTTGCATCAAGTACTTTTTGATCCTAGCTCTTTAAGAATATATAAGGGTTTGTTGAACTTTAACAAAGATTTAAAACTGTTTGAATTGTTTTGTACAATATAATCTTTCTGCTTTTGCTTGTAATTCATTCATGGAGTGCCTTTATATTGATACAATCTCCTCCCATAAGCTCTTATTTTGATATGCAACCTCCAGGTGGTGGCTGGAAATCTCTCATTATTACAACCAATCTCCAGGTGACCAAGATCAATTCATCTGGAGAAAGTGGCTGATTTGGAAGGTGGATTCTATGACATTATATCTCATTGAAGTCTCTGCCCTCCCCACACGCCACCCTACTCAGGGTCCACCCCTAAAATCTCTGGGTATTTCCCAGCCCAGAGCTAGCAGACCTACACTCCACAGACTTGTTATGAAGATAAAAGTGACACTTTGAGCACCATAGTAAGCCCCTTAGAGCAAAGGTGGGTTAAAATGTAACAAATAAAAATTGTAACAAATACTTGTAACAAATGTAACAAATAAATGTAAGTATTGGGTGGCTATATTTAACCAGTGTAGATGTTGTAGTAAAAATGTACAAATCCTGCTAAAACCTTATTGTCTTAAAAGGACAGAGGATCAAGAGGCAAACACGAAAGGAAAAGAACAAGGATAGTTCAAAGGACAACATAAATAAAAAGTGGGAGATAATATCATAGAAAGGAACTTCAAGAGGAAATAAGTGGGAGATGTAAAATAGTAGAAGAGACCAAGACTTGGAGCCTAAGTGCTCTTTCCCCCATGGTCTGCTTACGGATGAGGGGAGGACATCCTCCAAAGTACATCCCCCATGTTTCTGGAGGGTCCACTAACCAGAGGACATAATTTCAGGGGAAACAGAAAAGTTAAGTGGGAGGGGAGAGGTGGGAAAGTCACCATTTATGCAGTGGAGCATGACATAAGATCCAAGCCATTCAGTTGCTAAAAGTAACACTAGACTGAGAAGACTAAACAGGAGTATAGAGATCAAAACAATTATAAGGTGATTGTGTAACTACAAGTCCTATAATCCTATAAATCAGCAAGAGAATTGGAGCTGTCAGACTCTATGCCAGGCAACCCACCCATCTTCTTACTTCTAGATGAATCTAGCACATGACAATTCGATTTACACAAACCCAACAGTGCTGTGCTGTGACATCCATTGTGGTGGTGAAGTGGTTAAAGAGTAAGCCTGGGATCTGGGAGACCCAGGTTCGAATCCCCACTCTGCAATGGAAGCTTGCTAGGTGACCTTGGGCCAGTCACATGCTCTCACCCTCAGCTACCTCACAAGGTTGTTGTGGGAATAAAATGGAGGAGAGGAAAATTCTGTAAGCTGTTCTGGGGAGAAGGGTGGGATATACATGAACTTAATAACCAAACCAACCAACAAATAAATAATGTATTCTAAGTTGTATTTGTTGTGTTATATCCAGAAAAGCCCACTCTCAGGGAAGAACATTCTTTCTTATTCAGTGGGGCTATAAGCTGCTTAAATTGCTGGCTGGCTGACCAGCCATTATTCTGAAGCTCCAGTAGGCTTGTGTCCATTCCAAGGAAAGAATGCCAAGATAACACCAGTGACTGTAAAGCTTAGATTAGCCTCATATGTTTTATTTTTTCTTTCTCAGTTCTGTAACACACTGTACTGATGTCGTATAATTTTCCATAAGTGCTTGTGCTCTAAAGTTTAAAGGTGTTAATAGTAAATAAATGGATTCAAAGATTCTTACCTTTGTGCCTGGTTGTGCTAGAGTCCATGTAGACTCTAGAGATTTCTGGCTGGTCTCAGATGAATAAAGTGGGAGGATAAAGTGGGGTGGGAGCTAGAAACAGCACACATTCCACAAACACAAATGGACCCCTACTGGTGTCTCAAGCCACAGGTAGATCAGTAAAAGGGCAGAGCGTGAGTGATGGCAAGTAGCTTATATGGCAGGTGGGAGGGGGAGCAAGTGGGGCAAGTCCTCTCTCACACATACATATTTATCTCCCCACCATGACAGTGGGTTGCCCCTTGTCCTCCAGGATGGTTCGTTAGTGCCATAATTGAGCTACAGAGGATCTCCTCTGTTTCCCTGTTGCAGTATTGCAATAGATACTTTGGAGAAAGAGCAAAATAAAAGGATTCGAAAATAAGTATGTTGTATTCAACACTGTTACACTGTCTGGAAGCTTTATGGAAATCAATAGGACTTACTTTCAAGGTATATTTTAAGACTGAGATGTAAATATCTTTAAAGAAATGTTGAGATGAAAGCACATGAAATGTCATTTACTCCCCTGTTCTACTAAACAGGGAAGGATCTTCTGTATTCCCATAACTGTCTATTATATGCATATAGAAGGTTTAGCTCTAGTGAGTCTTCTGCTGTCTTCATAGATCACTTTGACTTTGTGGCCTCTTTCTCACAACACACACACAGTGACATGGGGACCATAGCCATCCCCACTCAGTCCTGAAGCTCGCTGGGCAAACTTGGGCCAGCTCCTCTCTCTCTGTCATACTGACAGACATGTTGTTGGGGTAAAATGGGAAAGGGAAGAACAAATAGGGTTAGATAGACTGATACATACATACATACATACATACATACATATTGTCTTGGATCTCCCAATAATGAGAGGACAGCCAATTGCATAGTTCTTCACCACCCACTCATTTTCTCAGTTAGGGAAGATCTTGTGGGAAACAAGAGTGCAGGCCTTTCCAACATGGTTACTCACACACGCTGTCCCAGTCAGTAGGGTTGCCAGCCCCAAGTTGGAAAATACCTGGAAATTTGTGGGTAGACTTTGGGAAGGGTGAGGTTTAGGGAAGGGAGGGGCCTCAGCAGGGTATAATGTCATACAGTTCACCCCCCCAAGCAGCCATTTTCTCCATGGGAACTGAACTCTGTAGTCTGAAGACCAGTTGTAATTCCAGGACATCTCCAGGACCAGCTGGTGGTTGGCAACTAGGGTCTTACCTGAGTTTTAGCGGGGGAGTCACGGGCCCCGTCGTGGAGTTTTGGCACATGCGCAAAGTGCGCAAACTGTGATGATGTCACCCAGAAGTGATGTCATCATGTCAGGCACACTGGGGGCGGGACCAATGTTCCCTCTAAGCTGTGGAGTCTTGTGAGCAAAAATTCTACTTTGTGAGCTACTGGAATTTGAAGTTGTGAGTGAGTGATTTGGCTACTGCATAAATTAGTTTGCTCTGGAATTATCCTTCCTGAGCTAAGAAAAAATGTGTAAGCCAGAGGCTAGACAACTGTGAGCTAGCCCACACTAACTCAGCTTAGAGGGAACACTGGGCGGGACCACTATCATTCGAGGGAAAACCATAGAGTTTTCCCTCAAATGATAGAGCACCCCCCCTGCAATGTGTCCAGGTGATGTCATCATGGTGGGCACATTTCTGCAATCCCGACATTTTGGAGGTGGGGTTCCTCCTGGCAGCCCAATCCAGGCTGGCAGGGAACAGACCCATTGAGTGGGGGGTTTTCCGCCCCCCTGGGGGACCTGGCAATCCTACTGGCAACCCTATTCCAGGGCCATCAAATGTCATCATGGAAAAAGAGCTCTTGTGCTGTTCTATGTTCTTGTGTTAATGAAAGGACCTTTGCAGCTATGATTAGTGCCTGCTAAAGCCTGACAGCAACAGTTTGCATCCTCACAATAGTTATTTTATTTTATTTATGCTATCAGAGAAATGTTAACTGAGCATCCTTTAGTTCAAATGGTTAATAGAAACATGGGGCTATGTAATGACTGTTGTAGTAGATGTATAGCTGTAGCACAATTGCTTTTTCAAGAACACACACACTCTACTGAATCACAATTTTATTTCTAAACTATTCTGAAGAAACACCCCCCAAAAAAAACACACACAAAAAAAAAACCCTTCTGGCCTTGTTAGAATTTCAACAGCAAGTGCTTCACTTAATTTCTTCTGTTACGTCGCTATCTGGCATAACTAGGTGTACAAATTCCAATTAACAAATTTTGTGATGTGTTAATTTGTTATATATTATGTACCTTCAAAAGTTTCATATTAATGCAGAAAATTAAAATAAGTTTGCTGCAGCGAATCATTACAATATATGTTTGTGTTGGTACCTCATAAAATAAGCAACTACAGTAAAAAGTTTTGTTACCCAGTACTCACAGAAAATGGGGCTTGCTGGTTAATCAAATGTGCTGGATACTCAAGCTTATTGCTCTGCCCCACCCCCTGCACAGAGGAAGAAACAGTGAACAAACCTCACCCCACTGGAAACGCTGTGGCAGGACCCTTTCCCTTCTCCCTGAATCATGGAGCTATCCTTTGCAACACGTACACAAGCATGCCAACTGCCCAAGAACCCTTGAGGAGAGGGGGGTCCTGATTGCTCATGGCAGGCAGAGAGGAAAGAAGGCACCTGGAGATGACAGCAGCTAGTGTTGCTGGCTGTCAAAAGCCCAGCAATGGCCATAGGCATGAAGCTGGCTGGCTGGGTAGTGTATGCCCAAAGACAAAGGAGTATGGATTGCCAGGAAAAACATCAACAACCCCAGATATGCAGATGATACCACTCTAATGGCAGAAAGTGAAGAGGACCTCAAGAGCCTCTTTCTAAGAATGAAAGAGGAGAATGCAAAAGTTGGCTTGAAACTCAACATCAAAAAGACTAAGATCATGGCATCCAGCCCCATCACTCCTTGGCAAATAGAAGGGGAAGTCATGGAAGCAGTGACAGAATTCATGGTCCTGGGATCCAAGATCACTGCAAACAGTGACTGCAGTCAAGAAATTAAAGGACACATGCTCCTTGGGAGGAAAGCTGTGGCAAACCTAGACAGTATAATAAAAAGTAGAGACATCACCCTGCCAACAAAAGTCCATATGGACAAAACGATGGTATTCCCAGTAGAAATACGAGAGTTGGACCATAAGGAAGGCTGAGTGCTGAAGAATAGATGCTTTTGGATTATGGTGCTGGACAAGACTCTTGAGAGTCAGTCAGTCCTAAAGGAAATCCCTGGAAGGCCAGATACTGAAGCTGAAGCTCAAATACTTTGGCCACCAAATGAGAAGGGAGCACTCACTGGAGAAGACCCTGATACTGGGAAAGATTGAAGGTAACAGAAGAAGGGGACGACAAAGGATGAGATGGTTAGACAGTGTTACTGATGCAACAAACATGAAATTGAACGAACTCTGGAGGATGACAGAAGACAGGAGGGCCTGGAGTGATGTGGTCCATGGGGTCACAAACAGTTGGACATGACTGTACAACTGAACAACAACAACAGCAGCAACAAATGGTGGCTGAGGAGAGAAGCTTGACCTCTGGATGATCCTGGTTTGCTGAGAATTCTGGATACTCTAATGAACTGCATATTGCAATTCCTATTGCATATATATGCTAACTAATAACAATGTTGATAATGCTGCTTCTCATAATCAACACTGTCTTCCATATTTGGTGGGAAGATAGATACATCATTATATTCTGCAAGAAAAATATATTCTGAAGATGAGCTGTGGCTCACTGCTTGGCATTCAGATCTGGCTTTCATACCTGACATCTCTACATAAAAGAATCAGCTGGTACTATGAGAGACTACAGTCTGAGAACTTGGAGAGCCATGGCCAGTCATAAGAGACAATACTGACCTTGGAAGACAAAAAGGCTGATACAGTTGGCAGCTTCATGTGTAAGTAACAAAAGTAGGCAAGTAATAAATGGATCAATGCCATCTGGTATGCATTGTCTAATTGGGACATTTAAATAATTTTGGAAGAACTTTGAGCATGTGGAAGAGAGAGAAAAGTCAAGAATACACTGAAAACTGTGGTTAGCATGTACACAGAACATTCTATGCAGAATTCAGGGGAAAACCAAGACAATTCAGAATCCCAAAATAGGAGTGCGGGTGGGAGATTTGAATGAGGATGAGTTCGAATCATCACTGTCTTGGAATGGCCATCTAAAATATAGAAAGTGGCTAAATGGCAACACTCAGTATGTCCTTCTGAAAAAGTTTAGCTGCTTTTAATTAATTTCTGAAAGAGGGATAGGAAATGTACTGTCTGGGGTTTTTATTTAGCAGAACATAGTACTTCATGAATATGATTTATTTCATTTGTATCTGGTATGGCTGTGATTAATTATGTACTTTCAACTGATAGTTCCCCCCACCCTTTAATCTGGTATATGTTTTGGGGGGTTTTCAGCAAAATATTTACATCTCAAAATATCCATGGCAGAGCATATCAAAGCCTTCTGGATGTATATAGACATATCACTTGTTACAATTTTGCTCATTTAAATTCACAATTTAATGTATGTTTGACATATGTTTGAACTCTTGTGATAAGGTCCACAACACTGAGTAGAACTACATTTGTTTATAGTGAAAGGCAGAACTACTGAAGAAAATTTAAATTGCAAAAAATATTGAATTAGCATTTTAATTTAGAGTTTGTTTTCTTTCTTTCTTTTTTTACCAAAATTCCCAATGTGCAGCATAAAAATAGCCCGCTGGGTTAAAGGTAAATCCACATGACTGCTCATGGAGTCTCGCAGGCTGACTTTAATGGTAGGGTGCAAATATATGCATGTGATGCTGCTTTAGACAGGCAAGTCACACTAGAAACTAAATTTTCACCTTGGTACAAATCAATTAAATTGGATTATCTTAGAGCATAATATCTGTCCAAGATTTCCTTTTTAAAATTATGCTCAGCTATTATATCCTTTTGTTTTCAAACAATGCAAACAGCTGTGCTTGAAGTTCACTACTCCCAAACACCAGTTGCTCAGTGCCTCTGCATATGAGGAGGTCCAGATCCTAGCAGCAAAGAAAATTCAAGTCAAGCTAGTGTCAATATAGGCCAGTTAAGATTTTAATTAGTATTCAACAGACATTTATGGGAGTTTCTCCTTTTCATATGAAATAAGTTTTTAAATGTAATCTTTATAGTGGCTTAATCTAGTTTTACTGTACTGTATTTTATTGTATATTATTTCCTATCACTTGTAACTCCTGTCTACTAGCAAAATCCTACTGAGCTAAGCTGGGAAAAATGCATGCAACATTGTTCCAACTGGAATACATTAATAAAAAGTTTACCTGCAAAATCATCTGTGGACTTTTAGACTAAGAGTGCTTCCCCTACTTGTCTTAATTGTTAATTGCCAGAATTCCTCTACTATCCCTAAGATAACAGTTACATTTAGGTTCCGTTTTCATGAAATATTCATGGCCTTTCATTTCATATAACATACTGCAAGCAACCGAAGGTCACACACATCTTTCTTTCATGGCAACCTGACAAAGCTCAGCTTTCCTAGCTCCTTTCAGATAGTACCAATCACTACTTGTGGGAGAAAAGTTATGAATGAGTGTTCCTTTCCTTGGAGAGTTTTAGGCTTGAATCAGCAAACACTTTACAGAAACATTTGGATTCTCTGCTGAATTTGTTTTGAAACCAAGTGTCTTATCTAATTTCTAATGACATATAACTCCTTTGTAGCATAGCTTATTGATTCTAAATTGTTTCATTCCTTTTTGGAATCAATGTTTTGGTATAGTTCATTAATTTAAAAAGAGAGCTATTATTCTGGAGATTCCTCCAAGCTATTAGGCTTTTCAGCGGGGTAAAAAATGATGTTTTCAGTGGCAGAGCATCTGCTTTGCATGCAAAGGTTTCCAGGCTCAACCCCTGGCATCTCCAGTTAATAGGGTCAGGTAGCAGACTATGTGAAAGACCTCTGTCTGATACCCTGGGAAGCCACTGTCACTCACAACAAACCAGTGATACACACTCAGTGGAGAAGAAGAAGAAGAAGAAGAAGAAGAAGAAGAAGAAGAAGAAGAAGAAGAAGAAGAAGAAGAAGAAGAAGAAGAAGATGAAGAGATTGTATACCCCGCCCTTCACTGCCCAAAGGCATCTCAGAGCGGCTTACAAATTCCTTTTCCCTCCCCTCCCCACAACAGACACCCTGTGAGGTAGGCAGGGCTGAGAGAACTTCTGACAGAAACTGTCCTTGAGAGAACAGCTGTGCCAGAGCTTGTGACTGACCCAAGGTCACATCAGCAGGTGCAAGTGGAGGAGTGGGGAATCAAACCCGGTTCTCCCAGATAAGAGTCCACGTACTTAACCACTACACCAAACTGGCTCTCTGGCTCACCAAAAGAAGCCACATGTGGCCCTTTGACATGCTACCTGTAGTTCATCTGAGCATTTTTTCCCAATCTGGCACCTGCCCCATGTTTCAACGAAGTGGGTCTTGTAGGTGGCAAGGGGGTTCCTACCTTGAAATAGCTGCTGCCAGAGGAAGAAGTTAACTGTAAGCCTACCTGAAGATAAAGCCTCATGTCAGGAATGGAAGTAATTGTGGCTCTCTGGGCTGATGTTCATTGTGAATGTGACTCTCTGTGAGCCACAGAGTTAGTATCATTGTAGTACACAATATTGACTTTAGTTGCTGTAGATTTCCCAGGTTGTGTGGCCGTGGTCTTGGCATTGTAGGACCTGACATTTCGCCAGTAGCTGTGGCTGGCATCCTCAGAGGTATAACACATAAAGGCGGAATACTCTCTGCGTCAAGGTGAGCAGAAAACTGATAGGCAAGTAATTTATTTCTACCCTGGAAGGTGGGGTAGGTCTGAGTCAATTATCTAGTGTAGTTCTCCAGGCTATTATGGACTGATTTATGTCCCATGGCTTTAAACACAAGTTTAGCTCTTTCACTCAATAAGGCTTATTCTGTGATTTGACTTGGACTGTGCCTATCCTTAGACTGAGTCAAAGCCGGTACTTCTGCAGTACTTCATTTCTTTTTGTCCCAGAACAAATGTGTGTGACTTTTCTATATATGTGATTCCTCCTCCTGGAATAGCATTGGCAGGTTTTTAAAACTGGGCACTGGTGTGTACATTTAATCCTCTTAGCTGAAAGAATGGAAAATCAGGACCTTAAGGCAGGATCAAATAATAACCCAAACTGTAAATTATTCAAGGTGCCACTAGTATCATGAAGTAGTCGAATTTACTTACTGCTGAAAAGAAACCAGCATAAGCTGAATTGGTGAGTGATGGCATGACATAATTTTACTTTCTTGTTTTTGTTCACATGAGAAGATGATGAGGGGGAAATGTGACAACAGGCAAGGAAAAGAATGGTTTGAAAAGGAGCTTTATGAAACATTTCAAATAATCTCTAAGAAGACATTTTCTGTTTTCAAAGCATTCCCGGCTGATGGAAGTGGACCTGTTGATAGGAGTGTACAGGAATACTAAACGGTAGTTCATCCTTTTCACTTAAGCACTTGCAATAGTTAAACACACATGACAGCTTGGTAATGAAGCATGTGAACCAGCTCTGATGTTCAGAGTTTTCAAGATTTCTGTGTTTTGCTGGTAAAAATGCTGAAATTGCTATGGATGGATCTTGCTTCAAGTTTTCCATTACCTAAGATTTATATTTGTTGGTTCAGATCCAAATGGAAGAAGTTCACCAAAGTGGTTTTTTCATGCTTTCCCTACCTCCATAAACCTTCTGTGCCCCTTTAAAACATAATGGTGAGGACTGGAGAATGCTCTGAACAAAATGTCATGAGGAATATACAGGGGACACAAGACCAGTGTTCCCTCTAAGCTGAGTTAGTGTGAGCTAACTCACAGCTTTTTAGCCTCTGGCTCACACATTTTTTGTCTTAGCTCAGGAAGGATGGCTCCAGAGCAAACTAATTTATGCAGTACCCAAATTGCTCACTCACAACTTTAGTGCCAGTAGCTCACAAAGTAGGATTTTTGCTCACAAGACTCCACAGCTTAGAGGGAGCATGGCACAAGACCAAGAGACTCTGGGTAAGACTGCCCTGATTTCAGCATCCACTTCACAGGAGGCTGAAGGGGAAGGAGGGGAAGATCTACTTCCATGAACTCCTTTCCTGTCCCATAAACTGGTTTTCTGTGAGGGGAAAGTGGAGGTGGAAACTGCCATTAAATTGCAACCAATTTATGGCAACTCTGTAGGGTTTTCAAGATGAGACATGAGATGGTTTGCCATTGCCTGCGTCTGCATACCAATCTTGGACCTCCTTGGTGGTCTCCCATCGAATTACTAACCAGGACCAACCCTACCTAGCTTCTGAGTTTTGAGAATATCAGTCTAGCCTGGGCCATCCAAGTCAGGGCAATATCTGTGACATTGTACCATTATCTAGTGGTTGTTTATGTGAGACTGAGTGTATACTTTTAGCATATCTCATCACCTCATGAACAAGCAGTACTGCTGAGTTTACTCTTCCAAAAGTAAAACTTATAAAGATCTACCTAAGCAGTACTATGAAATAAAACAACCATTGTTGGCTGTTCTCTGTTAAAATGAAAGAATCAGAAAAAGTCCACAGCATGGAGCTGATGAGCTTGCTGAACAAAAGACATGCCAATCTGAGTCAAACAGACACAAAAGAGAAATTACTCTCTTTCAGTCAGAATGTGGGAACTTAGGGTCATCCAATGAAACTGACTGCTTTAAGTTCAGAATAAGCAAAAGGAAATACTTCTTCACACAATGCATAATTAAATTCTGGAATTCACTACCATAATAACTAGTGCTGGATGCTAGCTTAGTTTTTTTTTTTTTTAAGGTAATGTTATGCAAGATAGATCTATCACACTGGTTGTCAGCTATGACGGCTAAATTTGGACTCCAGGTGTAGAAGTGCAATATCTCTGGGCTCAAGCTGCTAGATAAAATAACACATGACACACAGAGAAATTATGCAAATAAATTGCCCTGTTTGACAGTGTTACCTCAAACCCTAGGGTCATATGATGCCAAGGATGTATAGGGGAATTTACCATATTATCCCAGTGAACCTTGGCCTAGAGATCTGACAAGTGGTTTGGGCAGTGTCTCCAGTCTAAAAGTCTGTCAGCCTGTTTACCCTGACCTCCTTTTCCAAAACTTTGCTCCACCTGTAGGCAACAGGGCCCTTACTTGCTGCTGTACTGTTGAGTTGCTGGACCTTGTGCATGACAGCCTTCAAAGGTATGTGGCATGCTGCCAGGATTGCTGCTGTTCATCATCTCCTCACTGTTGGAGGTGGAGGGGACTTGTCACTATTGGCAAGGATGGAGGTTAGATCCTTCATCCCAGTACAGGGATCATTCTAGAATACTAAAATAGATTTCCAAAACAATACCATTTCACTGGACAGGGCAATGTAGCCACCTTCCTGAGTCAGTCTTGTCAAAATCAGCATAAACCTTCAGTGCCATCACTAGTATGGCAATATTTGAGGTTCTGTTGCTATCACAATGGCCCCCAAACAGAAATAAACCTGGGATAAATAATCCAAATTTAACCTACCATTTTGGGCTAGGATTTTCCTCCAGACCTGACTCCAGCAATCCTGAGACTATAATCACTTTGAAAGACAGAGTATGTTTAAGTTTTCAGCATTGTTTTTTCCTCCACATACCTGTTCTCTCTCTCTCTCGCAGTTCATTTGCCCCTGTCACCCCAGGCCTTGGCCAGCTCTAGCTCCTCCAACTCTTCTGAACCATTTTCAGACCAATCTCTGCAAACATCAGCCTTACACGCCACTTCTCTGGAGAGAGACAGTTTGGTGTAATGGTTAAATGTGCAGACTCTAATCTGGGAGAACTGGATTTGATTCCCCGGGTTTGATTCCCCACTCCTCCACTTGCACCTGCTGATGTGACCTTGGGTCAGTCACAAGCTCTGACACAGCTGTTCTTGAAAAAGAGCAGTTCCTGTCAGAGCTCTCTCAGCCCCACCTACCTCACAGGGTGTCTGTTGTGTGGAGGGGAAGGGAAAGGAGTTTGTAAGCTGCTCTGAGATTCCGAGTGAAGGGCGGGGTATAAATCCAATCTCTTCTTCTTCTTCTCCTCCCCAACAACCCTAAGCAACTAAGGACTCTTTCACTCTCATTCCTCCTTCCCTTCCTGTCTCCTTCTGGGACACATATTCAAAACTGCTTCTTTCCATCGGAGGGTTCCCTCTTAAATTGGCTGAGGGGGTGAGACACAGCTGGGTACAATAATTACTATTAACAATAGGAATTGTTTAATTTAAATCTACCAAAGTATTTTTACTGTAGTCATTTAAGTTGCCAATATCTCTTGCCTTTACTTTTTCCACTTTTTAGACAATAAAGTCAACCTAGTTAAATACATGTGCTTCTTTTCTTTTCTTGGAAAACACTGTGTGAACTTGGATCTGTGTATATAGAGACTCAGATCCTGAAACCCAAGTTTGGAGACAGTAGAGATACTGTTTAATTAATACCTGCCTCCTCCTTCCTTAGTTTAGAGGTCATAAAAGATGTCTGCTCCTCAGAAGAAAGGAAAGAGAGTATACCACCTAGAAACTGCCCTTCTGAAGTCACAAGAATAGGATGCGATCAATTAATAAATTAACCAATGGGATTCTATAACATATATTATATATAACACTACACGCAGAGAGGAAATGAATAGTACTAACTATACAACACTTTACACCATCTCCAAAAAGGGTTGGTTTCTCAACACACTGGAGCAGAGATACTAAAAACTGTGCTGAACCATAGAATAATTACATAAATACTCAACATTCTCAGTCCTTTTAAAAAAATCAATTACCTCTTCCCCTTTGCAAAGATAATGCCTTCATAATTCTGATCAATTATTTTTGTAAATTTGGAAAATCATTAATGTCCCATGAACCACAAGGCCACAGGGAAGAAAGATGTTAATTTGATGTCATTAATAGAAGCAATATATTTCAGCCTACCAAATTACTAAAGAGTTGCACTCTGTATTAAATTTAAACACATTCTTAAAGTAAATGCTTTTAAAAACATTCTGGTTAGAAGAAGCTTTCTGAACTGGACTGTGTAATAGTGTGTTCTCCTCAAGAAACTTTATAATTCAGTGTTTCAAATGAATCTTCTGTGATTTCACATAGACATTGCAACTGAAAATAAGGATCAGCTACTGTAACTCACCTTCTCTGCTGACTGTGCAGTCCCAAAAAAGATTGGAATGAAAGCTAACCAAATGATACAGGTTGTATACATAGTAAATCCAATTGGTTTTGCTTCATTGAAGGTCTCTGGAACACCTCTTGTTTTAATAGCATAAACAGTGCATGTTACCATTAAGAGAATACTGTATCCAAGAGAACAAATGAGAGAGAGATCAGAGATGTCACATTTCAGAACCCCCCGGGCATTCTCAGGATCAAGAGTCCTCTGCTCTCCATAGTCCACTATGATATGTGGGGGATCCACAGCAAACCAGATGAAGACTCCTAAAAGCTGTATGGATATGAGGCTGAAAGTAATCACCAGTTGGGAAGCTGGACTGATGAATTTTGGAGCAGTGACAGATTTTTTGCCTTGCTCAAATATTCGGTGGATTCGGTTTGTTTTGGTGAGCAAGGCTGCATAACTGAAGCACATGCCAAGCCCTAAAAAGATCCGCCGTAAGGAGCACACAGCAGTGTCTGGACTTGCAATCATTAAAAAAGTGATGGAATAACAGAGGAAAATCCCAGTCAAGAGGACGTAGCTGAGTTCGCGTCCGGAGGCCCTGACAATTGGTGTATCATTGTGGCGAATAAATGTCACGATGACAAAGGATGTTGCAATGATCCCGAATATTGCTATGAAGACAGGTACAACAGCCCATGGGGAGTGCCACTCCAGCTTGATGATGGGGATAAGGTGACAATCTGTGCGGTTGAGGTTGGGCCTCTTGTTAAACGGGCACACTTCGCAGGTGAATTCATCCACTTGGTAATGGTAGCCTTCACAACGTTCACAATGCCAACAGCAAGGCACTCCTTTCACCGTTTTCTTTCTTTCCCCAGGCTTGCACGGCAAGCTACAGACTGATGTTGGATGCATTCGCTGTCTGCTACCCCACTGCATTTCTTCTACCTGTGGTTATATATATTAAAAAAAAATTAATGAGCCTTTCATCTTTTTCCATTTATAATATCCTAATCCTGGCCACCGGTTTGTCATCAATCAAGTCGTGCTGACAGGACAAACGCAGTTTACCTTGGTAAGAAACCTATTTTTCCTCATATTGACTTTATGAAACTGTTAAAATGATTGTGTCAAATAAATCATTCATGCCATGGACTTGATGAGTGTCATTACTTTCTATTTACCTCTTTACTACTGACCAAACTGACGTCTGTAAAAAGATTTATCAACTCCAGGCTAGCTCTGAAGCAAGACACCCGTTAAAAAGGAATTTATGAACTAATCACATGCAAATATATTTTTTTATTATTTAATTAGAAAATAATGACATGTGGGCTTGGAAATTGTTTCTACTAAGTATGAAGTGAGGTAAAACATCTCAGTGTATTGACCCTCAGAGAACAAGGATTATAAAGGAATTAGGATTGTTTACTTGTGTTTTAGAAGTAAAATTATTCAGCAAGAGAGCATTTTTCCCCCTTCTAAATTTGTCTCAGGCCATGCCTGTTCCAACATGGTTGTTTTGATCTCCCACACCTCTTACTATGATGGCATTATTATATGTTCGCCCTGTGCATGGAACACTCTGGATTTTTGACACAGTAGCACATTTAGAATACACACATGCTTCTGCTAAGACATGCGGTTTTCAAAACCGTGTTTTAGTGACCTCTGAGGCTCCTTGAATGTTCCTCCAACAGAAGATTAGTAACTGCAGAGCATTTTTCCAGAAAAGCAGCTTGTCCAACTTTACTGATCTCCTTCATTGCACAGCCAATGACTAAGGGAGGTTTTTGGGAGTATTCCTAATTCACTCAGGTCCAACAGTGTGCTCTAAAATGTTGCTCAAGAATACTTTCCAATATGCAGGGGTACCATGCCAGGGGTCCATGAACATTAGCAGGCAAGTGAACATGAAAAGAGTTCCCATAGGGCTGAAGATTCACCCTCCATGGCTCTGGGTTTTTTATTTTATATGGGGTAGAGTTCACACATGCGCTTCTCTCAAATACCGCTAACTTTGTTATAGGTTGCAAAATGAATGAAAACCTTGAGTTGTTGTTGGATTGCCTAATAGCCAAGGCTTAAGGATACAGCTGAAATTAGATGGTACATGGTAGAAATTTATAAATGGCTAGATGTGTACACAGCAAAGGAAATGCAGGATAAGGTTTTTAATCAATATAGATGTTAATGTTTACCATACCAGTCACTGCAAATATTAAGGGCATCATTGTCTAGTTAGCATCTGTTTTATGAAATGCTGACTTCAGCCTTAAAAATCTAGAACTGATGCAGAAATTAATATTCTGCTTTGTTTATCAAAGTAGAAGTGAATAAGGATGGAGGAACTTCTATGTTTTGTTTTGTTTGCCTGTCGATTTCAAGTGGCTTGTTAAGATTACATTAAAGATGAATCTCACAAAAATTGTAGTCATGAAACTACTTACTTAAAAGTAGTTACGCCCATTTGCTAGTTTGGCTGTTGCCCTACTTGTCATTCACAAGCAGGGAGCTGATTTTTTAGAACACATAGTCAATGTGGGAAACAAATATTTGACATTTTTAGTTGAGATTTACTACACAGTGTCCATGTGTAACTTTAATGCCTGTCCACAAACATAATTAAACTCACAATCAGGTTTTTTTTATCACTTCTCAAAGTGCCATTGAGTGCACAGGTACAAAACCAAGCAATGCAGTTTGAGAGCCAGTTTGGT
The DNA here is from genome assembly GCA_029375565.1 of Gekko gecko. Taxonomy (NCBI): domain Eukaryota; kingdom Metazoa; phylum Chordata; class Lepidosauria; order Squamata; family Gekkonidae; genus Gekko; species Gekko gecko. The sequence goes on from JAPDNY010000005.1 coordinate 131,007,689, forward strand.
GTAGTGGTTAAGTGTGCGGACTCTAATCTAGGAGAACTGGGTTTGATTCCCCACTCCTCCACTTGCACCTGCTGATGTGACCTTGGGTCAGTCACAAACTCTGGCACAGCTATTCTCAGCCCCACCTACCTCACAGGGTGTCTGTTATGGGGAGGAGAAGGGAAAGGAGTTTGTAAGCCGCTCTGAGACTCCAAGTGAAGGGCGGGGTATAAATCCAATATCATCATCATCTTCTTCTTCTTCTTCTTCTTCTTCTTCTTCTTCTTCTTCTTCTTCTTCTTCTTCTTCTTCTTCTTCTTCTTCTTCTTCTTCTTCTTCTTCTTCTTCTTCTTCTTCTTCTTTGTAATTTAAAACATGCATTCTAGTGTGCAGATGAAAACAAGAGACAAAATACAAGTGATTCTACACTTTATAAAAAATCATCCATAACCATAACTTTGAGATATATTACTGCACAATGAGATGATTTAGTTCTTGAACTGACCAAAAGCAACTGCAATGACCAAGCATCTATAGCCGCAAAGTTGTTCAGCACTGTACTGTACTCATCACGAACTCTGCCAGAGAATATTGATGCTAGCTGATCAAGAGTTCACCCTCAGTTTTATATCAAAGATATGTTCTCCTAGTGATTATGTTCATGTTGATACTTATAGCATACTTACTTAAAAGAGTAGTAGAAGAAGAGTTAGTTTCTGTACCTGCTTTTCTCTACCTTAAGGAGTCTCAAACCAGTTTACAATTGCCTTCCCCTCCCAACAACAGACACCTTGTGAGGTAGGTGGGGCTGAAAGAGTTCTGAGAGAACTGTGACTGGCCCAAGGTCACCCAGCCAGCTTCATGTGAAGGAGTGGGGAAACAAACCTAATTCTCTACATTATACTCCATCACTCTTAACCAGTACGCCACTCTGGCTCTTGCAGTGGCAGAGGGCTTTCCTATCTACAAAGTCTCAACACTGAAAGAGGAGCACCCTCAGTCCATGAGAACAAAGGGTTTAGAGTGTGCCATTCCTAATCTTTACTTGATTCTATCTCCATCAAAAAATATTACATCATTACTTACAAGTGAAAGAGGAAAATAATCTTGAGATAGTAGAAAGGGCACAGTGTTCACATTGTATTTCAGCAAGTGTATAAAGAGCATTGCATGGCCCATAGTTAACACAGCAACAGCAAAAAACAATATGATAGCCATTAATCTCTCATTTTGTCTAAAGGTATGAACCAAAGTCCATGGGGAGCACTGAACTGAATCCATTAATTTAATGGACTTCAGATCAACCTTAGAGTCTGTAGAATTTCCCTAACAACAACAACAAAAATCTCCATTATAGCATAATTCATTCCTGTATGTGCACAAATTACACTTTCCTAGAAACTTAGTAGCTGACTCATTAATTGCATAATTATCCTTCTCAATTCTCCAGGGATAGCCATTTTACACAAGCAATATCTATGTGAACTGTCTGAAATGTTTACAGGTCAGAAAGCTCTAGCCTTGAAAAAGAATACTATAGAGACATAGATTGTAGTTACAGTCCAGAAAGGTGTATGATCAGAGCCACTTACAAATGTCACTTGGATGTATGGAGGGTGTCAGGGGTATTATGGGTGTGGTCTCTGCTCCCAATCTTCAGCTGATTGAGTGAGCAACTGCACACAGCCTAGGTACATACAACTGAGTGTAAAGCTCTCTCTGCTTATCTGTGGAGGCTCTATGTAGACAAACATCCAAATACTTGGGAGTCAGACTTGAAGACCTCAAATGTGATCCCATTGCATCACAGAGAATTTTCTACAGAGTGACACCGGAGATGACTATTTGGAGGGAAAGTGGGAGGTTAAGTACCTCAGCAAGCACACTTTAAAATAGTCTCTGGAGTGTGATCAAAGATTTTAAACAACATCAGCATAGCAAATATGGAATGTTCTGATGGGAGGAAAAGATGTCATACTCTTTCCCAGCAACAACTCAAGAACAACCATGGGTAGTCCAGTATCCCTTCCCTTCTAAGAGTTTTAATTTCACATGATTTTGATCAGTTTAATATTGGTCCAACTACAGTTTCTTGGCATTTCAGAAAAAAACATATTTATTTTCCCACAAAGAAGGCAAAATGCCATGGTTTTTAAGTACTAGCTAAAGGGTAGCAGGAGCACCAAGCACCAACAATTAGTCTCATTGTTTGGTTGCTGGGTTGAATGAAATTGAATCTTCCACTAGGTAGCATTTCACAACATTTCATCCACTGACTGTCATTGCACTTAAGGTAAAAGATGCCTCTCAGAATGTATACATTTGTTCAACAGACTGTCCCACGGGTTACAAATTCTAGTAGTGGCAAAAACAATAAATCCACATATTGAGAAGGTCAGTAGTAATGATTCATGTAATAGTTTTCATTCCAGTGCTTCTGACAAATAAACTATGTAACACATAATTCATATTATGACACCAGACTAGTATAGCTGTTAGAAAATATTCTGGAGGAACAAGATTATTTCTATTATGGAAATGCGGGGTTTCAACATTCTTAGGCTACTAACAGTGCAATCCTAAACAGAGTTGCACCCTTCACAGCAGGGCTATTTTTAGGCAGGAACGCACAGGAATGGAGTTCAGGCTGACTCCCAAGTTGGCCACGCCCAGCAGGAACTCATTAGCATAATAGGCCACACCCAACAGTAGAAACTCATTAGGATTGGCTACATTAGGGGTGTGTGGCCTAACATGCAAATGAGTTCCTGCTACAAAAAAAGCCCTGGGTTTTGACAGCAAACAAGGTAAACAGAATACGAAGCAAAAGGTGAGTGTGGCTGGATGACCACACTTCTGGTAACATGGGGGCATGGCCTAATATGCTAATGAGCTATGCTGTCAGGGGTGTGGCCTATTATGCTAATGAGTTTGTGCTGAAATGTGTGGCCTATTATGCTAATGAGTTCCTGCTGGGCTTTTTCTACAAAAAAAGCCCTGCTTCAAAGTATAGTGTGGTCAACTGGAAAACATAAAGCTTGACATCTTGCAGTCTGAGACTGACATGGTGGTTGTATTTGGAGGGGGTTTGTGAATGCTAATAGTTGATGCTTAAAATCTGTTTTTGTAATCTTATGAATTTATAAGACTCCTAACATACTTTCTGTTACCAAGGGTTTGGTGTTTGTTTGTTTTTTCCCTTCGTATTTATAATTTAGATAATTCTGTTAAGTTCTTATATACCAGAAGGGAAGAGATGAGGGGTAAAATGATTTGCCATTTCTTTGAGATTGCCAGTGATGGTGCCATACAGTGACAGATGAGAGGACAGTACTGTCCATGTTCCTATTATGTATGGTATCGTAACATCACAAATTCACGTTTCTGTGCTCATCTAGGAGTGGAGCGACAGTCCTCCTTTTGTGGCACTGGGCGGGGTAGGGGGGAGCCAGATAGGAACATCCAAGGGATGGGTTGCCTTGGAAGAGGTGGAGCTGGCCACATGGGTATCTGGGAGGGGGCTGGGTGGCAGAAGCAGCAGAAAAATTGGTCCCTCCCCTCCCTGGAGGAACTATAGCAGGGTCTGAGGTGGGTCTGCGGGAGGGGTCTTTCAGGGGGAAGGGACCTGCAGTGCTACCTGATCTCCTTCCTTTGTTTGCCTCCAGAGTGATTTGCCCACCCATCCTGCCCTAGGTGGAGTACTTGGGGGGATTTTAGTGTGAATAGTAGGTAGCTGTCTAGAGGTCCAATGAGGGTAGTGATGTTTTACATACTTGTAGTATTTAGAGCAGGTCAATTATGTTGTTTATGCTTTCTTTGATGCTTTCTTACTTGTCACAACTTTTGGCAGTATCAGCATGGGGCTGGAGCCATTTTAGGAAATTGGCCTGCATGCCATTTTCCTGGATATGGGATCCCCTTAAGGTATGAGGGCTTTAAGGGAGCAGGCCAGCTCCAGGACTACCAGCAGTCTTCAATGTGCATGTCCAGGTGTCATGGCTACTATCGGATACCAATGATCGTGCCACCCTTTGCCACTCTCAGTGGCAAAATTCATAGGCGCAATAATATCTTCTTATATATAATTGCAATTCAGTCAGGCAACATTTTATGCCCACCAAAATCAGTTGGCTCCATGATGTGTCAATCACAAGGCGTCTCTATCCACAGGCTGTGTTGCCTGAGTTCTCTCCGACCCACTGTAGCCTAGGCCATTCTTCTCTGATTGGGCCAGCATTTCAAGGTCATTTGCATATGGAAGCTGATTGGACTTCACTCCATTCTGCACCTCAAACTCCCCCCCCCAAGACAGTTGGAACTGTCAGTTGCATATGCAACCTGGTGGATTTTGAGGTAAAATATGTCCTCGCTCGCAACACATCACTTCCCCTTCAAAAGAAACAAACCCAATAACACCATGCCACACCACAAAAAAGACAAATCACACCACAAGCAGAATACCACAAGGCAAAAAATGATAGGAAAAGGTGCCAGCAGTCACCCCATTACTGCCACAGATATGTACCTGAGAGTGCTTCAGAGGATGGTGTGCAAGTCCCAGGTTCATGTTATAAAAGCTGCCTGGTGGGTTATGGACCATTCACAGACTTTCAACCTTAACATACCTCACAGGGTTGTTGTGTGGATCATATGGGGGAGAGGAGAATGATATCAGCTGCTTTGGTTCTCACTGCAGGGAAAGACTGCTCTTTCCCTAGGCAGAGGCTGGAGGGGGGGGATGTAAGGACCATCCATCTAGGAACTGGGGTGTGGCTGCCCCCCCGAAGAGATGGGACGCCGACACGGCTTACCTGGCTGGTCCTCCGCGGCCTCCGCGGCCTCCGGCGGCGGCCTGGGCTTTGGCCCGGAGTGGCAGCCGTTGCCTGGGGCGAGCGGAGCTGTGGGGGGGCTGGACGGTGGAGTTGGTGTGCCTGAAGCGAGGAGCAGGCCTGGAGCTCGGTGGCAGCCGGGAGCTGAGCGAGCGCAGCGGCGGGCGCAGTGGCGGGGGGATGGTGGTGGCCGGTGGGAGCGGCTGAGATGACCACCCAGTAACAGCGACGGCAACGGCGAGAACCCCAGTGGCAGGGACTCCGGTGGCAGAGGAGGACCAGCATCAGCGGGGGGAAACGCTGAGGGGGGTGTTCCCCCCTTCCCCGGCCTTTGCAGCTTTCCCCCTAGGCAGGACTCCAGGGGCGATTGGATGGTGGGTCGACACAGTCGTGAGAGGGCTGGCGGCGATCCCGGGAACATCGTGAGTGCTGCGACGGAGGTGAGACGAGGCGGCATTCTACGCCTTTGCCAGGGGAAGTGGCGACGGCCGTCTGGCTCTCCGGGTGGCCGAGGAGGTGGGAGAACGGGCACGGAGAGTAGGAGAGCCGGAGAACGGGAAGAGCGGGAAGAGAGGAGTGCCCCTAGTGGCGGGCCCGAAGAGGACCGGCATAAGAGAGAGCGGGGAGTCCTAATAGTGGGTTGCCAGCCCTTGGGACTCCAGCATAGAAGTTTGTTCCGCAGGAAGGTGGACAGGGACACTTGGTGTTCCTGGCAGCTGTGGACATAGACCTGGGGACTGGAGGGAGCTAAGAGGGAGAGGGGACTAGCTGATGCAGGTGAAGGTGGAGTTGTATGCCAGGCAGTGTATTAGAGCCATTGGGACATGGTTAGGAGTAGGTAGGGGTGTTATCCTTATTGAAGCGTTGGGAGGTGGGTGGGAATTAGCTGGCTATGTCCAATTAATTGGTTTTTAGAGTAATCAATTTGTATCTGTTTTATGATAAGATTGTATTTTTGTATCTGTTTATAATAAGATTGTATTTTTGTATGCTGGGATTGTGTATGGCTAATTGATTGGGGTGGGAATTGTTTTGTTGTGCATCAGCGAAGTGGAGGTATATGTGATACACGAGAAAGTGTAGGAGAGAACAGCCCCAGGAAGGAGACCTGCTGGGAATGGGCCCCGACGGTTTGGAGTCACAGCGTGGACTGTGCGGAGTGGCAATGCCATGGCAGCAGATTCCAGTGCTCTTGGGGAGGGGAAGGAATAGCGGTGGATCTAGGCAAGGTAACAAAGGAAGGGCGCTGAGATACAAAAGGGCTCGGTGCCCTTCCAGCCTACGACCCATCCCAAAGGTGGCCAGCAGTGGGGCTAGGACGAGTAACCCCCCTCCGTCATTGGTGTTGTGCAACGCCAGGTCTATAAATAATAAGACCATAGTCCTTCGGGACTTTATTATAGAACAACAGGTAGACCTGGCGTGCGTGACCGAGACTTGGGTGCGGGAGGGAGAGACGCTAGCTCTCACCCAGCTTGTCCCACCTGATTCTCGGTCCTTCACCAATCACGGACGAGGGGGCGGGGGGAGGGGTGGCGATATTCGTGCGGGAGGCTTACTCCTTTAGGGCGCTCCCCCTGTTGGAGATTGCGGGCATGGAATGTGTCGGTCTGGTGCTGGAGGCCGAGGAGAGTTTGGCGATCTACCTGGTGTACCGACCGCCTAACACACCGGATAGTAGCCTGCCGCCCCTGCTGGAGGCTGTAGCAGGCTGGGTGCTGGAGCACCCTAGGCTTATGGTCTTGGGTGACTTCAACGTCCATGCCGATGACGCGACCTCCAGCCGGGCTACGGACCTGGTGACGTCCATGGCGTCACTAGGACTCTCCCAATGTGTGTCGACCCCCACGCACCGGGCTGGGCACATGCTCGATTTGATCTTCATGATGGGGATTTCAGTGGACCGGATGACTGCTATGGCAGTTCCATGGTCGGACCACTATGCCCTGAAGGCCCGTATGGATGTCCCACCCCGACCCTGTATAGGCGGCGAGCGGATTTTGGCTCGCCCGCAGAGCCAAATGGACCCAGTGCGGCTTCAGATGGCTCTGCGGGATCCGATGCCCCCTGGCGGCTCGTTGGATGAACTGGTGGAAGACTGGCACAGCCGACTTTCCGCAGCCATCGACGAGATCGCTCCCAGGCGCCCTCTGCGCGCTCGCTCCAGGCTAGCCCCTTGGTATTCCCAGGGGCTGCGGCTTATGAAGCAGGAACTCAGACGGCTAGAGAGGCGGTGGCGCCGTGCTCGCGACGAGGCAACGAGAGCATCATATAGGACGTTTATGAGAGCCTATGAGATGGCAGTCAAGGCTGCGAAGAGGGAATTCTATGCAGCTACGATTGCATCTGCAAGCTCACACCCAGCCCAATTGTTTAGAACAATTCAATCTTTGACAACTCTGCCGCAGGGCAGACAAAATAGTAGGGAATTGGAGATTGGCTGCGAGGCATTTGCGAGCTACTTTGCAGATAAAGTCTCGGCGCTCCGCCGCGACCTCCCCGCCACACTTGAAACGGTGAGTGAACTTGAGGCCCCTTGCGCGTCTTGGGGTTTAGAATGCTTTGATCGGCTCAGTCTGGAGGAAGTCGACAGATTGCTAGTATCTGTGCGCCCAACCACATGCGACCTTGACCCGTGCCCCTCCTGGCTCATTAAGGCGGGCCATGAGGGATTTCGAGGTGCCTTAGGGGAGATTGTCAACAAATCCCTCTTGGAGGGACGGTTCCCCGAGGCACTCAAGGAAGCGATGGTCCGCCCTCTCTTAAAGAAACCAACCATGGACCCGGCGGAATTGGCCAGCTATCGGCCGGTGTCCAACCTGCCCTATTTGGGCAAGCTGATCGAGAGAGCGGTGGCGACTCAGCTACAGGGCTTTCTGGATGACGCTTCTGTCCTTGATCCATTCCAGTTCGGCTTTCGCCCGGGCTACGGGACGGAGGCAGCACTGGTCGCCTTAACGGATGACCTCCGAAGGCATCTGGATCAAGGTGGTGTGGCGGCACTGTTGCTGTTAGATCTGTCGGCTGCATTTGATACAGTCGACCACCAGTTGCTGATCCACCGCCTTGCCGACGTGGGGATTCAGGGGCTCGCCCTTCAGTGGCTTGCCTCCTTTCTCCAAGGTCGGGGACAGAGGGTGGTGCTAGGGGGGCAGCAGTCCCGGAGGCACTCCCTTGAATGTGGGGTGCCCCAGGGGGCAGTGCTCTCCCCGATGTTGTTTAACATCTATATGCGCCCCCTCGCCCAGATTGCCCGGAGGCATGGGCTGGGTTGTCACCAATATGCGGATGACACCCAGCTCTACTTAATGTTGGGCGGCCAGTCGGACTCTGACCCGGAAGATCTCTGCCGGGCTTTGCAGGCTGTGGCTGGGTGGCTCAGGCAGAGCCGATTGAAGCTAAACCCTGCCAAGACGGAAGTCCTGTGTCTGGGTTGGACCAGTCGGGGGCTGGGGCTCCCTCTTCCGGCCTTCGATGGGGCACCATTGGTGCCAGCGTCGGAGGTTAGGAGTCTGGGAGTACTCCTGGACCCTGCATTAACCATGTGGGCCCAGGTGGCAGCCACTGCCAAGTCAGCTTTTTACCATCTTCGGCTGGTTCGGCAGTTGGTCCCATTCCTCGACCGCGACGACCTGGCCACGGTGATTCATGCAATGGTCACCTCAAGGCTAGACCACTGTAACGCCCTCTACATAGGGCTGCCTTTGGGGCAAATCCGGAGGCTGCAGCTAGTGCAGAATGCAGCAGCCAGGCTGTTGATGGGCACCCCTAAGCGGGAGCACATCCGGCCTGTGCTGAAAGTGCTGCACTGGCTGCCTATAGCATACCGGATTCGCTTCAAAGTGCTGGTGCTTACCTTTAAAGCCCTATATGGCCAGGGTCCGGCATACCTGAGGGACCGCCTTTCCCCGTATATGCCCCAAAGAGTACTTCGGTCTGAGTTTCAATACCGCCTGGCGGTTCCTGGCCCTAAGGAGGCCAGGCTGGTGGCCACTAGGGCAAGGTCATTTTCAGTGGCGGCTCCTACCTGGTGGAACGAGCTCCCAGAAGAGATCAGGGCCCTGCGGGACCTTTCGCAGTTCCGCAGGGCCTGCAAGACAGAGCTCTTCCGCCAGGCTTTCGAGTAGGAGCCGCCGCTCCCTTTCCCCTTGGCTGCCAGCTCCCACCCCTCTGCCGCCAACGGTACCATCTCATGTGGTAAAGGGAGGGGACAGTCGTGGGAGTCCCCGCTGTGACATCACTGTGTTTAAACTACCATCTGACGCCATTGGACTGAGATAATAGAATACAGCTGTAGAGCATTTATGATGTTGAAATGTTATCGATTTATATGTTTTAAGATATTGTCTTGGCACTTGGATGCCGTACTGTAAGCCGCCCTGAGCCCGCTTGCGGGGAGGGTGGGGTAGAAGTGAAATAAATAAATAAATAAATAAATAAATAAACCTGAAGACAGACAGGCAGATAAAGGTAGGCTGATGGTTGCCTGGAAAGGACATATGGTTGCCAGCTCCAGGTTGAAAACTTCCAGGATACTTTAGGGATGAAGCCTGCTGAGGGTAGCGTCTGAGGAGAAGGAAGAGGGGGACCTCAGACACATACAATGCCATCGTCCCCACCCTCCGAACCACCCATTTCTTTCTGGAATACCATTTTTGCCAATCTCCAGGTGACAGCAGGAGAGCTCTTAAAGCTCTGGTGCTAATTCAAAGTGCTGGGGATGTGTTGCATTCTGGCAGGGGATGCTGTGAGTGTAGAAAGTGAATTATTAACAGAGTAGTGTTTTGGAAAATCTTTAGGAACTATTTGGTCCATTTACTATGGGGCACCCATCCAGAGCCTCTGGCATTTTCTCACTCTACTGGCATAAAAACCAATTTAAGGCAAAATATATATATGGAGACTTTCCCATCCTCCTTTCCATCCATCTGTCTTTGTTGGCAACCCTAGGCCTGCCAGCACTCTCAGGGTGACTTCATGCCTCCTGAAAGGCATTACTTTAGTAGCCCTGGCTGCTTGCTCCTGTTCAGCAGGAGCCTTCCTAGGAAGCTGCCTGGGTGATTTTGGACCAGTCCCAGACTTTCTGCCTAACCTACCTTGCAGGGTTGCTGTACAGATCACAAAGCAGAAGAGGAGAATGAAGTAAGCTGCTTCGCTCCACACTAACCAGAAAGACAGAACTTTGCCTAGGAAGAGGCTGCTGAGAGGGGAGGAGATAAAGTTGCCAACTTTAGGTATGGAAATTCCTGGAGATTTGAGGGGTGGAGCCTGGACAGGGTGGGGTTTGAGAAGTGGGTGGGACCTCAGACAAGTACAATGCCATAGACTCCACCCTCCAAACCAGCCATTTCCTCCTGGGGAACCATTGGTGCCAATCTCCAGGGGAGGGCTGGAGATCACACAGAATTACAACTGTTCTTCAGATGATAGAGATCAGTTCCCCTGGAGAAAACAGTTAGCTCTGTCATTATACCCTGCTGAGGTCACCACAGCAAACTGATGCTGAGTGCCCAAGGCCAGAGCACCCACCCAGAGCCTCTTTCTAGAGCTCATTGTATTTATTTCCACAACAGGCCTTATTTCTAGTCAACTATAAGAAAAATAATACTGAGTAAGGTCTTTAAAAATTTTTTTGTTCTAATTTCTACTTAAGGTGATAGCCATATGAGCAGTAGTAGACAGACATAGTTAGACTACCAGCAGTCACCCTCACACTCAGATGGCAAAGGAGACCATTTAGGGGCAATTGTCCATGTGGAATCTAGCAACTTGTCATCCCATGGTTCTTCCTCCCTCCCAAGGTGGGTGGGGATGGGTAAACTGACTGGCACCAGGCCAGCTGATGTTGGGGATCCAGGGGACCCATACTGTGCCAATGCTTCTTACAGCTGTAACCAATAAAGTTGTGGCCATTTTATTCCACATTTATCCCAATCTTCTATATGACTGTGTTATTCGATGCTAGGCTAAGGGATACATGCCAGGCTGACCTCTCTCCAGCCCACTTCCTAAGAGCTGGGGCCACAAGTTATTTTAAAAACTATATTGAAGATCCAGGGGAAAAAATTACACTGATGTAATCAAACAAGAAATTACACATCTTATTTTTGCTTATCTTTGTTCTTTAGATGTGAAAAGCTAAGAACTCTGCACATCAGCAAAATATTCTATATGCAAATTGCTGAATGACAGTGCTGCTAAACTGTTAAATTGTCTTGGTGTTGAAAAATTCAGTAAGACGACAGTTCCAATCATCATGATCATCTACACAGGCAGAAACTACACATAAGAGATTATGAGGATTAACATCTCAGACATAGAAGTCTCAAATTTCACCAGAATTTGGATACTGCACAGCTTCTGGCTCCCAACATGAGGCATATCTCTCTATATGCTTATCCCATTCCTCCTCCAAGGAGGTCAGGATATACGCCCTCCACCTATTTGTTCATTACAACAACCCTGTGAGGTAGGCCACACGGAGAGAATGTGTGACTGCCCTAGGTCACCTAGTGAGTTTCATGGATGAATGGGGACTTGAACCCCTTAAGTCCTAGTGCAATACCTCATTGCACATACAAATAAAAGAATGATAAGCCTGTCAGGGGTCTGTGAGAGAAAATGCAGAATTTACTGCCTCTGGAAGGACCTGAAAACTCTTAATCTCAAGAATTAACTGTGAAACAGCAATAACAGAGACGGAAAACTGAAAAGTAAATTTGGCTGTATAATCTACAGCAGTGATCTCCAACATGGTATCTGTTGGTGCCACAGTGTCCATCCGTGTGTTTCCTGGTGCTCAGTTGCTTCTTTAAGCATATCTATTCATCCTAATGCAAACAGCCAACCTTGGCTTTTCTCCATCTCATTGGAGCAGGAAGTGCTTATCACCTTTGGGTCTTTAGGAAGCATCTATTCACAAAACAGCAGCCTCTATTGTAGGAGTATGCTTGGCTGGCTTCCAACCTCCCAATACTATGTGATTGCCATTTGAAAGCTATTTTGAGGTGTTGTGCTCAACCAAAAGTGCCCACAGGCTCAAGAAGTTTGTGGACCCCTGATTTAAAGGGGATCATTTACTCTTTTATTAATCCTATGAAATTCTTAGGCAGCTGCCCAGCAGGACACAATCCAGCAGAAATTGTTGCAATGAGATCCTATTGAAATCAATGGAATCCAGCAAAGTTAGCTGCATCTAACCTGCAATCCTGTGTTTTTGGTTAATTTTGTTAATAAATATGTATAGGTTTAGAATCCCACTGAAAACAATGTAATGGCTTAGTCATGTCTAACAAGTACCTACCAGACAGCTTTAGTGATAGCCTTAGGGTTGCCAGCCTCCAGGAGGGACCTGGATTTCTCCTGAAATTACAACTCATCTCCAGACTACAGAGATGAGTTCTCTGAAAGGAAATGGCACATTTAGAGGGTGGAGTTGATGGAATTGCATCCCTGCTGATCTCCCTCATTTCCCTTCCAGGCACCAACTCCAAATCTCTAGGAATTCATCAAGCTGCAGTTGGCAACTCTAGATAGCTGACTTTTATGGATCACGATCCATAACTTTAATTTTAGAAGTTACTATGGATCCTCCAAACAAAGTTTGGGATACATTTACATGCCACCAAGAGCTTTTTACAATTTGTTTTAAATCACAACTATTTTTCTCCTTAAAATTAGGATCAGCTCAACAAGTAGCATCAACCATAAAATGATAGTTTTATACATACACATGCCAAATTTATCAAAATGTGCTTAGCATGTGGCTTTAGCACAGTTTGAACCAATACAACCATCATAATCTAAGTCTTTAATTTGATTTACAATTTACTCTAATTTAGAGCCCTGAATACTCGTAAATTAAACTCAGAAGATAGACCCCATGCCACTGGATAATAAAAAGAATCAGTAGGTAAAGCCAGCTTTTGTGTATACCACAGTAACTGTATTGTTTGATCTTTACCAGCAGTATTATTTGTGTTAAGATGTAAGTCCAGGAACACCTTGGAGACCAGCTATCTTTTAAAAATCTTGCTGGTCTCTAAGGTGCCACTGGACTCAAATCTAACTGTTCTACTGCAGACCATCACAGCTACCCCCTGAAACATATATTTCATGAAAGCTGGATTAACATGAAGGCATAAACTCAGCATGTTGTGCAAACAGGATAATAAGCACACACACCCTCTGGGCCCCTGTACACCATTACATTGATTAGTAGCATGCTGTAGGATATGTAATGCACAAGCAATAATTTTACCAATAGGTTACTTGCACTATAATCGTAAACAGAGTTACAGCCTTCTAAGTCCACTGAAGTCAAGTAGAATGGTGAACTTTATTTAGGATTGCTCTGATATTCTTTTATTTGTTTTGTTTGTTTTATTCAATTTATACCCTGCCCTCCCTGCTAGTGCAGGGTCAGGGTGGTTTACAGAAGAATAAAACATAAGTAAACAATTATAACATAGATAAAACCATCTAAAAACAATTTTAAAAGTTGTAGCAGATAAATAACCATTAAAAAGTCTACTATGACAACATCCAAAGTAGAAGGGCTGTTTTCTCTTATTCAATGGGGATTTTGCTTTTGGGTTATTTTTAAAAAATAAGTATTTTTTTTAATAAGCAACTATTAAAAAGTACAAAAAACAGATACAAACAAAATCATGATCCACCTTATCACATGAACATAGAGAATCCTAGTCCAGCAGTTGCCAATATTACTATTAAATCTAGTTATACAATTTGTATTCCTCTTAACCAAACTGTAAAATTAGTGTCACAAGTAAAAATAAATTTCCATGTTGAATCATCTAGATTCAACCTACACTTTAACCTACACTTTTATGCCACCTACAGTGAAAATATTGATCAGGTTTGAGTAAGACTTTGAATAAACAAGAATACATCCTTGAAATAAAACTTTTACCATCAGCTAAAAAGTAGTTTCTCAAACTGTTGTAGGGCTCAAGATAGCATCTTCTTTTTTTGTAACAGTTTGCAAAGGTAACCTTTGACTTGGAGATATTCAAATACTGAAATATTGGGCACCATCGTATCTTTTACATCACTATACAGGATTACTTGGTTATCACCATCGTATCTTTTACATCACTATATGGGATTACTTGGTTATCAAATTTCTATAAGTACTATATGCTGAAAATTCCTGTCTTCTTAAAGGGGAAAATTCTGAACCTGTCTCATCGATCATGTTCCTAATAGCAGAAGCGAAAGGAGAGGATCTTGGTGACAATCCCATACACTAAGTATAGTATTTATGATGGTGTTCTCTTTATTATAATACTTCTTCCTATCTTCCTTTCTCACCCAAGACCAACTCTTCAGACATACTGTTACAAAGGATTGTTCTATAAAGGCTGGAGTATTTTCAACAACATTTGACAACCAGTCTTTCAGCCAATTTAACCTGGTAGCTTGGTAATATAATTTAAGGTTGGGTATCTCTAAGCCATCATTTCATTTTTATCATACATATTATTGCATCGTATCCTAGGTTTCTTTTTATTCCAGATAAAAGTATTTAATAATGATTAACACTCTGTTAACATCTTTACTGGGAATTCAGCTGGGAGGTTACCAGATTGAAAATTTAGTTTAGGGAGAATCATATTTTTGTCATATTAATGTGTTCAAGGGACTTGTTTAAACTTTCCCAAATTTTAAGCTGCTTTTTTAAAAAAAAATCAGTTGTCACTGGATCATATGTGGATTTTGAAATTGATTCTAATCCTGAAGTAGGGAACTGCTGACAATTGCATATCTCAACATTTATTTCCTTATTTGTTAAAATATAATTTCCACCTTTTCCTTGTGGATCAAGGATATTTGTAATTTCAAGATTTAAACACACAATATACATTGCAATTCCATTAATCCTCCTACCTTAGAAAATTCATGAAGCTTACAACCCATTAAAAGAACTTCCAGATAAAATGGTCTTACATTGCCTCCAGAAACTTCTAATGAGGGTGTCCCATATGGGTGTGCAAAATAAATAAATAAATCAGTATTTTTTCAGGTTCAGGTACATTGAAACACACACACCCCATCGGTATTTCCTGATATTCCCAAATCCCAATATTGGTATGGTATTGAGATTCAAGAAATAATCAGGAAACACAAATTTATTCAGCTCCATTATAGCCTATGGAGACCATTCCCCATAGGTTATAATGGAGAATCAATACAGGGGTTTCTGGGGCTCTGGAGGGGCTGCTTTTTGAGGTAAAGGCACCAAACTTGCAGCATAGCTGCCGTGCCTCTACTCAAAACCTCCCAGGTTTTAAAAAGATTGGACTGGGTGGCCAATTCTATCGACCCCCAAAGAAGGTGCCCCCATCCTCCATTGTTTCCAATGTAGGGAAAATTGGGAGGGATAGCAAATACTGTAGAAATCTTGACAGACTGGAAAACTGGGCTAAAACAAATAAAATTAATTTCAATGGGGATAAACTTCAAATGGGAAAATCTTATGAATTCTAAGTTGACTACTTTGAATTTGCCAAAGGATGTGATTGCCAGTTCACCTACTAATGAGCTCTATAAAATAATCAAATACAGTATTTTAAAACTTTACTATGTTTTCGTGCCTCCTATTGCACTAGGACTACCTTTTCAATATAAAATACCAAAATATTTATACACATTGACAGTCCTCAAGTTACGATGAGCCTTTATGTTGGCCTGAATGGATGCTTTACCATCAGCAGTGTTAGTCGGACAATCTTCAAGGGTTGGCTATTCCAAAAGAATTTGCTCAGGCTCTGCAGGAAGAACTGAGACTACATCCCATGTTGTATTTGACTGCCCATTGAGAGCTGAAGCTTGGAAGAAGTTTCTTTTGCCTTTATTTTCTCTAATTCTGGAGTATATTATGACTATCAAATCTAAGATTAATTGGCTTCTTTGAGATTCTGATTTCAAAATTACCTTCTGTATGGTGAAGTTTTTTGCAATCCTATATTGATTGTATCATTGTTCTGTTGGAGTCCATGTGGTTTTTAACAGTATAATTAAAGTAAAGTATCAAGAAGGGCTCTGACAGATAACAGATTGCACTATAGAGAAGGGCTCTAACAGATAGAATGGCTATCTTATGTGGAGCAACAACTAGAAGGTGGCAAATATAAGTCTAACTGGTACATGGGATGTTTGGGGAGAGATGGTTTTTCACATGTCAGTCCTAAGCTGTGAAAAGCTTTAAAGGTAATAACCAGCACCTTTAATTGAACTCAGAACCAAACTAGAAGCCAATGTAGCTGTTTTAAAATAGGCAATATGTGTTCCCATCAGCTATTTCTTCACACTAGTCAGGTGGTGGCATTCTGAACCAGTTTGTAGTTTCTGAGGTGTCTTCAAGGGCAGCTCAGTGTAGAGTTTTATAGTTGCCCAACTGTGCAGTTACAAAAACATGAATTAGCATGGTCAGGATGGCCGAGTTTAAGGAGAGATTCTGTGAATCAAATGCGGCTGATAGAAGTCATTCTTGTAATAGCAAATGGTGCTAATTTTTCTTGACACTGAAAAAGCTTTCAACAATGTTAGCTGGAATTTTCTCCTTGAACTTTTGACATACTCACAGGCAGCTATTGACTTTTACAAAATGGTCAGAGTAATATACAGGGAACAACAAGCCAAAATATGTGTCAATGGAGATTTATCTCATACGGTTGAGATAAATAAAGACACAAGACAAGGCTGCCCCTTGTCACTGTTATTGTTCATTTTGTCTCTTGAAGTGTTGAACGACCAAATTAGGGCTGATGATCAAATTAGAGGTTTGAAGCTGAAAGGAGAAGAATATAAACTCCTAGCTGTTGTGGACGATTTAGCCTTTATTCTGGAAAATCCATATAATTCAATTAATAGGCTGATAATGGTTTCACAGGAATATGGGGAAGTAGCAGGCTTTAAAATTAATTGTAAAAAAAAATGCTGATCAAAAACATGACGAAGATACAAGCTGACCAACAACAAGAACAAGTGATTTTAGAAATTGGGAAGAAAATCAAATACCTGGGAATAAATTCAACTAATAAGTGTAGCACCTTGATGGAAAATAATTATATGGAACTCTTAAAAGAGATAATGAAAGATTTAGAAAAGTGGAAGGACCTCCAATTATATTTAATGGGGAGGATTGCCACCATCAAAATGAATATACTTCCAAAATTGTTATTTTTATTCCAAACAATACCAGTGATCTGAAACAAAAAATTCTTTAAAGAACTGAACAAAATAACGACTCAATTTATATGGCAAAGGAAAAGGCCAAGGATTACACTTAAACCACTTCAAGAGGCTAAGAACAGAGGTGGTCCTTATATTACAGAGCATCAGCACTAGCCTGGATCAAAGATTGGGTAATGCTAGATAATAAAAGGCTTTTGAAACTAGAAGGTCACGACTTGCTTTTAGGATAACATGCATTCATTTGGTACAAAAATGCTGCTACACATAAATATTTTAGGCAGCACTGGATTAGAGCCTCTCTACTAAAAGTTTGGGATCAAATCCGAAATCACTTCTATATTAAGATACCAAGGTGGGTGGCTCCCTTGTTAGCCTTTACTAATCCAACTGTCTTCCAAGAGGAAATGGCGGTAAGGTATCAGGATCTGTTAAACACCAAACAAGAACTTAAACGTTTACAATTCCACAACTGGTGGCATAAATTACAAATTGAATCTAGATATAGCAAGGATAAACCAGTAGGTTTCTATAGTAGTTTTTTAGAAATAGATAAGATTTTGATGGATACAGACCAGAAATTTATTGGAAAAATGTATAACCTGCTTTTAGATGATGAAATGCAAGATGAAGTGGTTAAGTCGGACATGACAAAGTGGGCCCAAAATCTGGGACATAATATCACTCTGGAAAAGAAATATAAAAAATCACAAGAGCAATCCCCTATAAAGAGAATATCTACAAGATGTTCCACAGATAGTATATTACTCCTGATATTATCTCAAGAATAGACTCTAAATGTTCAAATCTATGCTGGAAATGCCAGAGCAAAACAGGGACTTTTTATCACATGTGGTGGAAATGTGGAAAAGCAAAGTCTTATAGGAGATGGATACACGAAGTTATACAAAAAGTCTTAAATATCTCTATTCCTTTTACTCCGGAAGTATTTTTGTTGAGCATTATACCTGAGCAATGCAACAAAAATGATTTACATTGCATCTTGTACGTGACCATATCTGCCAAAATTTTGTTTGCAAAATACTGGAAGAAAACAGAAAATACATCCAGATCTGAAATTATTAATAAAGTACTGGAAGCGGCACAATCTGATAAACTGACATTATCTGAAAAACCAAACAGAAGAGCAATTTGAAAAAAACTGGTTAAGATTTTACACTTGGAATGAAAATCATGATGGGTTAATAACTACAAATGTTTAAGATTTGTTTTAATTGTCCTTAATCCTATTAAAGGAAGCAAAAAGAAATGTTAAAAAATGAAACGGTTCTATAGTAAGCAAAAATGTAAATAAGACAAAACAATTTTTTTTTTTCATTTTTAGAAAGTGTTGAATTTCTTCCTTCCCCAGCAATATTTATGTTCTGTATGTTCTTTTGATGTTTGTGTATGTCTTACATTAAAAATAAATATTAGACAAAAAGAAGTCATTCCTGTAATGTCTACTAGGGGTGTGCACTTGGATATATACGAACCAAATATATATTAAAAATGCATTATCATTATCTTTTTAATATATTCAGTTCTTTGGATGGTATCTGGAATTTTCCAGGACACCGGCAAATAGGTCTCAAAAAATCTTGGAACTATTCTGAATTAACCAGGAGTATCAGGAGCCAGCATTTGAAGGCTCCCAGGACTGGGTGTTTTTTTTGTTTTTTTTAGTGTCTGTGTCTTCCTGGGCTTGGTATCAGCTTGCCAGGTTGATTTGCCTTAGATTATGCCCTTTTAAATTGATTTTTTTTGCTGAGTTTGCAAAGTTGCATTCTTCGCTCAAATTGCTTTGAGTCATGTTTGCTTTTTGATGAGGATTCTTGGGCTTGACATTGCTTTAGATTCTCAGGTTGTACATTGACTGGATTTTACATTTGCAAGGCTTGCAACAACATTCCTGTTTGGTTTGGCTTGGGTGACTCTCGGGTTTTACATTTCCTCCCACTATAGGAACTAGTGGAGGATGGCTGGAAGTACCTTGTTCAGGGATGCACAGAATTGGATCTCTTGGTACAATTAACTTGAAATCTGGAGGTTATTTAAAGGAAAGGCACCAGCAGCTCTGCAGCAATTTTGGTGCCAGTGGCTTTAAAAATAGCCCCCCAGCCCCCTGGAAATATCCCACATAGGGAACAATCCCCCCCCCCAAAAAAAAGTGGATCCAAATACCAAGCCAGGAACCCCATAAACAAGGAATACCAATATTTTTCACCTCCCTGACACCTGGATCCAAAAAAATACCATTTTTTTTTTAGCTGGACCTATCTATAATAGCAGCATTGGCATATGGTACTTTACAATCTCTCAAGTATATGTTTCTCAGGCCTGTCACAGAATAAACCAATCACTGGTTACTCCCAACACAACTTGCATGAATGAGAAGAGAGGTTCCTTTTTGTTTTCTTACAATTCTAGCTTTTTTGGGTTCTGCAGCATAAGGGGAGCTAGGGAAGATCTGAACAGAACCCCACGCATGATTCTTAAGATCCAGTATTACACACCTAAGAAATGGAGGCTGATATTCAATTTACATTTTATGTTCTAAAAATGTCAGTTTTACCTTGCAATTAAATTTCAAACATTAATCTGAAAACAGTTTAACAAAAACAAATTTTATTCATAATAAGATGAAATTTGATGGCTGAATTTAATGTGCATAACAGCTTTTATAACTCCAGAGACACACTGGCTGTTGACACATGTTGAAATTACAAATATAGATATGAAACAAGTCAAGGTCAACCAATCCATCAGAATGCAGGCAGAGACAAAAATAAAAGCTGTCAGCTATCTAGACTGACATTCAGTTTCATTACCGTATCACCAAGGTTTCTCTGAAAGGCCTAGCCTCTCCACCTGCTTGTGTGTCTGCTGACTGGATACCAGTAGTCATGTGCTAGCTTTTGCTATAGTCCTTCTGCTTAGGGCTTCAGAAAGGGAACAGTTAATGGTCTTTTCTACATGTGAATTAATACAAAATCAAGCATGCATGCAAAAGATCCTGTTATGCAGAACTTCCCATCAAAAGGCACTAAATACGGGAAAATGTTTCAGTTTGGCATATGAGACAAGTGGGACTCAAAATACATCCTTGCAGCTCTTAGACTGGCAAAATTCAGGCCCACTCTGGAGACCATCCACAAGGGTGGACACTCAGAAGCAGTGAAATGTACAGCTAAAATTTAGAGGCAATGACAGTTATGTGAAAGCCTTCCAGAAGCTTTGACCAAAATCTCTGACATGAAAGCCAACCTGAAACAACTGATCTTAAGACTACAATTTTAGGAATACACACAGGAACATTAGATTTCCCCCCCCCAAATGGAACAACTTGTCTGAATCTATAAATATCTATAAATCTATAAATATATTGAATACCATCTTTATTAAATGTGAATACTAATGTTGAATTTGAATATTAATGTGAAAGAATGGTCTTGCAAGCCTGCCGATATTTGATTATCCTTGGCGATCAGTGTTGGAGTATTTTTGTGAGTTAAGATAGGTTGTGTAACTGTAGTAGTAGCAATTTTTGCATCTCGTATGTTGCACGTTATTGTGCCCTCTAATTTGAGCAATACATTGAGTGCCCTGCTATCTGCTCAGCCAGAGGTCTGAAGCTTGCAGAGAACACCGAGGGCAATGATACTGGCCAGGGAATTCCAGTGCTCCTGGAGAGGGGAAAGTATAGCAGTGGGAGCAGGTGGAGTATTATGGGAAGAGGGCGGAGAAACAGGAAAGCTCGGCCCTCTTCCAGCCTGCGTCCTGCGCCTAGGGATATCAGCAGTGGGGCTAGGAATTATAACCCCCTTCCAACATTGGTGTTGTGCAATGCCAGGTCTATAAATAATAAGACCATGGTTCTTAGGGACTTTTTGCAACACCATAACGCAGACCTGGCGTGCGTGACCGAGACCTGGGTGAGGGAAGGGGAGACAGTGGCTCTCTCCCAACTTGCCCCACTGGGGTTCTCGGTCCTTCACCAATCTCAGATTAGGGGGTGGGGGGGAGGAGTGACATTATTCATCCGAGAGGCTTACTCCTTTAGGGCGCTTCCGCCTCCGAGGATCATGGGCATTGAGTGTGCTGGCCTGGTTTGGGAGGCCGGGAAGAGTTTGGCGATTTGGCTGGTGTATCGACCGTCTAACACACCAGCCAATAACCTGCCATCCCTGATAGAGGCTGTAGCAGGCTGGGCATTGGAACACCCTAGCCTGATCGTCCTGGGTGATTTCAATGTCCATGCTGATGACGCGACTTCTACTCAGGCAGCGGACTTGGTGTCATCCATAGTGGCACTGGGACTCTCCCAATATGTAACGACCCCCACTCACCAGGCTGGGCACATGCTCAATTTGATCTTCGCGGTGGGGGTAACAGTGGACCAGATTACTGCTTCGGCAGTCCTATGGTCAGACCACCATGCCCTAGGGGCCTGCCTGAATGTCCCACCCCAACCCTGTTTAGGCGGTGAGTGTATTTTAGCTTGCCCGCAGAGCCAAATGGACCCTGTGTGGCTCCAGATGGCCCTGCACGATCTGATGCCCCCTGGCAGCTCATTGGATGAGCTTGTGGGGGACTGGAATAGCTGGCTCTCCACAGCCATCAATGAGATCACTACATAGTGCCCTCTACGCCCCTGCACCACACAGTACGCCTCTACGCCCCTGGCTCCCTGGTACACCCAGGAGTTATGGATTATGAAGTGGGAGTTCAGTCAGCTAGAAGACGGAGGCACCAAGCTCGAGATGAGGCAACAAGAACATCTTATAGGACATTTATGAAAGCCTATGAGATGGAAGTCAAAGCCGCAAAGAAAGATTTCTATGCGGTGGCGATTGCATCCACTAGCTCTCGCCCAGCCAAATTGTTTAGGATGATTTGGTCGATAACTGTTCTGCCACAGGGCAGACCAAATGCTAGGGGATTGGATATTGGCTGTGAGGCTTTTGCAAGCTATTTTGCGTATAAAGTCTTGACGCTTTGCTGCGATCTCCCCCCTACATTTGAAACAGTGAGCGAGCTTGAGGCCCATTGCATGTTTTCAGTTTTGATCCTGGATTGCTTCAGCCCTCTGAGTCTGGAAGAAGTCAACAGACTGCTCACAGTTGTGTGCCCAACCACATGCAGCCTTGACCCATGCCCTCCTGGCTTATTAAATCTGGCCATGAGGGGTTTCAAGGTGCCCTAAGGGAGATTATCAACAAATCCCTCATTGAGGGGCAGTTTGCTGGGGCAATCAAGGAAGCGATGGTCCGCCCTCTCCTGAAAAAACAATCCTTGGATCTGGCCAAATTGGCCAACTATCGGCCAGTCACCAATTTGCCCTACTTGGACAAATTGATTGAGAGGGTGGTGGTGATACAGCTGCAGGGCTTTCTGGATGACACTTCTGTGTTAGACCCCTTCCAGTCCGGCTTCTGCCCGGGACATGGGACAGAGACGGCGCTGGTCACTCTGACTGACAACCTCCGGAGACATCTGGATTGAGGCGGGTCAGCAGTACTGTTATTAGATCTGTCGGTTGCGTTTGACACGGTCGACCGCCAGCTACTAGTCCACCACCTCGCTGTGGGGATTTGGGGGCTTGCCTTGCACTGGCTTTCTTTCTTTCTCCAGGGTCAGGGACAAAGAGTGGCACTAGGGGAACAGCAGTCCAGGAGGCACCCACTTGAGTGTGGCATGCCTCAGGAGGCTGTGCTGTCCCCAATGTTATTTAACATCTATATGTGCCCCCTTGCCCAGTACACTGATGACACCCAGCTGTATCTGATGTTGGGCAGCCAGTTGGACTCCAGACCAGAAGATCTAGACCGGGCATTGCAAGCCACGGCTGGTTGGCTCAGACTGAGTTGGCTGAGGCTGAATCCAGCAAAGACAGAGGTCCTGTGCCTGAGTCGCGGTGGTTTGAGGGTGGGGATCCCACTCCCAACCTTCGGGGGGGCTCCACTGGTCTCAGCGCTGGAGGTTCGGAGTTTGGGAGTGCTCCTGGATCCCTCCCTTACCATGGAAGCTCAGGTAGTGGCCACTGCTAATTTGGCCTTTTATCATCTTAGGTTGATTAAGCAGTTGGTTCTCTACCTTGACCGCGCTGACCTGGCTACAGTGATCCATGCAATGGTCACCTCAAGACTAGACTACTGTAATGCTCTCTACATGGGGCTGCCCTTTTCATGGATTTGGAAGCTGCAGCTAGTGCAGAATGCCGCAGCCAGGCTGTTGTTGGGTCTCCCTAGATGGGAGCACATCCAGCCTGCGATGAAGACACTGCACTGGCTGCCAATAGCATACCGAATCCGCTTCAAGGTGCTGGTTCTTACCTTTAAAGCCCTGTATGGCCGGGGTCCGACATACCTATGGGACCGCCTTTCCCTGTATATACCCCAGAGAACACTATGGTCTGGGTCTCAAAATCGGTTGACCCTCCCTAGCTCAAGGGAGGCCAGGCTAGCTGCAACTAGGGCCGGGGCTTTTTTGGTGGCGGCCCTTACCTGGTGGAATGAGGTCCCAGAGGAGATCAGGGCCCTGCGGGACCTCTCACAGTTTCGCAGGGCCTGCAAGACAGAGCTCTTCCACCAGGCATTTAATTAGGGGCTGCTGCCGTTGTATTGCCCGGCCACTGCAGCACCTGGCCCATGATTTACCATCAAGTTGTTGCCATAAGAACTATGAGCAATAGAACATCTAAGAACATTTGGATAATGGAAATCCTCTGAAAGCATTTCATCTAAGTGAATCTTTAATTGCCACCAGCGCTTTATGTCAGTATGCGTTTTATTTGCTGTGTTTTTAAATAATTGTGTTTAAAACTGTATTTATGTCATTGGAAGCCACCCTGAGCCTGCTTTGCAGGGAGGGCAGGGTATAAATTCGATAATAAATAAATAAAAATATTCCTCTGGGTTCCTGGGAGGCTGGAAAACCCTGAGGCTACCAAAATCAACCTGGGTAGCAACCACTGGAAACAGCAAACCTGTGGATGGATTTGCATCTTCAGAACTCTGTTCCTGGGTTGCTATTTTGAAGCGCCATGTAGTAGCTGCGTCTCTGTTGTTCCTATAAGCTAGTGCAGGAGTAAGCAATCAAACTTTTGCAGCTTCAAGCTACTGTGCTGTACCACACTTCAGAAAGGAAGAGAAAATAAGTATGGTGCCTAATAACTCCACTTCGATGGCTGGTCAGAATGGGGTTGCAATGACTGGTGAATGGGAGGCAGATGTTGCTATCTGATCATGCTCTTTAAGTTTGCAAGGGAACTGCACCAACATTGGCGCAAACTGCTTGTCTGACCACAGTATTATTGATGTTTAATTAGAACAAGCTAGTATTTCTTGATGTTAGAGTAGTTTATAGTCCATCATTACCTGAGTTCTCAGAGTTGGGATCTCTCTCCATTGCCCCTCATCAGATGGGCAAGATGCAGTCCACAGGAAAGGTTTTGTCATTCATGGCTTGTGACTCCCTGCTCAGAAGCTGTCCTTGGAATCATAATCTGCCCTTGGGAGTCCCCACCCCCAGGTCATTTGGATCTTCCTGCCTCTAGAGGAAGAGAAAACCATGTGGCCATTTGGCTATCCAAAACTTTGTGCCCTGAGGTATGACATTCTAACAAACCCATTGTGTTTTCCCACAGCAGCCTACCATTCGTATAACTAAGATCTTGAATGCTCTGTTCTTGGATGATAGATGCATCATCCCCAGTACTTGTCCTCTCTGCCAGATACAGATTTGCAGAGGAGCTCCTGTGACATGAATACAATATAATCCAATGGTTAATTAGGTGAGTCCCAGGGAGCAGGGCATTTCTCCACATCTCACAATACTCTTTAGTTCAGAGGTAGAGCACAAGCTACTGGTAGCTGAGCATCTGCTTAAGAGTAGCTCCTACACCTCTTAGAAGAATCAGGAAAACATTGCCAGAGACAATGTTCTTGCACTTCTCAAAAGTACCCAGGAAGGGAAGGCTCAATCAACTGACACATCTGTGTATGTTTTAGTAGCTTGGGATATTTTTCATTACTCCAAAGTAGTTCTCATTAAAGAAAAAGCTGAAGATCCCTGCTTTAATTGTCTTTTAAAAGAACTGCAGTGTGAACATTTTTTTTTTTGGAGTTGCTTACAAATTCCAGAGTTTATGGGGACAGAAACAACCACTTCTAAAGAGGGAGCAGCAGCAATACAGTTTGGCAATAACACTGCTGATGAGATTTCAGTAAGGAATGAAAATTATCTTTGGATTCACTTAGCATATTCATTCATCACCTCTACTACATGTCCCCAGAGGAAATGCATAACAGCCTGTTTTCTTTTAGTTCGGGTGTCTGAAGTTGGGCTCATCCATTTTTCAAGAGATCCTTCAACTGGAACAAAAAATATGTTTTGTCGAGGCCCCACAGAATGTACTTTTACAATACACTAATCTATAACCTTACAATTGGTTTGACTTTGTAGTTGCTTGTTATACTTTATGGGCTGTTGGGAAGGGGTATCTGATGCTTTTGCTCTTTAAGTAGCACATATAAGGTCTGTCCAAGAGAATTTTTTTAAAAATGGGTATTTTTATTAGTACTGTACCTGACACATCACTGATGCCACTGTGTGCTTGCTCATGCCACAGACAGGAAAACAGAACAGTCTTTTTTGCCAACAGGAACCATGTAAAGAATTCTGAGAATGTATGTGAAGAACTTCAAGCCCTTTAAAGTACCACAGGTTTGGGTCCTGTGGTCTTTCAGTGGAAGGCTATGGCAGAAGAGATCCCCTTGTGAAAGCACAATGTTGCAGACTGTGGGACTGATGTGGACAAAAAGCCACACAACTAAAGTGTCTGCTGTTGAGGAAGAAATGGGCAAAATCACCTCCCCCCCTCTACCTCTCATACCAGCAGAGCATCCTGAGCTAGTGGATGGGCCACTGGCCAAACAGGTGAAATTGCACCTGTTTCCCCTTCCTCACTGTAGCCACTGATACTGTGGTAGCTTAGTGGGTGCGTTCAGATGGGCCGTTTAGTCCGCTTTTGGCCCACTCAGTAACAGATTTTATATCTGCGTTCACACATCCAACATCTGCACACCATCCCCAGCCATTGCTTTCCGGATCAAACCCCTTTTAAAATGGAGTATTTTGATACCACTTACCCAAGTGGTGTTTTCCTGATTCTCTGGTTTCAAGTCGCAGTTTCCGACGTCTGATCGCTCCTGCGGTGTCAAGTCACTTCCAGGTGCCTCAACCCCCTCCCCTCTGGAAAACTGCCATGGAAGCCTCAGGCTTCCGCTTTTCGTCCACCATTTTTTTAATGCCTTGGTGGTATGCGGATGGGCGGAGCTCTGCTCCTAAGTTAATAAAAGCAAAGTTTAAATGGTGCCTAGTTTTAGCAGACGAGTTCGGGATCTCACGGAGGCCAGTATTGGGGGTAAAAGTTTCATTTAAAGTGTTCATTTAAAGTTTAAAGAGAAGTGTGGAAATCGCTGTGTATAGGAAAAGACTTTCCTGATTCATTCCTGCAAGGCCCAAATGGCCTAGCTGCTGACATCTCCATGTAACTTTTGTCACCTGCAACAGATGGCATGCCAGATGCCAAGCTTGATATCCATATACAAGCCATTTTGACACCTTGGTTGGGAAGGGCAGACATTGAGGCGTCTTCCCAAACTGGGGGGACACAGCTGTCCCAAGACATTATCACAGGGACAGAGTTCTCTTGGAAACAGAGCTCCTTTCTGAGAGAGAGTTCCTTTTTAGATTACATACCTGCAACATGGAATTTGACTAGCGGGCAGAAAAGCTGGCCTTAACTGCCCACTGCAATCATGCGGCACATCCTGAAGATTCCCTGGACAATGGACTTTGAATTACCTGGTTTCTCTGAATGACTGGTAACTATGAATATCTTTATGTATAGTTAGAGCTGAACAAGCTCTGGATCTTATTTGTTTTATTCACCTTCTTGCTAGCCTCTTGTTATATGCATGCTTTGTACTGAATAAAGATAATATCAATTAATATTATCTGAGTTTGCTTCTTGTGTTGCAACTGTGTTCTAAGCCTAGACCCTGTGCCTAAGCTGTTCGCCTAGAAGGCTACCACTGTGTGTTAATTATCTGCAGCTCTGGCACAGAGCTGATAACTTGCTAAGTCCTCTAGACCAGGCAGGAGTTTAGATCTCTGCTCCTGAGCCTTTGGTGAGGGCCCTGATATAAGAGATCTTGGTGGCAGACTACTGATTTAAGTGTTCCTGAAGCATATGGGATTTTGGTATCTCTCATTCCTGGACTGGAGTGAGGAAGAACTAACATCCTGTACATGCTGGCAGAGTTCAGGTGTTGTGCCTCTCATATCCCCTGGACTGGGGGTGAGAGGGCTCCAAGCCTGTACATGCTGTTCTGTGCACGCGTGAAAATTTTAGTTCTAAAGATGGCTGCCTGTGTGCATGCTCAAACTGAGAGGAAAAAAACGCACTGATGCACGCTCCCAGCAGGGAGCAATGTGGCTGTGCAGCGATCTGGAACAAGGTCGTCAGTGTGATCATGATTCTCTGGGTTAAAAAAAAAATGCATCAGACCAGAGCAATTTACACTGCTCCCAGCACGTTGTCTGAATGTGCCCATTGTGTGCCTGGGTCCCCTAAATCCTGGCATTGGCTTTTGGCATTGACAGAAAACTGCTGAAGGAAGATGGGGAAAATCTTCTGCTAGCATGTTACAGTGTTGGTGAACAGGTTACAACCCTAAGTAAATACTTTAAAAAGCATGCAAATTACATCAGCTGTTAAGGACATACATGTGCTTTACTCTTCAAAGCATGTACACGTGACAAGTGGGAAAGGATCAAAGCCCCTTGGTGATGATTTTGGAGGGAATCTGCATATGTATTTTTGTGTTGTATCCCATATGTATTACATGCACATTTAGTGTCTGGGTATCTGTAGACTCATGGGACTTTGTCTGGTTGACAGTGATTACAGACATTCTTATCCTTTCCACTTTACTTAGATTCTAGTACAGGCTGCCAGTAGGATTAAGTAAAGCTTTAACTGCTTATCTTTTGCTCACAATAAGAACTGAGTTTGATCTAGGGCAGAAGTCAGTGATAGCAATCAGCACAGAACAAAAGGAGAAACTGAGAAGAAGAGTCAGAAATAAATGGGGGGAAATGTAGTCCCAAAGCCCTCTGCCACCTAAACTCAACAGCACAGGCCCGTGCTTCAAAATGCTGCCATTTCAATGTGGCTGAGCACTCGACAGGATGTGTTTGGAATGGGGAGCACATTGGGCCACTGAACCCTAATCTACACCAGCTGCCTTTATTAGCTTCCAGCTTCCAGGTAGAGATTTAGTGGTTGATCTTGTAGGGCACTCAGGAATTAATTTCCATTTGACTCAATTAATAGCTTAGCAGTTGTACATTTTAATTGCCATTAATGCACTCACAGACTGAGTTGGGCAGATTCTTCTAAATGGAAAGAAATAAACAAACAAACCTCTTTCCAATATTACCCTGCATTACCCTTTTTCATTTGTTTTCTTTATAGCACACTTTGTTCTTTATTAGGAGTCTTCTCAGGGGACCTCAGCAGAGTTTCTGGCAACCTCAGGTGTCACCTGCCCAGTGTGAGGAAATCATGCCAGTAGATTAAAGAGAAAAGTTCTGCATTGTCATAGCTTTTGGAGGGAAGCGCATCCTTCCTTAAGCATTTAAAACAGAAGCAGTGCTCTTTTTAAAAAATCAAAGCGTGGCTTTGGCCATTCTAAATACCTTAAGAGGCAACACAAATCACTTTTGCTTTCAGCCTCTTGCTTGTTTAGGCAGCCTAAAACTGCTTCTCTGCATGTTTCACATGAGCTGCTTTATGGAAAAAATAAAATTCCAAAGGAATCAATTAGAAGATGGATACCACATTCCAAAAACAGATCAAGAGAAGTGGGGATGTGTGAGGACTCATTGAAGGGGGGGCATTTCATTCCCCCAGTAGGCTTCTTCCCCATGTGATATCTCCTTTTCTTCCTTCCCATCCCCTGGAACCACCTACAGTTTTCTTGTTTCCCCGCTTCCTTCCTTCCCTCTCATCTAACTTTCTTGCATTAGACCCCCCCTGCACCTGCCACTTTAGCTCCTGCCATTCCTTTCTTCCCACTGACAGAAACTGCGGCTTCTCTCCTTTCTCTACTTCCTTCTCTCTGTCCAGACCCCACTACCTCCCTTTCTAAACTGTTTTTCTTCTCTCCCTCTGCTCTGCTTTTGCTTAACCTGATCTTATTTCTTGTCCTTCTTGCCCAGCCAGTTCCTTCAAAATGAAACTGAAGCAGCTATTTTGGATTATCTAGCCAAACTCAGACCTGTTGTCGGCAGTTGCCTGGTGATCCACAATGGCTGCCAAGATAATGTGAGATCTTGGCATTTAAAACCATCCCCCCCCCCCCGGTCTATGGGTTGCCAGGTCCATTTGTCTTGCTAGCATGGAGATTGGGGGGGGGGCATTCTGGGAGTGGGTGAGGACATCCCCGATGCACAGATGTCAACCAGAAGTGAAGTCATTGTATTGGTGATGTTGGGGGTGGGACTGTGGGGGACCCATCACCCTCCAACCCCTGTTGAGCAACTGGCCCCTCCTAACTGCCAGGACCTCGATGGGGAGGCAGTAGTAGTGAACATACCTCCCTCCTTCCTGCCAAGCCAGCCAGCAAGGGAAGTCCTGGGGACCAGCTGGGCAGAGTGAGGCTCCAGCAAGATTGAGCAGTGGGCAGAGTTGGTGGTGGTCAGGACTGCCCATCCAAGTGAGCTGGAGGAGAGAGGGGAGAGCCCCTGCCAGGGTGAGATGGGCCCAAAGCAAGTCAGTGTGTCAAAGCAGCCCCGCCCTGCTGCAAAGAACAGCTGTGTGGCTGACACCAGTCTGTCCCAATCCACAGTGTCAGGACTTGCATAAAGCGGTGGAGCTGGGGGGATGGAATGAGTGGCAGGGAAAGGAGGATAAAAGAAGGCAATCCCAACAGAGAAGAAGAGAAGAAGAGATTGGATTTATTCACCATCTTTCACTTGGAGTCTCAGAGTGGCTTACAAACTCCTTTCCCTTCCCCTCCCCACAACAGACACCCTGTGAGGAAGGTGGGGCTGAGAGAGCTCTTTCCAGAACTGTTCTTGAGAAAACAGCTCTGACAGAACTATGGCTTGCCGAAGGTCATCCAGCAGCTGCAGGTGGAGGAGTTGGGAATCAAACCCAGTTCTCCCAGATTAGAGCCTGCGAACTTAACCACTACACCAAACTGGGTCTCAGTTCAGGGAAGAAGGCTGGTGGTTTGGAAGGACCAGAGACAGAGAAGGGTTGAGCACCAGCAGGTCTGAGTGGGGGGAATGGTGAAGTAACCATCCCCCTCTCAGCCCATCTGAGACCTTGGGCAATCTCCAGGGGCAAGAAAAGATCTGCCCCAGCAATGGCAACTGGTGGAAGCCCAACTGAAGGTGGAGACGAGGCGTGACACTGCCTAATCATTCTGGGGCAGGGTGATAACATCATTTCTGTGTGACATCAGTATGCAGGGGTGGGGTTTCCCCAGTGGCTGGTTGGCAGTGGGTAGAAACCCCCAAAACTGGGGGGATTACCTGCCTGGACATGGGGAATGGCAACCCTACCTGGAAATCTGTGGGTGGACCCTTTGGAGGGCAAAGTTTGGGGAGGGGATTGATTTCTGCAGGGTATAATGTCATAGAGTACACCCTTCAAAGCAGCTTTTTCCCCTAGGGGAATTGATCTCTGTCACCCGGAGATCAGTTGTAATTCTGGGTAATCTCCTGCCTCCCACCTGGAGGCTGGCAATCCTATCTCCCCTGGAGGAAATGGTAGCTTTGGAGGGTGGAGTATATATGGTATTATACTCTTCTGAGGTCCCTCCCCTCCTCAAATCCCCCCAGGTTCCCAATTTCCCAACTTGAAGCTTCCCACCCAACAGCCAACCTACCTTTATTTACTCCTCTGTTTTACACTTTCCCTCTCACCCCCATTTCCATCTTCTGCCTAGGAAAACTATAACCCATTTGTATGGTGCTGGCCCCTGGGCCACACCCACTTGTATGGTAGGGAACCCTCAAGGACTTAGGGGGTTGCACCTCACTTTATTCATCCCCACACTGTTTCTTCTTTCCCTCTTCTTGGCAATCTCTATATCTTCTCTTTGCCTCATTCTCTCCTTCTCAGCCATTCACCAACCTACCTTTTATCTGCCTCTCATTATTTACTTCATTTATACCCCACCTTTCTCCACAGTGGGGACCAAAGCAGCTTTCTTTTCTCCTTTTTATCCACACAACAACCCTATGAGGTAGGTTAGGCTGAAAGTATGTGACTGGTCCAAAATCACCCAGTGAGTTTCTGCAGCAAGATGGGGATTCCAACCTGGGTATCACAGATCCTACTCTGATTTTTCTGAAGCTCTAACTACTATACCACATTGGCTTTCATAGGGTGGCTGCTGCTGAACTTTAGCAAACAGCCAGGCCTAGTTCAGTAATGCAAGTCAGTGTCAGGTCTTTAATGCAGTCACTCTCACTACATTCTTGTTATCAGCAAGATTTGTTTATTGAAAAGTGAAACAGGTTCCAAGCATAGACATGTTCTGTGTCAGAACTGACACCCAGGTGTCAGGACAGAACCTATACACTATGCAGGACATCCCCCCTAAAGTGCACTACCCAATCACCATCCACATTCCGCCCAAAAGATCCAAACTTCCCCAATACGCCTCCTCCCAAACCTGCTACTGGCCATTGCACTATCTAGAAATTCTCTGCACCCAAGGTCGAAGTGGATATTGAGATCATGTGTTTCCCATGCACTGTGTAAGCTGACACTCACACACTAACACATTCCCATCACACACAGCCTTAGCCAACAGCCAAGAGAAGGAAAGAGAAGCAATTAACCCTTGAGGCCACACAGTCCATGCCAAGCAAGGCATGAGCTTGACAGTCAGGTGGTATCAGGTCACACAGAGGTTGCTTCCAATCTTAGGTTTGCCAGAATCCAGGGGGGACCTGGAGATCTCCAAAAACTACAACTGAACTCCAGATGACAGATATTTGTCTTGCTGGGAAAAAAATAACTGCTTTGGAGAGTAGACTCTATGATACTATGTTTGGCTGAGGCCTCTCTTCTCTCTAAACCTTGCCCTCCTCAGACTCTACCCCAAAATTCCAAGGATTTTCCAACATGGAGCTGGCAACTCTAGCCAAGCCTAGCCCCAATGAGTCCTCCCTCAAAGGCCAAAATAGAAATGGCCCTGCCCCCTTCCTTTTTACTCACAGAAACTGAAGCTTGGAAAACTGTAGCTGCCTAGCAACAGCTACTGAGGGAATCCATTGCTTAAAGCTACAGGAGCTCCTTTCATCATTTTTGGATTTTTTTTAAAGCTGCCTGATGTGTGGTTGGGTTGGGGTTTTTTTGTTTAGTGGCCACATTTTTCTACAAACTTGGTTTGTAGAAAGATCTGCCTTGCCCATTCACAACTCCAGTTACCGGATTTAAGTATCCAAAAATTTCCTGACTTTGCTATTAGAATATAAGATCTCCCCGCTGTGCTGATTTTTTCCAGCTGCATTCCAGGTCCAAGTACAGAATTAAATATATGATGCTGGGTCTGGAAGAAGAAGCGAACCAGAATGGGAGTAAACAGATCACCAAATTCTTCATAGAGAAATCTAGACTGTTTAGAAACAACAACCATGCCCTACCTCATAGAGCAAAGGTGGCCAACTTTGAAAGGCTGAATGTTGATACTTTAACTCATAACTGATCAGGTTCTATGGCCAATGTTGCACGACCTGACCATGAATGATTGACAACACATGTGCATGGGCATATGACACCAACAGAGAATTATTTAAAAGTCCAGATGTCTTACATAGCACACATCTCTCACATAAGCAATTTCTGATTTTTTTTGAAAGCTGAAAATCTGAAGATTTAACACATCTGATTTAATAAGTAGAGATCACTGGTGCCCAGGTAAAACAACTTCACAAGCCATATTTGCATCACTGGCTGTCATTTAACTATTCTGATAACAGAGTGTCAGTGAACCACCACAATGGAGTATCAGAGTTGGCTGGTGAACAGAATGTTGTGTTTGCAGAAGAGGCCAGAACCTTATCACAGCTGTGAACTCACTGAACAGGCCTGGTTAAATCACCATTTTTATTTGTTTGTTTGTTTGTTTTTAACCTCTGTGCCCCATTTGTAAAATAAGCATTGTAAGGACTGACTTTAGAAGCTGATATAAAGATTTATTTGTTTTAGAGAATTTTTCCTGCCCTTTCTCCAAGGAGCTCAAGTTGGCTATACACAGCTCTTGCTTCCCCATTTTCTCCACACAACAACATTTTGAGGTAAATAGGGTTCTGATTTATGGACTGGGCCATGGTCACCCAGGCTCTGGTCACACTGCAAAGGTAATTGCGCTTTGTTCCCGCTTTGTTTAAATCAGGAACATTTTTCTTCGTATTGGGCTGACTAGATGCAGCCAGCCCCTCTCTTACAGCACCCACTCGCCTGCTGCTGCGCCGTCCCTCCAGGTGATCCTGCTGGCCACGGGGGAGGCTTGGGCGGCTGCTCCTTCTGCCGACACTTTGGCTATTGCCCCATGAAAACAGGCTCCGCCATCTCCGTCGTCTCCGCCATCCTCCTTGCCTGCCACCACCATTGCCCCATGAAAACAGGCTCCGCCATCTCCGCCATCCTCCTTGCCTGCCACCACCATTGCCCCATGAAAACAGGCTCCGCCATCTCCACCGTCTCCGCCATCCTCCTTGCCTGCCCCATCCAGGCTGCCGGAGCCCCCACCTCTCGTTCCCGCCTCCAGGGCCATCTTTTGTGCGTTTTTTTTTTAAAAGCTTTCGGTTTGAGCGCTTTACTAAACATGCGCTTAATAAATCCATTATTAAACGTTAAATGGATTTATTAAGCACATGTTTGCTCAAGCGCTCAAACCAGAAGCTTTTTTTTAAAAAAAAATTGCGTTCAGACAGCCCTAATCGCAATCATTGCGAAAGATGGGCTATCCAGATAGGCGAAATCGTGCATTCAAAGCGGAAGTGCCAGGAAAACACTTGATTTTCCAGGGGTCAGGAAAACCCGGCATCATTGCGCAAGTGAGCCTGCTTTGGGGTGGGAGGCGGATTGGCGCGTGTGAATGTGAAACTGACATGCGCAAGGAAACAGCAGCGAATCCTGATCAAAATGGCAGTGTGACCGGACCTCATCCATTAATCCCACTTCAGCAATCCACACTATTCCTACCATTAAGGTAGCCAACTCTGGGTTGGGCAATATCTGGAGATTTGGGGGTGGAGCCTGGAGAAGGTGGGGTTTGGGGAGGGACCTCAGCTTGCCAGAGTCTACCCTCCAAAGCAGCCATTTTCTCCAGGGGAACTGATCTCTGTGGTCTGGAGATTAGTTGTAAAAGAAGGAGATCTACAGACCCCACCTGGAGACTGACAACCCTAACTACCAATCACAGTTAGCCTAACCAGTCACAAGACCAGGCCTTATTTATAAAACAATTTGTATGTAGCATGAGGCATGACTGGTGAGCTGGATTAGTGTCTTGGCAATAATGAATGGACTTCAGAGAGAAGTTCATAAGCTCAGGGCCTGCAAAATGGGGATGTTCTGCCAGGCCTATGGTCGAGGTGGTGGAGACCTATTTATAGTGGCCTCCTCTACATTGTTGTAATCTGCACTGTCTTTCATTCACCTGTTCCCCCAGTGTCAGTTGCCATCCACCTACAAGCATCTGGGAACCTATGTGGGAGCAGATGGAGATGGAGATGAATTGGCTGAACGGTATCATCGACTGTTGCTGTTGATATTGGCTGAGTTCAGACTGGCAATTTGCCTCGCTATAGCCACATTCCACCTGTAGGCAACCTGTACTGTTCAGCTTCGCTCCCACTTTTAAAAGATACCTGTTACAAGTGGTAGCAAATCCCGGAGAGTGCCTTTATCCCATGTCAGTCCACATCTTGGAAGTGTGAATGCTCAGCCAAAAAGCCGGGAGCAACCCGCGTTGCTCCCGGTGCATATGATTGGTGCATATGATTGGCTGTGCACTGCTTTACCGCACAGGGCGCATATGATTGGCTGTACTCCACTCTACTGCCCAATGCAATGCCGGCACAACAGGATCCTCTCCAAATTGGATGGATGCCTATGTGTGTATGAGCTCATAAGTGCTCATACACATAGGCATCCAGCTGATTTACCAGGAAAAAGCTGTTTACAGCCGCACCTCCAGGTCAGCAGTCTGAACGCTCCCGCACGCCTCCTCCTACTATGCTCCTGCATCAGTCGGCCCCGTGTGACGGGGAAAACCCAGAACAGTTTGTTTTGGGGCTTTTTTGCCACGACTGGCTCCTGCTGCAACCTGCCAGTCTGAACTCAGCCACTGATTGTTTTTATTGTGATTTGGGTACTAATAATTGGGTTTAAATGTTGAATTATGTATTTATTGTTGTTGTAACCTGCCCTGGGCCTGTTTGTGGGGAAGGAGGGCTAGAAGCCAAATAAATAAATAAGCAGGCTCCACTCTTCCCATGTAAACATTTCCCATGGCCTGCTGATTCACCCATGCTTCCACCTGGAGCAATACAGGAAAAACATGAAACAGGTGGGGGGAAAGGTTCCCTGCTACAATCAATGGGGAGATGATTGAAAAATCTCCAGGTAATCCCATATTGCTCCAGGTGGAACAGGGGTGGGTGGGTCAGCAGTACATGGGAAATGCCTGCTTATAAACTTCTCTTTGAAGCCCATCCTGCATTGGCTGAACACCAGCCCTGCTCAGCCAGCCATGCCTCTTTCTACATACCTTTAAGTTAGAGGGGGGTGTCACAGGGACAGCCATGCTTCCAGCAGTACCTTGACTGAATAAAAACAAAAGATGAAGGTCAACCCACAGTGCTATTATTGCCCATATTTGATTGCAGTGCATAATTTTTCTTGTAAAGGCAAGATTTTGAGAACACAGTGAAATGTAATCTCCTTAGGGTTTCAATTACTTCTTAAATTGTATCTTCTCCCTTCTCCCCAGTTCTCCTACCTAGATAGTAAGAGAGATTATAAAGCTGCATCTCATCGCACTGTAAGTGCTTTTGCAGGCCAGTGCACACAAGTGCTTCCCTTTGCCTGCAGTTATCGATCAGGCTGTTGAGCCTGGCATCTCCCTTTCTTGCAAAGAAGTTCCCTGATGAATTCAGACTCTATTAGAGAAGGAGAACACAACATGAGTCATGCACATCTGTCAGACCTATTGAACGCTCATGTCTGCCTTAGCAGAGACTAGCAAGGCTTCGCCATAATCCAGCAGCCCTTGTCTATTTGGCTTGGATCCACCATGTGCTACCAAGAAAGATGGGGAGTGTTTCCAGGAATGGACTGGGGGAGCTCTTCTTTTCTGAAATATTCAATTGTCTGGAGTGCAAGAATCTCACAGTTTCATATTAATTATTTCATGCCAAATCATTGCACTTTAATGGGAACATATATTTTGTAATGTTGGAATTGCTGTATGATTATCTTCTTTCAGGCCAGTGCATAGGTAATTGCATATGCACTTAATGGACCTAATTAGGAGATGAAAAGTGTTTGGAATTCAAAGAATTCTCTGGGTGTTTCCACTATTTCTCTGCATTGGTGGAACATTTCCTTCCTCAGAACAAAATGGCAAAACCCTGCAAACACTGAAGTCAGGATCAGAACATTACTACATTGGTATGCACTCCTTACTTCTCAAGATAGGTAGGTCTCAGGTTCGAATCCTCTGTCTGCTGCGAAGCTTACAGGTTTACTGTGGGCCTGTCACACACTCTCAGCCTAAAACAACCTACAGGATTGTTGTGAGGGTGAAATTGGGGAAGGGAAACATGATGTATGGTGCTTTGAGCTCCTTGGAGGAAGGCAGATAAAAAATGTACTAGATAGACACATACGAGCACTCGTGTAAAATAGCAGGTCTGCTAATCCACATCTGATTCCTAAGAAAGAGACCATGTCACCCAAGGTCAGCCAGCTAGCAGCTTACAGATATACCCTGCTTCCTCTCTTCAGCTGCAGGTGACATTCTGCTAAGCACTCATAGGTACTTAAAACAAATAAAAAAGCATCTCTGGGAATGAACTTCCTCTGAGGAAACCAGTGCAATGCAGTGGTTATGTTGGTTTGAGAGCCAGTGCCAATTGCTAGTTGGCTGTTGGACTAGGATCTTAGGGACCCAAGGCTTAACCTCCCATTCTGCCATGAATATCATCATCATAAACTTTATTGCATTAGCTCATGGCCTTAGCAAACAGCACCAAGAACAGCGTCAAGAAGAAATACAATACAGTAATCTCAATACTAATCAAAAATTCTTAGTATTCCATTTAAAATGTATAGCACGTTAACAATTTAAAACTGAACAATGAATCAATCAATCAGTAAACATAATACATAATCTTATCCATTGGCCACACTAACATTAGATGGTTTTGAAGAAAGCTTTATAACCTTGTGATAAACTTTGCCATTTCTGATGTTACCCCTTTAATTTTATTGGTAAGCACTACAATTAGTCTATTGTTGTCCACTCTCCCTGGGTATCATGATAAAATCTTCCCAAGATATCATTCACATTCTAGTGTGAATCTTGAGCAGTGGGACACCACGTGTGCATTTGAGACACAGTTTGGCAAAGCCATGATTTTCCCAGAAATTTGATTGACTCGCTCAATGGCAGGCGTGACTTCCATTTCCCAGGGGGCTGGCGGGGCTGGGCCAGAGGCATTGCTGTGCAGTCCTTAAAAGAACCGAGGCCCAGTGACATCACAGGCCATTGTCACTATTTATGGAGCAGAGCCATGGGCATTCCTGGTCCTATTACTCAGTGGGCCTTCAAGTCTCTCCCATTGTTTGTAATGGGCAATCCTGTCATTTTTTATACATCCCAGTTAGTTGACAAACTCAATGGCATTGTCAAAGGACCTAATCCAGATTGGAATACCATACAATAGCTGAGGACTAACTTTGGACTTGAAGATTTTAACTGCAGCTGGCACGAATTGATTGCCCCTAAGTAGTAATAGGGTATACACTTCTTTTATTCAGAGACCAGAAATGTTTGACAGCTGCCCCCCATCCCCCTGCGGAAGCTATGCTTCCGCTAAGGGGGGGCCATTCTTCAAAAACAGGGATGGGCAAGATGGCCGCCAGTGTCAGCCCAGAAGGGAACGGAGGAGGCTGTGCTATGGGGCTGTTAGCAGCAGGGGGTTTGCAGTGGGGAGAAGGAGTCTGGTACAATGGCAGCCATTTGTGTTGTTGTGCTTGGTGCAAAAACTTCAGACTGTGGGGGCAGTAAAGCAGAGAGAATATCCAGAGGGGAGCATGTGTACAAGTTTGTTTTTTAACAAAGTGTTGTTGAAAAAGTGTGTTTGGTGTAAGTTCAAGCGCTTGGAGTTTTCAAAACATCCCCCAGT
Source organism: Gekko gecko (assembly GCA_029375565.1). NCBI lineage: Eukaryota > Metazoa > Chordata > Lepidosauria > Squamata > Gekkonidae > Gekko > Gekko gecko. The sequence goes on from JAPDNY010000005.1 coordinate 131,046,223, forward strand.
TCTCTCTCACTGGAAAACTCAGACTGGCAAGAAAAAGGGGAGTTTTCCACCCCCTGCTTGAAAAAAAGAGAGAGCTGAAATCACTATGCCCCCCCCCAAGTCATTCCCCCAGTGAGAAAAAGGAATGACTATTGGTTCTAACGTGTGTCTAGTAACAGAAATGAACACGTTTGCTAAGACCTAACCAGGCATTTTAGAAGCGGCCATTTGTGTTGTTGTGCATGGTGCAAAAACTTCAGGCTGTGGGGACAATAAAATCAGAGAAAAAAATATCCATGGGGAAGCATGTGTACAAGTTTGTTTTTTAACAAAGTGTTGTTGAAAAAAAGTGTGTTTGATGTAAGTTTGAGCACTTGGTGATCTCAAAACATCCCCCAGCTCTCTCTCTCACTGGAAAACTCCGACTGGCAAGAAAGGGGGAGAGTTTTCCACCCCATGCCTGAAAAAAGGAGAGCTGAAATCACTTTGCCCCCCCCGCCCCCTGAAAAAAGGAATGGCTATTGGTTCTACATATATCTAGTAGCAGAAATGGACTGTCACATTTTGCTAGACTGTGAAAACACATAAGTGCAGGAAAACAGGGCACGGCAACACACCCACACACCCTTTGTCCTTGGGTTGTGCTAAAAGTGTTTAATGCAGGGCCTCCCCAAGGATCTGAGGCACACCCTCCGCAAAAAGAGCTTGATTGAAGCAAAGGGAAAGAAGGTAAAGAGATAAAGCGCCCCCCTCAAAAGCAGACACCCCTCTTTAACATGTCAGCAACAATGTTAACCCATAGAAAGTAGTGTTAATTTGAAAGCAAGCAGAGAGAGAGAGATTGCACTAGAGAATCTCAAGCCATTAAAAAAAAAGACAAGCAGCAAGGAAGAGTTTTAAAGCTTACTTACCCAGAAAAACATAGGGAATGCCAGTCTCCAGTCCCCCCCCCCCCATGTTAAAGCATGCAAGCACACACTCCAGTTTCAATCTTTTTTAAAAGAAATACAGTGTGCAAAACCAGAGAAAATTCTTCCGGGCAAAAATGCCCTTAAAAGCAAAAAGTTTTCCCAGGCAGTTGTGTATTGGAGGGACCTTCTGCACTTCCAACAGAACAAACAGCTGCAAGGGGGGCGGAGAGAAGATTCCTAGCCCAATCCTAGGCTGTTTTCAGCCCCGGGAAGTTTTGAGCTGTGGCAGTTAGCCAATCCAAAAACTACTCAAGCAGTTGTCACAGCTCTGAAAGGGTGAAGTTTTTTTCCCAGGAGTTCCCTACACACAGAAGGACTACCCCACCCCCAGCCAGAGTGTTTGCAGCATCATTGTGTAAAAGTTGGGGTGTTTGGTTTATCTATGAAGATATCTGGCATTACAGCTAGCAGTCAACAGGAAGATGACATCATTGCTGCTCCAACCTGAAAACAGGATATGCCAACTGGGAAAAACAGGAAAATTGCATCATTTTAAACGATTGGAGGGGCGGTGGATGATTTTTATATCTCTCCACTGATTTCACTCAAAATGTGTGTCACAGTTTAAAAAACCTGTTTTATTTAAGATATGAGAATGTTTAAGCACACTGATCATTTATACCAATATTCAGTATCTCTGGTGAAAAAAGGTTAATCATAGACCAACCATCTGTGCCAAAACACCAGATTCAGGAGAGTTCCTGTGCAGATAATAGCAAGTGGCATTTTAGGGTCCCATTTGATCACAACGTGTAAAGGGGAGAATGACATTGATACTGCACACACACCCCAAATACCAGCACATGTGTTTTGAGACAAGGACAATATAAGGAGAAAATGTGGCCTTCCCTTGAAACTAAAAGGCTACCATTGTGTTCGTGCCCACTCTCTTTCCCTTCTGTGTGAACCCTGAGGAAATAAATCATAGGGAATTGCAATAAACAAAACACCAATCCTGCAGCGTGCGCTGTGGTATAGAGAACCCCAGCCTTCTAGGAGAGGTCAGGGGGAGTGTCCCGAGGCGGCACGTGTGATTTGGGGGCTGTAGGAGCTGTTTTGTCGATTTTAGCCTACGTTGTCCCTGTGAGGTAGAACACCCAAGCGGCATGTGGTTTCATTTTGGGGTATCGAGTGACCCCTCAGTGGACTCGCCTCGACGAGGGGGACCTCTGGGCACTATTATTGGGGTGATTGGGGTATCCCCAAAATTTCAATTTTGGGACACCCTCCTCCAACACGCAGGGGAGTGCCTGGCGACATTTAAATGCACCAATGAGCAGCAGAAGGGGGTGGTTCCAGTGTAACAGAGATAAAAGGGCATGCTGCGCTGCGCACCATCCATGCTTTCTTCAAAAAGCTACTAGCTTTCACGTCACTCTCTGCCAGAAGCAAAGAATGGATTCTCAGGACCTGAACAATTTGCAAGGTATGTTTGAGAGGTCTGTTTTCTAAAAAGTTTTAATCCTAATAGAGGGCAGAAAAAAAGAGTTCTTAGTTTCAATCTATTCTGTTCTTTGCATGTAGAAATTCTTGATCAAGAAATGAACACGGGTATGCAGTCCCAGGATCTTTTGGCACTAGCCATGGCGCATGCCTTGGAAGCGCCTGTGGAGTTGCAGCAATATATCTCTGATGAAATTGGTAAATTCTAGCAAGGGTTTTTTGGTGGGTTCTGTTGTTCAAAAAGATGTCAAACTTTAGGATTAATTTTTTCCATCTTTGACAGAGGTCATTTCTGATGGAGAATCCCCTGCAGCAGCCCTCTATCAATCGCTGACTACCTTAACGGCCAGACCTGCATCCAGGGAGCCTGGTAAGAATAAATAACCTCATCTAGTTCCACACACGCATGCAGGGTTTTTTAAATGTTTGTATTTTTTAGAATTTTGGAATTGTGCAGTGTTTCGTTTGTAATTTTCAGAATTTCGGGATTCTGCAGTGTGTTGTTTGTGCAGGGTTTTTTTTTTTTAAATGCTTGTATTCATTGGACTTTCTTTTATGTATTTCCAGCTATATTGTAAGACACCTAGGACTTCTTGTAGATGGTGAGGCAATTAGAGGTTTAATGACAAACAAGTGCCTGTGCAGAGGGGCAGTTTTTCCATTTCTGTCTCTGTGTTTTCCAAGATGTCGTGCCTGGACCATCCCATGCTACACCACGGAGGTGGGGGGGTAGCGACCCACAGAGACGCATGGCACCCACCACAGGCCGGAGGGAGGGTCCTGCCCCTAAAAAGAGAAAGGCTGACACAGTGAGAACTGATGAAGACCGCTCTAACAGGCAGAGAGAGTTTTGCACACTTGTTTATGAGTCTGTGGCACAGATGAAAAAGAGAGAGATAATGCTAGAAAAAGAGTGTCAGGCTCTTCAGGTAGAATCTGAGCAGCTCTACAACATGATCGATCAATATGCATGTGAAGCAATTAAACGTTTTAACCCCTATTCTGACTGTGGTAGTCCCATCATGCAGGTTGGAGGGACCCTGCCTGAGCATGACTCTGAAGTAAATGAGTCATCAGAGAGCTCCGCGGCCCCACTGTCTGTTAACGCCGATGGGGTGGGAGAAGAGGAGGAGAGGCATGCACCTTCCCCATCTCCCCCTGAAGTCTCTGCTAGTACCGATAGGGTGGGGGAAGAGGAGGAGAGGGATGCACCCTCCCCACCACCTCCTGAAGTCTACATGGAGCGTGTCAGGGGGTGGCAGAGAACTTATGATAGATTCCGATCCTTGGTGATCAGTGAGGAGTTCCGCTTTGTGAATTTAGACCGTATGCGCTCCTTTGCTCATGCCGTTGAAGTGTTAACGCATGGGGTTCAGGAGGTTTTGAATGAGATCAGAGGGCTTGTGGAAGAGGGGGATTTTGTTCAACTGCGGATAGAGGGTGGAGGGCTACAGAATCCATTGTTTTCATTTAAGAAAAAAAAGAACCAGCTAAATGCTTCAGAGTTTTTGGATTTGGTGGTCAGCATGCTGCAAAGCAACAGAGAAGTTTTGAGCAACGATACGTTGCATTCAATTGTGACGATATCCAAACCACTGAGGGGTGGTGCTCTCCAGAAAATCAAATCTATCCCTTACAGTGCAATCATAGAAAAAAAGAGGCACTTTTTGGTAGATTTTTCCTATCACAGCAACAACCTCTGCTTTGTGGCGGGACTCATGGGCGTTATGAAAAAAAGAGCCGGGGACCCAACCGATGCAGAGCTCTTAGATGCTGCTAGGAAATTACATGCTAACTGGGGTGGTCTGATCAGAAAAAGGTGGGTCTCAATGACATAACAGTTGTTGAGGAGTATTTAAAAATAAACATCAGGGTGGCGTTGTGTTCAGAGCAGGGATGGGCCATATTTAAAACACAGCCTTCAAGATATCCAGACACTTATTTTCTACTACTGCACAATGAACATTATTATGGCGTCTTGAATATAAAAGCATTTATGGGTTCAAGAAATTACTGTGACTATTGTCACACCCTGTATAATCATAAGCATAACTGTTTTCAATTTTGTAGAATGTGCGGCACCACTGAATGTAAAACAATACTCGGTACTCCTCAGAAATGTCCCAACTGTTGTTTCTACTGCAGCAGCAAATTTTGTTTAAAACGACATGGCGAGTTGGCAGCCCAGAACCAAATCAAATGTCCCTCCAGGGTATGGTGTAAAAAATGTAGGTCTTACAATGGCATGGACCACCAGTATGAAGAGTGCCGGGGGAGGGTCTGTAAGCAATGCGGTGGGGTGCTGGGGAAAGATGAAGATTTCCACAGCCTGTGTTATTTAGAACCTCTGAAAGAACCGCCCATTTTGGGAAAGTACATATTTTATGATTTTGAATGCACTCAAGATGGTGGGGAGCACAAGCCCATTTATGTCTTTGCTAAAGCCTTAGGGGAAGACAAACAATGGCGCGCATGTGGTAAAAGTTGGAAATTTAAGGAGGAAACATGCGTGTATCAGTTTGTTAACACAATTACCAAGCAGAAACAGTTTAGAGAAACGATTTTTATTGCTCACAGTGCTAAGGCTTATGACTCTTACTTTATCGTTAAGCAGCTGATTGAAGAGAGGATGGATCCTGAACTGATTGCCATAGGGGGAAAGTTGATGTGTGTGAGTATAAAAAGCCTCAACATAAAATTCATTGATTCTCTGAACCATCTACCAATGGCATTGGCAAAACTCCCCAAAGCTCTAGGTTTTGAGGGGTCTAAAGGCTACTTTCCTCATTTTTTCAACACGGAGGAAAATCAAGCTTATGTGGGTCCATTACCTGATCCCCAATACTATGGGGTAGACCAGATGATGCCTCAAGAGAGGGAGGCTTTCTTAAAATGGCACAAGGAGAACAAAACTATGATTTTCAATCTCCAAAAAGAACTAGCTTTTTATTGCCAGCAAGATGTCTGCATTTTGGAACAAGCATGTACTTTGTATAGATCCGAGATTATGAACATGACATCTCAGAACTCACTCTGCATAGACCCTCTACAATACCTCACTTTGGCAGGTGTCTGCTTAGCCATGTACAGGTTCAATTTTCTGACACCTCTGTCAGTGGCCATTCCACCTCCGGATGACTATCACAGGGAAACAAAGAGGTTTTTATCTGCCTCTATACAGTGGGGACGTGGGTCACTGAGGAGTTACAAGTGGCTCTGGCCAAAGGCTATAGGGTTATGAAAATCTTTGAGGTCTGGCATTTTGAGAGGAAATCCAGGGAGCTGTTTGAAAAATACATTAAAAAACATCTCAGACAAAAACAGGAATTTTCAGGCTACCCAGAGTGGTATGTGACAGAGGCTGATAAACAGAAATATGTCGATGATTTTTATTAAAAGGAGGGGGTCCTTTTACATCCCTCTCATATAACTCCAAACCCCGCAAAGCGCCAGATTGCTAAACTCTTTCTCAATTCTCTGTGGGGTAAATTTGAACAGAGAACAAACTTGCCAACCACCGAAATTGTGAAAGACACAGATCGCTTTTTTGAGCTGCTATTTTCAGACAATTACGAGGTTGCCAGTTGCAGTTTCATCAGCGAGGATGCTGCCTGCGTATCTTAGAAACACGCTAGGGACCATGTGACATCTCCTGGCTACACGAATGTGTACATAGCAGCTTTCACCACCGCATATGTGAGGCTGGAGCTCTACAATTTGTTTGACCGGTTAGGGCAGCATTGTTTATATCATGACACCGACTCTGTGATATTTGTGAGCCATCCTAGCGACTGGAACCCCCCACTGGGAGATTATTTAGGGGAGCTGATGAGTGAAGTCCCTGCGGGGCAGCATATAAAGGAGTTTGTTTCTGCAGGCCCAAAGACTTATGGCTACAGGCTGTCAGGAGGTGAGGCATGTCTGAAAGTAAAGGGCATTACACTGAATGCTGCTAATAGGGAAAAGATCCATTTTGACAGTTTGAAGGATTTGGTTTTCACACACGTTTCTGGTTCTGAGCCTGGTGAGATCACGGTGAGTCACCGGGGCATCGTTAGAGACAAAAAGAACTTTGTCATTAAAACAAAAAATCTTAAAAAAACTCAGAAGGTGGTTTACAACAAGCGTGTGCTCAGAGAGGGTTTTAAGAGCGTGCCCTACGGCTACTGAAATGGATACAAGGTGGTGCCACCCTTTCTCAGCCATCCTTGCGGGCCCCAGCAATTGTGGGAAAAGTTATTTTATAAAAAGCCTCCTTGTGAATGCAAATTCTACACTTTCTGTCATACCTGAAAATATTGTATGGTTTTATGCATGCTGGCAACCATTGTATGAAGAATTGCTCAGATGTTATTCCTTTATAAAGTTTGTAGAGGGTTTGCCCTCAAACTTGAATAATGATGAAATGTTACCTTGTAATAAAATAAACCTCATTGTTGTGGATGATTTGATGGCGTGTGCTTCTGATAGCGGTGAAATCGAAAACGCTTTCACCAAATATGTTCACCACAGAAATCTGAGTATTATTTACATCGTGCAGAATCTATTCTGCCAAGGCAAGAGCAGCAGAACTATCAACCTGAATACCAAGTACATGGTGTTATTTAAAAACCCACGAGATAAATTACAAATAGCGACTCTGGCCAGGCAGATGTACCCAGGGAAAGCGGCCTTTTTTATGGAGGCTTATGAGGATGCCACGGGGAAGCCCTACGGGTACCTGGTAGTAGATTTAAACGGAACCACACCAGAGTCCTACAGGTTGCGCACCGGCATGTTCCCCCCTGACCTCCCTGTTTGCTATGTTATTAAAACAACAGCCGGGGGGATTAAAAGATGCTGATACACAATGCTGCAGAGCTTTTAAGGAGAGGGTGCCTGCTGCAACGGAAGCATGTTGGCCTGCTTAAAAAGAAACGGGACTCTCCTGAAACTCGTCTCAAAATCTCCCCCTCACCTGAGGAAAGCTATTTTGTGCGCCGCTCCGAATGATCTAATCAAGGCTATTGGGGAGATAGCTCTAAACACACTAAAAGGCGCCATCCCTCTGTCACAGCGCCAGAAGACAGTCCTGCGAAAAAAACGTACAGTTATCAAATCTCTGAGCAGCTCCAAAATCCCTCTGACAAAGAAGAAGAAGATGGTGAGGCAACAGGGCGCTTTTATCGGCTCCCTGTTGGGTTTTGCTCTGCCCCTGATTACCATCTTTTTAACCCCTTCCTGATGGAGCATGTGGAGAAAATGTATCTGGTCCCTAGCCAGCAATTAGAACGCCTAACCATTCCACGTCCCCCAGAGGGTGAACCCATCAGGCACACGGCCGTACACTCTCTAGACAGGGAGATGAAAACTGTTCTAGAGAGAGGGGACTTGTCTGAATATGAGAAAGCCAAACTCTATGGCTCTCTCCTTCAGAAATATCTAACGCATGTCAGAATGGGGGAGGAAGAGAAAACCAAGTTGAATCTGTATCTCCCGCAACCGGCGTCAATGACAGACCCCAATGAAAAGAATGCACCTGGATTTGAAGAGGTGCTAGAGAATCTGCCACGCCGATACAGGAACAACGCTCATGTGCTGCTAAAGAAAATGACTCAAAACAGAAAAATTGCCTCTTGGGATGAAAGGGGAACTTTTCTTTATAGAGGGGCCCAGTCGCTGGAAGCAACCTGCAGGACCTCGTCAAGGCAATTACTCAGACGCACCCTCCCTCTTCTGCCTCACAGCCTAAAGGCATGGATGTGTTTATGGCGGCTCTGGCTGAACTCAATGTCCCCTCATCGGTCGTCGGCAACCTGACTACTAGAAAAATGTTAGAAGACTTGAAAAGCCCTCGGCCACCCGCTTTAAAGTGCACACCTGTTATTTCTTCTAAAAAACAAAAGCTTTCACCCCTCCCTGTTTCCTCTAAAAGAAAAAAACATAGAGTGTCAAAGTGGTTGACTAATGAAAAATAAATTCTTTGAAATGCAAACCTTTGTTTCTGAGTGATTTTTGAAAAAAGATGCATTTACCCGTATTAAGATTCCAACAGCCTTTTATTAGGGGCACAAGAAACACAGGTTTGGGCAGGTGTGTACATATTTGGTAAAGTCCATGAATTCTTCTGGGTGCTTTTCACAAAACTCATGACCATTCTGTCATTTTGCTCGGGGTTGGGGGAATACATCTTCACGATCGCATGAAAGGGGGTGCCTCTGCAGCGGTGATGGAGAAAAAACAGGCAGTGATGGCCGCAGGTGGTCGATGCCGGTCCTTGGAGCCTCTTCCGATGAAAATGAATCTCCTCAGAATTTTTGTTTAAAAAATCCATAATAGTTGGGGGGAAGAGATAGCTAGAGGGTGCATTTCTGTAAGAGTCGAAAAACTCTGAGGTGCTATGGTCCGGGAGGTAGACCGCCAGTCAGTGTTCCCCGGGGAGGTTGTGGGGGTGCGTGTTTACCACTAAAGAGATGGGTCTCTGGGTCACTGCTTTGGTGGAGAGCCAATCGCTGGGGAAGACTCCCAGGAAGGTTTTTCGGGTGTGAGGGCTGTCAAGCAAGCCGTGTGATAACTGGATCGTATCCATGCTACATGTAGTCAAAGAGCATGTTGTGGTTGTGGTTGATCTCGATGACATTGTCAAACACTCCGTACACAATCAAATTCACAGTATGGGGCAAAGCCACTGCAAAACGTATCTCCGCTCTCAGGTTCCCCGTTTTGATCAGCGAGTAATGGTCTCCGCACTCCTGGTCAGGAGAGAGGTCAAAAGCAAACAGGGTGTACCCTACCCGGTAGCCGTCACGGTCTATTAGGATGGGTCTATCCTGCAGGTGCTTTCCCGCAGTTTGCACGAGGCTCATGTATTCTCTCACATTGTTTTTTGCTGCAAAGTCAGGCTGGAAGGGCTTGGAGGGGACCTGCTCTCCAGCCACATACAGAACTACAAAGTTAATGTTGTAATGCTTAAAGTTAAAAGGGTTTTTGGTGTAACTGCCGCTGAAAGCATCATTGTCCACCAAACCCATGACCACCATTTTGGGGAGCTGACCCAAAAACAGGTTGTCTTGATTGCTCACACGTGCACCGGCTGGAATACTGAACACCTTCATGCCAACACGGTCCACGGGGTATTTTGCTGTTGATGTCAGCAGAGCTTCGGCATGAGCCAGTCGGATGCTGGGGGCAACTTTCACCCTTTTCACAAAGAGAGAGGCTGAATCCAGGTGAAGCTTAAACTGTGCTCCCGCAGCCTCCCCGCTCATCAGGCAGAAAGTGTCTTTGTAACGCGTTAATCTGATTTTCACATCTACCCCTTTTAAGAGCAGTTTTTCTTGAAAAAATAGGTCTGCGTGGAGGTGCCCTAAGAGGTCTACCGTCCTGCTCCTCGCGGTCAGCTTCGCTCTCATGCCAAACCCCGAGTTGGGGGCATCCTGTTTGACGGTGTTGTCCAGCTGCCCAGGTGTATCCTTATAAAAGCCCCCTGTGGAAAATTGGGTTGCTAGGGTTTCCCCACTGTAGTTGAGCAATGTTTCAATCATCGCCCTGTAGGGATAGCAATTGTTACTCTGGCTGATCAGGCGTCTCCCAGGGTCACGTCCAGTTGGCTGAAGATGGTGGCGATAGGGTAGTTCACCAGTGTCACTCTTGTGTCCTCGCCAATGTCTGTGCCGTCTTCTCGAGTAATTTTACATTTCACATACAAGAGGGTATTATTTAAATCGAGGTAATCTTCCCCATTCCCGGCTATGAAAAACTCTAGAGGTGCCGATCCTGCAAGGGCTGAAAGGGGTGGGACTTCGATATACAAGCTCTTCTCGATGCTGGTCTGGGTCGGGGCTATCTGGAAAAGGTCCAGTTCAGACTTTACGCACTCTTCCGAGCTACAGTGGATGAAAGCCATGGCTGTTTATAGTATGTCCTTGAGCCCTCGGTGAAGTTGCTGCTTCTTGTTGTTCTTTCCTCTCCCCTTCCTCACGGTTCTCTGCTTCGTAGTGCCCCCACGGCTCCTTTTAACAGGACCTGGGGGGCCCTTGCACATGGGCCACTTTCTTTTAAGACCACCCCTTCTTTTAAGATACAGGAAGCCCGACCCTTCCTGGGGTCCGAGTTTATTCATAACTCTGTTGGTCACGTGGCTCACGACGTCTTGAGCAATATTGCAGGCGGCTGATTTCAAGTGCGGCTTGACAATGTCCACCCCTTTTCTAAAAAGTGGCACAGTCATTCGAAAAAGCCATCAGAAAATACCTCCCACCCACCCCCCTGTACATAACGGGCGCGTCTTGAAATCCGGGGAGAGCATGACCCACTTGAGATTGGTAATATTTCCTAAGCATCATGGGATCCCCGTAATCTTTCACAATCACCATTTTTTCCGCGGGCGAATGTGCAACCTCACAATGACTTTCCCGTAGCGAAATGGCACTGGGCTGTTCTGATCCGTCATTATCTCTATGCTGATGGTTTCAATGTGGTGCTTATTGACCGATACTTAGTGGGGCTCATTATAGAAGATCATGATAAAGTCGTGAGGCTTCCCCTGTACAGGAACACAGCGTAGAAGGGGCACCGCTGTGTCCCCCACTCTTTGGTGTTCTACGATGTCGGTATACGGGTACAGGGTATTAACCCCCCCTGTAATATCTGTGCAGTTCTGGATTTTCTTTATGGGAACGTTGGGAGGAGCCCCCATCACGTAGGCCAATTCTTCACTCATCGTGACAGAGTAAATATCAGACCCGTTAAACCTGAGTATCGCTTGTGTTGGATCAAAATAAAACTGAAGATCGGGGGGAGGCCGCGTCTGTTTTTTGACAGCGCTATTCATAAATTCAACTATGCTGCGAATATCATAGTAGTATCCAGAGCGCATCTGATATTCCTGGTGAACAGCCCCATTAGAAATCTGGAATCTAGCTGGCTTGGTAAATGTGTACCAATTGTGGGGGTAGTGAATTTCCACCAATCCCACCTCCCATTCCCCACGCAACTCCAGAGGCTTAAACATGCGCACCGTGAAAGAAGCGCTGGTATTTTCAGGAAATAGATCCTTAGAAGTGTTGCTAGGGAGTGTGATGTAAAACCCATCATCTTCCATCCTTCTCTGTGATGTATTCAGCGGGGACCCAGCTGTTAAATTTAGGTGGCCACCCCCTCCACTCGACAAAGAAAAACTTCTTTTTCTTGTTTGTTCGGCTTTTTATAGTTTTCTCAATCCTGTATGTTCTGTCTTTCCAATTGGTCACTTTTTGCAGCTCCTCCGGGTAAAAACCTCCTAGGATCGGCTCACCGTCAAAATCTACCAGATGGTACAAAGGCCTCTCCCCCCTTCTGACCACCTCTTCTATAATAAAGATTTCATCGGTGAAAGACTGTATATACCCCTTTTCAAAAGTTCCCTTTGTTCTAGAGACTCTCACTCGTTCTCCCTTTCTAAACAGAAACGGGGCTTCTTTTGTGGGGACTGCTTCATACACGTGTCTCCACACGGCGAGCACGTTAGAAGGCTTCACGTCTACAGGCCGCTTCTGAATAGTTCTGTGGCAGCTGTGGTTATAGCTTTTGACCAGGTCCTGTAGCACATCCCTATAGTTAAAAGTGTTCTTGGCTGTAAAATACCGCCACATCTTGGTCTTTAAAGTTCTATTAAACCTCTCCACCACTGCAGCCTTGACTTCATTGTTGGTGACAAAGTGGTGAACTCCGTGATGTTTTAACAGAGCACCCACTTTTTTATTGAGAAACTCTTTGCCCCTATCTGTTTGTAGCTTCTGAGGGGTTCGCCCTGACTCTCTGAAAATGCTTTTAAAAGCGATCGACACTTCTTTCCCTCCCTTATCTTTCAGAGGCATGGTCCATGCGTATTTAGACAGGATGTCTATCACTGTTAAAATGTATGTGTAGCCCCTGTTGTACTTGGAATATTGTTGCATATCCACCAGATCTGCCTGCCACTGCTCATCGATATCCCCCACGATTACCTTGTTTCTTTTGAAATGCACTCTGGCTGTTTTATGCAAGGCATAGGCATCCTGATCATTGAGCCACGCTTCCACCTCTTTTCTGCTCACCCGATGCCCCCTCTTAGAAGCCGCCTGAAAAAGAGATTCCACCCCTCCAAAACTTTCAATCTCGCTGGGGTTAAAATAAATCCTTTTTAATACATCCTGATGATGAACCATGATGCTTCACTCTCTTTTACTACAATAAAGGTATTTTTTATTAGACAACAAATATACAGTCTCAGTCCACCCTCCCCCATCTTCACAGCAGCGCGGCCTGCCCTTTTATCTCTGTTACGCTGGAACCACCCCCTTCCGCTGCTCATTGGTATGTTTAAATGTCACCAGGCACTACCCCGCGTGATGGAGGAGGGCACTCCAAAATTGAAATTTTGGGGGTACCCCCAATCAATCCAATAATAGTGCCCAGAGGTCCCCCTCATCGAGGCGAGTCTGCTGAGGGGTCACTCGATACCCCGAAATGAAACCATGTGCCGCTTGGGTGTTCTACCTTACAGGGTCGGTGTAGGCTAAAATTGACAAAACAGCTCCTACAGCCCCCAAATCACACGTGCCGCCTCGGGACACTCCCCGTGACCTCTCCTAGAAGGCTGGGGTTCTCTAGAGCATGCCTCTATACCATGGTGCACACTGCAGGCCCTTTTTTTTTGTTTATTCCAATTCCTCTATGATTTATTTCACTTCACACAGAGGGGAAAGAGACTAGGGCATGAACTCAATAGTGGCCTTTTAGTTTCAAGGGGAGAGGTAGAGGCCACTCTTTCTCCTTATATTGCCCCTGTCTCAAAACACATGTGCTAGTATTTTAAGGGAGCATGATATCAGTGTCATTCTCTCCTTTACACATTGTGATCAAATGGGACCCTAAAATGCCACTTGCTATTATCTGCACAGGAACTCTCCTGAATCTGGTGTTTTGGCACAGATGGTTGGTCTATGATTAACCTTTTTTCACCAGAGATACTGAATATTGGTATAAATGATCAGTGTGCTTAAACATTCTCATATCTTAAATAAAACAGGTTTTTTAAACTGTGACACACATTTTGAGTGAAATCAGTGGAGAGATATAAAAATCATCCACCGCCCCTCCAATCATTTAAAATGATGCAATTTTCCTCTTTTTCCCAGTTGGCATATCCTGTTTTCAGGTTGGAGCAGCAATGATGTCATCTTCCTGTTGACCGCTAGCTCTAATGCCAGATATCTTCATAGATAAACCAAACACCCCAACTTTTACACAATGATGCTGCAAACACTCTGGCTGGGGGTGGGGTAGTCCTTCTGTGTGTAGGGAACTCCTGGGAAAAAAACTTCACCCTTTCAGAGTTGTGACAACTGCTTGAGTGGTTTTTGGATTGGCTAACTGCCACAGCTCAAAACTTCCCGGGGCTGAAAACAGCCTAGGATTGGGCTAGGAATCTTCTCTCCGCCCCCCTTGCAGCTGTTTGTTCTGTTGGAAGTGCAGAAGGTCCCTCCAATACACAACTGCCTGGGAAAACTTTGCTTTTAAGGGCATTTTTGCCCGGAAGAATTTTCTCTGGTTTTGCACACTGTATTTCTTTTAAAAAAGATTGAAACTGGAGTGTGTGCTTGCATGCTTTAGCATGGGGGGGGGGCTGGAGACTGGCATTAACTATGTTTTTCTGGGTAAGTAAGCTTTAAAACTCTTCCTTGCTGCTTGTCTTTTTTTTAATGACTTGAGATTCTCTAGTGCAATCTCTCTCTCTCTGCTTGTTTTCAAATTAACACTACTTTCTATGGGTTAACATTGTTGCTGACATGTTAAAGGGGGGTATCTGCTTTTGAGGGGGGCGCTTTATCTCTTTACCTTCTTTCCCTTTGCTTCAATCAAGCTGTTTTTGCGGGGGGGGTGCCTCAGATCCTTGGGGGGGCCTGCATTAAACACTTTTAGCACAACCCAAGGACAAAGGGTGTGTGGGTGTGTTGCCGTGCCCTGTTTTCCTGCACTTATGTGTTTTCACAGTCTAGCAAAATGTGACAGTCCATTTCTGCTACTAGATACACGTAGAACCAATAGCCATTCCTTTTTTCAGGGGCGGGGGGGGGTCAAAGTGATTTCAGCTCTCCTTTTTTCAGGCATGGGGTGGAAAACTCTCCCCTTTCTTGCCAGTCTGAGTTTTCCAGTGAGAGAGAGAGCTGGGGGATGTTTTGAGATCACCAAGTGCTCAAACTTACATCAAACACACTTTTTTTCAACAACACTTTGTTAAAAAACAAACTTGTACACATGCTTCCCCATGGATATTTTTTTCTCTGATTTTACTGTCCCCACAGCCTGAAGTTTTTGCACCATGCACAACAACACAAATGGCTGCTTCTAAAATGCCTGGTTAGGTCTTAGCAAATGTGTTCATTTCTCTTACCAGACACACGTTAGAACCAATAGTCATTCCTTTTTCTCACTGGGGGAATGACTTGGGGGGGGCATAGTGATTTCAGCTCTCTCTTTTTTCAAGCAGGGGGGTGGAAAACTCCCCCTTTTTCTTGCCAGTCTGAGTTTTCCAGTGAGAGAGAACTGGGGGATGTTTTGAAAACTCCAAGCGCTTGAACTTACACCAAACACACTTTTTCAACAACACTTTGTTAAAAAACAAACTTGTACACATGCTCCCCTCTGGATATTCTCTCTGCTTTACTGCCCCCACAGCCTGAAGTTTTTGCACCAAGCACAACAACACAAATGGCTGCCATTGTACCAGACTCCTTCTCCCCACTGCAAACCCCCTGCTGCTAACAGCCCCATAGCACAGCCTCCTCCATTCCCTTCTGGGCTGACACTGGTGGCCATCTTGCCCATCCCTGTTTTTGAAGAATGGCCCCCCTTAGCGGAAGCCTAGCTTCTGCAGGGGGATGGGGGGCAGCTGTCAAACATTTCCAGTCTCTGAATAAAAGAAGTGTATACCCTATTACTACTCCCCTACAATAAAAGAATCGTGCTATAGCTGATGCGCTGGCACTGGCAGCTTTCACTGCATATTTGCAATGGGTGGCCCAAGTTGCATTGTACTGGAAATGAATACCTAGGTATTTGTAGTGTTTGATTTGTTCTAACTCTTTGCCATTGATGGACCATTTATATGGTCTCCACTTTTTAAAGAACACTAGGATTTTGGACTTATAATTCAGCTGAAGCTTGTTGTTAATAAGAAAAGCAATGTAGCAGGACAACAGACGTCTCAGACCAACTCTGGAGTAGGATAGCAGCACTGTGTCATCGGCATAGAGTAGTAAGGGTACATGTATTTTGCCTAATTTGGGGCTGTGATAGTCCGTATCAGAGAGCTGGGCAGCAAGGTCATTAAGAAAGATGTTAAATAAGAAAGGGGCTAGGATGCATCTCTGTTTAACATCCTTATTAGTGGCAATCTTTGGTGTCAGGTTGCCTGCTGGCGAGCATTTGATCTGACAGGTGTTAAGAGTGTAAAGAAGGATTCCTTTAAGCAGTGGAAAGCTAGTCTCAGTGAGATTGATAAAAAAGAAAAAGAAACACAGGCTGTGGCAAATAAAATGCAAGTCTGTGATCAGGCAAGCAAAAAGGGAATATGAGGAGCATATCGCAAAAAACATAAAGGCCAACAATAAAACTTTCTTCAAATACATTAGAAGTAGGAAACCAGCCAGGGAGGCAGTGGGGCCCTTGGATGACCAATGGGTAAAAGGACTACTGAAGGATGAAAGGAAAATGTCTGAGAAGCTGAATGCATTTTTTGCCTCTGTCTTCACCGCGGAAGATGAGAAGTGCTTACCCATTCCAGAACCACCGATTTTGGAAGGGGGGTTGAAAGACCTGAAACAGATTGAGGTGACAAGAGAGGAAGTCCTACGACTGATGGACAATTTAAAAACTAATTCATCCGAGAGTTCTGAAAGAACTCAAATGTGAACTTGTGGATCTCCTTACATTAATATGTAATCTTTCTTTAAAATCTGAGGACTGGAAGGTAGCTAATGTCAATCCCATCTTTAAAAAGGGTTCCAGGGGAGATCCAGGAAATTACAGGCCAGTCAGTTGGTGGAAACTGTTATTAAGGAAAGAATTAGTTGGCACATTAATAAACAAAAACTATTGAGGAAAACTCAGCATGGGTTCTGAAAGGGAAGATCTTGTCTCACTAACCTGTTAGTGTTTTTTGTGGGAGTGAACAAACATGTGGACAAGGGGGACCCAATAGATGTTGTTTACCTTGACTTCCAGAAAGCTTTTGATAAAGTTCCTCATCAAGGGCTCCTAAGTAAGCTCAATAGTCCTGGGATAAAAGGACAAGTCCTCTTGTGGATCAAAAACTGGCTTATAAATAGGAAACAGAGAGTGAGTATAAATGGGAAACTTTCTCAGTGGAAGGTGGTAAGCAGTGGGATACCACAGGGATCAGTACTTGGTCCAATGCTTTTTAACTTGTTTATTAACTATTTGGAATTGGGAGTAAGCAGTGAAGTGGCTAAATTTGCAGATGACATGAAGTTGTTCAGGGTGGTGAAAACCAGGGAGGATTCTGAGGCACTCCAAAGGGATCTGTCAAGGATGGGTGAGTGGGCGTCAATGTGGCAAATGGGGTTCAATGTGGCCAAGTGCAAAGTGATGCACATTGGAGCCAAAAATCCTAAATATAAATACACATTGATGGGGTCTGAACTGACAGAGACTGACTAAGAGAGAGATCTTGGAGTTGTAGTAGATAACTCAATGAAAATGTCTAGACAGTGTTTAAGTGCAATAAAGAAGGCCAACGCTATGCTAGGGATTATTAGGAAGGGAATTGAAAACAAATCAGGCAGTATCATAATGCCCCTGTATAACTCATTGGTGCGACCTCATTTGGAGTACTGTGTACAGTTCTGGTCACCACATCTCAAAAAGGATATTATAGCATTGGAAAAAGTGCAGAGAAGGGCAACTAGAATGATAAAAGGGTTGGAACACTTTCCCTATGAAGAAAGGTTAAAACACTTGGGGCTCTTTAGCTTGGAGAAACGACAGCTGAGGGGTCACATGACCAAGGCTTATAAGGTTATGCATGGGATAGAGCAGGTTGAGAAAGAAATACTTTTCTCCCTTTCTCACTATACAAGAACTCGTGAGCACTCCATGAAATTGCTGAGCAGTTGGGTTAGAACAGATAAAAGGAAGTACTTCTTCACCCAAAGAGTGATTAACATATGGAATTCACTGCCACAGGGGGTGGTGGCAGCTACAAGCATGGACAGTTTCAAGAGGGAATTAGATAAACATATGGAGCAGAAGTCCATCAGTGGTTATTAGCCACAAGGTATAGATAGGAACTCTCAGTCTGGGGCAGGTGATGCACTCTGTTCTTGGTGCTGGGGGAAGCAGCAGAGGGAGAGATGCTAGTGACCTGGACCCACTGCTGGACCTCCCAATGGCACCTGGTATTTTTGGCCACTGTGTGACAATGTTGGACTAGATGGGCCATTGGCCTGATTCAACATTGGCTTCTCTTATGTTCTTATGTAGAAGCCAGTGTTGGATCAGGCCAATCGCCCATCCAGTCCAACACTCTGTCACACAGTGGCCAAAAATACCAGGTGCCATCAGGAGGGCCATCAGTGGGGCCAGGACACTAGAAGCTCTCCCACTGTACCCCTCTCCCCAAGAACCAAGAATATAGTGCATCACTTGCCTCAGACTGAGAGTTCCTATCTATGCCTTGTGCCTAATAGCCACTGATGGACCTCTGCTCCATATGTTTATCTAATTCCCTCTTGAAGCCATCCATGCTTGTTGCTGCCACCACGTACTGTGGCAATGAATTCCATGTGTTAATCACTCTTTGGGTGAAGAAGTACTTCCTTTTATCTGTTCTAACCCAACTGCTGAGTGATTTCAGTGAGTGCCCATGAGTTCTTGCATTGAGAGAAAGGGAGAAAAGTACTTCTTTCATTACCTGCTCTATCCCAAGCATAATCTTATAAACCTCGATCATGTCACCTCTCAGCTATCATTTCTTCAGGCTAAAGAGCCCCAAGCACTTTAACCTTTCTCCACAGGGAAAGTGTTCCAACACTTTTATCACTCTAGTTGCCCTTTTCTGGACTTTTCCCAAGAAATTGGATTTATATCCTGCTCTTCACTCAGAGTAGCTTACATTCTCCTCTTCCCCTCCCCACAACAGACACCCTGTGAGGTAGGTGGGGCTAAGAGAGCTCTCCTGAGAACTGCCCTTGAGAGAACAGCTCTGAAAGATCTTGTGACTGACCCAATGTCACACCAGCATCTGCATGTGGAGGAGTGGGAAATCAAACCTGGTTCTCCCAGATTAGAGTCCGCACTCTTAACCACTACACCAAACTGGCTCTGACCATTTTGGAGCTCAGAACTGACTGATAGCAGTTTAACACAGACAGGACAACTGGGGGGTGTTAGCAAGGACGAGTGGGTAGTTAGACAGAGACTCACATTCTGGCCAAGGAAAGGGGATAGATATTCTAGGGAAAGAAGGAATTTCCTCACCCAGTCTAAACAGGGTGATAGCTCGAAAGAATACAAAGATCCCTGGTCTGGTGTAGTTAGAAACTGCCTTTAGAGACTTAAAAGTCAGTTAAAGACTCAAGTCAAGTACTGGTGTTTCAAGAGAAGGGGGTTGGGTACTGGAAAGAGCATACCAGCCTTCTGGAAACCAAAAGAGTTAGAGAATACTGATAGAAATTGTACTGAAGTGTTTGGGGGAAACTGGAACAAAAGCCTCTCAACATAAAAATTTAAGTCACTGTGAAAAGCTTAAATAACTCTCATTAGCCTGAAACATAAGAACTAAAGTCTGTGCATGTACTGGCTTTACCTCAGAAACTTCAACCCCTGATTTCACCTGACCTTTTCCCACTACATTGATTGAAATATTTTGTCAATTTGGAATATAAAAACTTCTTGAGTGGGCTTCTGGTTTCTGGCTCAACGTGACTAGATGCTTTTTGGCTGTGCTCTGTCACAGATAATGATTTTGAATTATTTTAATTGGCTTTAACTGATTTTAGTCTCCCACTGAAGCAGTCTATTTTTTTATCTTGTTTTGTTAACATAGGGAGGGAAGATTTCTTTCTGTTAGCAAAAGTTCCCTCATCATTCTTATCTAAGGCATTCTCAGCAATTACAAATAGCATGGAGGAGGTTTTCTTTCCCCTTTTGCAGTGCAGCTGCTGTTAGCTACTGGAGGTCTCTAGACATTTTAGACTTTTACACTGTTTTTGGTCTAGAAGCTGTTACAGAAATAGTCTCCCCTCTGTTACTCTCCCCCTGGTAGGCTACAACAGGGTGGGGCAGGGTGAAGGAATGGTAGTGCTAAGAGAAACTTGAGTTGCCTGGAGAAGAGGGAAAGCAAAGGGGAAGGTGAGGAGTGTCGCGGGTTCGAACAGCAGAAGTGGTAGGCACGGAGTGGGCCAGAAGAGAGTGCGAGTATCCAAATAAATACTGGAGGCTTCAGCTAGGTGCAAACTATACATTTATTTACACACCACAGCCACCATCAAACAGAGTGTCAAAGTGCTCTGCTGCAATCATACAAATGAGGAGGAGAAACTGTACATCACTCACTGTACATTTATACAAACACCAGCCAATCAGGCTTCAGTGCTGAGTCACTGTGATAGCAGTGGCAAGACTGCCCTGAACTGGTTATAGCCAGCTCTAACAGAGATTCCTGGCTGACAGCTACCTGTCACTAGATCAAATCCAACTAGCCAGACTTACAGAACATGTGGATCTCAACAAGGAGAAGGGAAACTGGGAAGAATTTACCCCCCACATGGTTTTTTCTTATCTTTCCTCTCTCTTTTTCTCTCTTAAAGGTCCATTACTGCCTTAACCCTTACAACCCTTTTAATGCAATTCTGGTTGACACGTTTATGGTTTTACTGTTCTGTTAAGTTTTAGGTTTTAATCTAATTTAAACAGATCTGTGTTTTAGCATAATAAACATATAGTGGGAATTTAGTAGTTTAATCTGATTTTAGCTAGCTATTAAAGATACTTTACTGATTTTATTGATGTGATTTTAAATATATTTTTGCTATCTATCTAATAGTGTAGTATCATATGAAAATGAGAAGGAAAAGGGTGCACCCCCTTGATGAGGATTTACCCCCTTCTAAGCAGAGCAAGATGGAGAATTTTCTTGTCACAAAAAATTCTAATAGACCTCTTTCTCTTAGGGACAAAGATATGTCCCCCTCAAGTCCCTTGAATATTTCTTCAGATCCTCCTTTAGAATCTCCTATTTACATTGCTATTATAGATGAACTTCTGGAAAAAACAAAAATGGAAGAAACAACAAATACATCTGGACGTGTTGGTAGATTAGACACTCTTAATATCTAACACTCTACAGAAAGTCTTTGAAAAATTAGATATATTATCAAAACTTACTGAAGATTTCTGGCAAAGGGGAGTAAGGACAATATGGGTTATAGAAATTTAGAAATAAAAGGAACAGTGGCATCTACTATGCCAATGAGACAGCAAGATCTAAGTAAACAAGATGAAGGGGTGATTTATCAATCTAAGAGTAAGGATGGAAAGGATAGGGAGGATGTGGTGATTGACATAAGAAAATGGTGGGGGGGCAACCCTGTATCAAATCTGGATCCCCTTGCTCACCCTTTGATCCTTGATAGTAACAAAATAGTACTGAACATCTTACCTTATAATGGTCGAATAATAAGCTGGATGAATAAATGGGCAGTTAAAGAACATTTATCCTATCTGCTACATAAACACACATCTTCCATTGACTTAAAATTTGTGGAAAGAATTCCAGGTTTCCTGAGGGGGGGGGATAGAGTTAAACTTCATTTTTATTCCCCATGGATACCAACATTAATACTCTCAATGCAGGAGTATTTAAGAAAATTTCAAGTCTTCCCTGTACAGTCATTCCATCAAAAAGGGAAGACCACCCCCCTTAAGGAATTTAGAGGTTTCATCTCAGCTAAGAAGAAATAGGAAAGAACATGTCCCCAAGCCTAGACAAATAGAAGATGATTTTGAATTTCTTATTGGCCTCACCTCCCAGTAGCCAGCATCTAAGCAGTGCACTGATTTCATGAACGATCCAAAGCACCCTTGGAAACCTGAAGAACCACCACTTCAAAATGACCCTTTATTAACATCTACCTCCCCACAGCCGAACATGGCTACTATAGTAAATAATGGTACTAACATGGGTGAAATTGAGGGCACAGAAGAGAGCTTATTAGCATCCTTTGGTGCCCTCCCACTCAGAGATCAGGACATCATGATCCAGAGATTGCAAAGTTGACTACAACTCTGTATAACATTAAAACACAAGCTGACCATAAACCAGATAAACAGTTCTGCTCAGTTGAGATGCCTCTAAACAGGGCCTCATGGAATGAGAAACCAGCTCTGCCCTTGAATCCTTTTGGTCACAAGTTTCTGGAGGGTTCAGCTGGGGAACCAAATTCTAAAGAAAAAAAGGACTGACTGATAATATTGGAACATGACTGGGTGGGTTGCTAGGATGAGGACAAGCAATGTTAAAGCATTCCTGAGCAAATTTAACCTAATACTACTGCAGGAAACATAGGTAAAGAGTAAAGTTTATCTCTCTGGCTTCACCTCATATTTTTTTACCTGTGGCTGATACTGGGAAAAGTGGAAGGTGCTGTGGAGGGTTGATTTGTCTGATCTCAGTAATCCTCAAAGTCAGGGTTACTGAGTTACCTAATGGCATTATTGTTGGAATTTATGGAGTTTTCTATAATTCTGGTGAACATCTATTTCCCATCATATATCTATAAATTTAAAATATCCTAGTGCTGGACCCAGTTAGAGCACTACTTGGAATCTTTGGCCAGGATTCATCCTACTACCACAATACTTATGGCTGGAGATTTTAATGCTAGAGTTGGGGAGACAAATGAGGACCTTTTTTGAAAAGTTATAAAACTCAGATAAAGGACTTTCCATTTATGTATTACAGAAGATCTAAAGACAAGAAAATTAATGGAACGGGCAGACATTTTGCATCCTTATTACTAAAGAATGATCTGTTAATGGTAAATGGATGCCAACAGTTTGATGGAAAAGGAGATTTTACTTGTATAAAACATTTAGGGGCAAGTGTAGTAGACTATTTTGTTGCTTCCACTGACTTACTCAAAAGAGTGGAATCCCTGGAAGTCAAGGATGATGGGTTTTTTAATCATTATTCTGTACAATTATTATGTCCAGATGCTTACTGTCTCTCACCCAAGGTAAAGAATTTAGGACTAAACCAAACACATAACACCTTAAAATCACTGAGGTGGTATGGAGCCATTGAAGCAAAAGTGAAAACGCAAATGGACTTGATAAAAACCAGATATACAGATTCCCAAATAATTGAGAACATGGGTAATATGGAATTTTTCATGGATTTAATTGACTTTTTCAAGCCTTCCTTGGTGGCAGCAAAGTCCAGGGGACAGGGGACAAATGATAGAAATAATTGATATGATTTTGACTGTAAGGCACTCAAAAGATCAATAAGATGCCTATATAGACAGTTTAAGAACTCAGATAGAGTAAAGATTTTGCCAAATATTTTGAAATTGAAAAAAAATATGAAAAACTATTGAAATTTAAGAAATCTGAGGCCCAGAAAAGAGATTGGGAAAGTCTGTTTTGGGCCATGAGAACAAAAAATGAAAAAAAACATTCTGGATCTTAATTGCAAAAGGACTAAACACATGGTTCCCTGTACCCCGTCATATTCCAGCCACTGTTTGGGAAGCTTTTTTCACCTCTATTTTCACAAATGGAAATGGAAATACCCAGGACGGTAGGCTGATATTGCCATTGGGTGTGAAGGAATGCCCCCCAGTAACAGCAAGTGAGATTAGGACTTTAATTAAACAACAACAAAAAAAGGGAAAGCACGATTTAATACCAGCAGAACTATTCAAAATTGACCCTGACTGGTGGACACAGATTTTGGCTGCCTTTTTCACTGAAATAAACAGGATGGGAAATATGCCAGAAATCTGGTGCAGTGCAATAATTGCTCCAATTTATAAAAAGGGGGACCCGACAGACCCAATGAATTATCGTCCAGTAAGCTTGCGATTGATACACAACTAACAACGAGTAGCAAAGTGGCTCACCCAGTCTCGCCTTGCCAAGTATGAAGCCTTATTCCTGGGACCTAAAGATATTACATTTGAAGCATGTAGTCGGCTTAGTCCTGCCATGCTATTCCCCATCCCAAATGAAAACCTGGAACATGACTGCAGTGAACACACTGACCAACAGACCATCAGCTGAACAGACCTCCAAGATGAGCCTCTATACAACTCAGACATGGAACTGTTTGTGGGCAGCAGCTCCTTCATGCAAGACAGAATCTACCACACAGGATATGCAGTCTGTAGTGGATACTCTGTATTTGAAGCCCAAGCTCTCCCTCCATCCTGGTCTGCCCAGTTGGCAGAACTGCATGCCCTGGATAGGGCTCTTCAACTTGTGGAAGGTAAACGAGCCACCATCTATATAGACTCTAAATATGCCTTTGGAGTGGCTCATGCTTTTGATACCTTGTGGAAAGAGAGGGGCTTCCTGACAACAAACGGGAAGCCCCTAGCACATGAGCAGCATATTCTTTTATTTCTGGAAGATATTCACCTCCCTGCTGAAGTTGCCATCATACACGTTCTCAGTCACCAGCATCTGAACTGCCCAGAAGCGTATGGCAACCACTGTGCAGACAAAGCCACTAAAGCAGCTCACCCACCTGCCTGAATGACCAGTTTATACCAAACAAGAATGGCAACATGCAACAGAACAAGGTAGAGCCAAAGGCAGCACAGGATGGTTTATCAACCCAGATGACCGGATCTGGCTCCCACATACCTGTTAGCCAAGATTTTCAGTGATTATCACCAGTCAACCCACCACAGGGGAACAGCCATGGTGGTGACCCTCCTCCATTCAGTTATTTCCATTGGACTCTTTCAGGGATTACAGAGAACAGCCAAAGTCTGCATGACCAGCCACACCCTCAACTGTTTTATCTTCTACAGCCACTACAGCCCCCTCCAGATCTGCGAGTTGTCACAAAGGAGATGCAACCAGAGGGTCTAGAGAAAACCAGGGCCCAAATAATCGTTGAGAACCAAGCACCCACATCAAAGGAACCCTGGAGCATCAAGGCTCTGAACGGTCTCTGCTATCTGTTTTGCCGTCGGTGAACTGCATATTTTTCTTTTAGTCTGTTATACTTTTTCAAGAGGGGGGAGAGAGAGTGGCTCTGCAGAGCCAATCTCAGCCTTGACTGTGCCATAATAGAGAATGAGACTTCATCAAGACTTCGGATTCCTGTTCACCTGTACCCTGGTCATCATTGCCCAAGATTCCCAGTGGGACCACTCCCAAAATGTCTGGATCAGTCTTGCACAATGCCTGAACCTCAGCGAATTTTGTCTTCATAGTGGGACAAATGCCCATGACCTGTTTATATCCAGCCTCTGGGGAGTCCCGGTAAGCCTGAAAGAACTAGAGACTAATCCACCCAGCTTGACAGACCATCACGGACCAGCTCTCAACTCCAACCCAAAATGGCACAACTGAGTCCAGCTATTCATCAAAAATATGTTTGCTAAAGTTGCCAAAGTCATACCTGTTGACCTCTGCCTGTTTTTCAAGGGATGTACATCTACCTGCCTCAATGCTACCAACCATCAAATCGAGTGTAACCTGACAGAATTGACTCCGTCTTATGCCTGGCACACTTACTCTCCAGAGGATGGTTCGTGTTCTGTGGACTAGTTGTTTGTTCTTATGTGCCTGGCAACATCCTGGGTGGCCCTTGTACCTATGGCTGCCTAACAACCTTCCTGACCCCTTGAAAAATTACAATTGCTTTTTTTCCCACTCTAAGTGAAGCTACACTGAGACTGATGAGAAATGTGACCCCTCAATGAGATTGTTTTCCACCAGTGAATCTATTGCACTGGCTGCCTCTCTGGTCAGGGTCCCTGCCTTGGTTGCCATCAACTCTGAGAACTTAGATGCCCTTGTTTGTAGACTGACCCATTTGATAAATGACACTTCCCAGGTTTTGGGAAGCATGCTGTCTGATCTGCATGATACTGAAAAGGCTACCATCCAGAACAGACTGGCTATAGACTACCTGCTGCTCAAGGCAGAACATAATTGCACTACATTTGAGGACATGTGTTGCTTGAACCTGAGTGATCATTCAGCCTCTATTCAATGAAATATCAAGAATATTTAAAATATTTCAAAAGAAATTATATTTTCTCATGGGGGGGACTGGTTTGAGAGTTGGTTCACTGGTTTGGGAACTATTGTTTATATTGTTCTAACGTTTATTCTGGTGAAAAATTTTACTGATCTATGGAATTTGTTTCTGTATACAAGGTGCCCCCACCATTATAGCTTGTTGTGCTTTTACAGTTTTCAGAACCCTCAGCTCAAGAGCAAAACAAATTATGATGGTTGCCAAATATTGGGCTGAGGATCCTGATTACTCAGTTCCAGTGAACACAGCACTTAATGGTGGCAATGAGCCTTAGGGTGGTTGTTTCACCAAGAGGGGAGATTGTAGACAAGGGAAAAATGAATGTTATTTTTGAATGAGGTTTCTGATATTTCCTCTGACATGTTTGTATGCTGACAGCTGTCACCGTGCCTTCAAAAGTCTAATTATAATAGATCCAGACCTTGGTATGTAACCTAGAATCTTTTGATTAGAGAAGCTTATAGTAGAATATATTTTATAACTATACCTTTTGTATATAAAGTTATATATATGTTAAGGAAAAACATTATTAGAGGTCTCTGGAGATAGAATTAGGATGCAATAAGAATGGAATGTGTATTTAAGAAATTGCAAGGATGTCAAGAGCAAAACTGAATGTGATTCACAGCTCTTATCAGCTAGCTTTCCACATGCAAGCCCAGGAAGGACTCAGTGTTCTCTAATGTTCCCAGTGTTTTGAAGACAAGGTAAACAAGTGTTGTCAAGTCCAGGCTGATCCCCCAGTGCTCTCCTGCCCATGGCCATGATGCCGAACCTCTTTGCAGGAGGTGCGGTGCTGGAAGCCGAGGCTGGTCCAAGGGTAGTGGGGATGTTGAGACCTCAGAACAGCAGGGGGCGTGCCCTGCCCCGTGCCCTGGAGTTTGTCCCACTGTACCTCTCTCGGTTCCTCTCTGGCTCTCTCAGCCAGCTCTTCCCTGGCTCATTCTTCCTCCCCGGTCTCCCCATCCCCGCCTCCTTTTATTCCTTTTGTCTCACTCCCAGCACCGCTCAGGCTCCTCCCTGACTCCAGCCCTTGCCAAGCCCTACCCCTCTTGATAAGGCAGGATGCCTTAAAGCCAAAGACTTCCTAGAGACTTATGGTGAAGAGTTGTCGGATGACCAAGAAGAAAGAGAGGAGAGAGAAGAGGGAGAGGTCAAAAGGGAACTGGAACCCCAATCTCAAGGAGCAACAGCCTCAGCCCCACCTGCTAGACCACAAAGAGTAAGAAGATTTAGACTGAGATCTCCAATCATCATGAGACAAAAAAACAAAAGGCGAAAAAGAACACAGACAGATACAGAACTCAGATGGGTAAGAAGAAGTTGAAGTTTATATTGGTTAATGTGAATGGCTTAAATGGACCCCAGAAAAGAAGAAGAATATTTCATCAACTGAAGAAACATAAGGTGGATATAACATGTATACAAGAAACTCATATTAGAAAGAATGATGAAAAATATTTGGAATACAAAGGTTTAGGCAAAGTATTTGTGGCAATGGATAAGGAAAAGAAGAAATGCGGAGTAGCTACCTATATTAGAGAGTATTTGCAGAATTTGTACTTGCCTCGGAGGATGGAAGAATATTGATGGTGGCTATCCAGAGACAAAATAAACGGGTTTTGATTGTGAATATTTATGCACCAAATCAAAATCAGGAAAAGTTTTATGCAAAGCTTCTAAATTTGATAGCCAAACAGGATTTTCAAGAGATTTGTTTGATCGGTGATTTTAATGCGGTGTTTGATAATAAACAGGATCGAAAAATGAACACCCAGAAAAAGAAGATAAAGGGCAATGAATTCACTAATTCTTTTTTGCAGATCATAGAGGAATGGCGACTGGTGGATGTATGGAGAATAAGAAATTACAAAAAGCAACAATACACATATTACTCGGCGAGACATGATTCTTGGTCTAGATTGGATATGTGTTGGATGTCATCCTCAATGGTAAGGGAATTACAGGAGGTGTAAATCAAGGCAGGTATATTTGCTGATCACAACCCGATAACGGTGGAACTACAGGGAACAAATCTTAAGGGTAGATGGACACTGAACCCTTTCCTATTGAAGGACAGTAAGGTGGTGAGAAGTCTGCAAGCTGAATTCACTTTCTTCTTCAAGGAAAACCTTAGTTCAGACATCCCGAGACGGACTGTATGGGATGCGTTCAAGGCCTTTGCTAGAGGGCTTTTAATAAAGGAAGCGGCAAGGAAAAACAGGAAAAGAAATGAGGAGTATCTTAATTTGAAGAAAGAAATATTGGAGCAAGAGAAGCAGGAAAGAGAGACTGGAGGAGGCCTTGATAGGAGAGCTAAGATTAAACTTCTTACACACAGAATGAATTGCTTATTGACAGCAGAGTTAGCAAAGAAAATGAGCTATGCCAAACAAAATTACTTTGAGAATGTCAATAAACCAACTATATGGTTGGCTTACCAAGTAAGAAAGCAGTCTGAAAGGACATTGATAAAGTCATTTAAAGATAAAAATGGGGTGGAACAAAATGGAATTCAAGATCTGAAGAAGATTGTGGAAGACTTCTACAAAGAGCTATATGCAAGAGAGGATATAAATAGAGAAAAAATACTACACTATTTACAAGAGCGCACAGTCCAAAAATTCTCAGAGCGGAACGAGAAGAGCTTAAATCAACCAATAACAATGATGGAAATGGTGGAAGCTCTTGAAAGACAGAATAAAGGTAAAGCACCTGGGACTGATGGTCTACCAGTGGAGTTCTATGTAATTTTTGAAGAAATATTGCTACCACAGTTACATGAAGTTTATAAAAAAACCTGGGAAGGAGAGGAAGTGCCTGATACATGGAGAGAAGCCTTGATTTCACTGATACATAAGCAAGATACAGAAGGGAATGATATTAAGAATTATAGGCCGATCTCCTTATTAAATGTGGATTATAAGATCTTTGCATCTATTATGGCGGAGAGGTTGAAACGTATTTTGGCAAAGGTGATTCATAGAGACCAATGTGGATTTTTGCCGAAAAGACAAATAAAACACAATGTAAAGCAGTTATTGAATGTGTTGGAATATTATGAAGCACACCCATAAAAAGAAATGGCGATGATTTTTACAGATGCAGAGAAGGCCTTTGACAACCTGGACTGGATGTTTATAATAGAAACATTTAAGAAGGTTAAAGTGGGAGAGCAATTCATCCAAACAATTCAAGCCATTTACTCAAAGCAAAGAGCAGCAGTTATGGTAAATGGGGAACGGACTGAGCAATTTCAGATACAGAAAGGTACGAGGCAAGGCTGTCCCCTATCACCACTGTTATATATCTTTGCTCTGGAGGTGGTAACAGAGGAGATAAGACAGAATCCAGATGTGAAGGGCCTGAAGATGCAAGGAGAACAATACAAACTATTGGCCTATGCAGATGATCTTGCGTTTATATTGGAGGAACCCAGATTATCAATTACAGAGTTGAATAAGATATTGAAAGACTATGGGCAAGTGGCAGGATTAAAGATAAATCTGGCTAAGACAAAAATTTTAACTAAAAACATGACATTGGAACAGAGAGAGTGTCTACAAGAAGAATCAGGATATAAACTCTGTACGAAGGTAAAATATTTAGGAATTAAATTGATGAACAGGTGCAGTTCGTTACAAGAAGATAATTATAAAGAACTATTGAGAGCAACGAACCAAGATTTTGAAAAATGGAAGAATTTAAAGTTTTCACTAATGGGAAGAATTGCTTTGATAAAGATGAATATTTTACCAAGATGGATATTCTTGTTTCAAACGATTCCTGTTTTGAAGAGCTTAGCAATTTTGAAAGAGCTGGAGCAAATTACCACTAAGTCTGTCTGGCAGGGGAAGAGAGCAAGAATTAGGCTCAAAGCATTACAAGATTCGAAAGAAAGAGGAGGGTTTGGTTTGCCTAATTGGACATTGTATTATAAAGCTGGAGCTTTGGCATGGATTAAGGAATGGGTAATACTGGAAGATAGAAGACTTTTAAAGTTGGAAGGCCACGACCTTTGGAAGGCTGGCACGCTTTTCTGTG
Organism: Gekko gecko; assembly: GCA_029375565.1. Lineage (NCBI taxonomy): Eukaryota > Metazoa > Chordata > Lepidosauria > Squamata > Gekkonidae > Gekko > Gekko gecko. The sequence goes on from JAPDNY010000005.1 coordinate 131,075,962, forward strand.
GGATGAGAAAGTGGCAGCAAGAAAATATTTTAGGCAACACTGGATATGAGATGCACTCTGTAGAGTATGGGAGACCATCCAGAGGAGGTGGTTTACCAAAACCTTGAGGCTGCTAGCCCCGGTTGAAGCAGTGACTTTACCTAGGTTGTATTGTGAAAATCCCCCACAAAAATATCTGGACATTATAAATGCAAAGGGGGAGTTGGAATCGGATGAGGATATCAGTTGGTGGCACAAAGTTCAGATTCAATCAAGGTATAAAAGAGATAAGAAAATAGGGTTTGAGAAGACATTAACAGATTTAGAAAAAATACTTTATGAGCCAGAAGAGAAGTTTCTTAAAAAAATGTATTCATTGTTGTTGGCTGATTATATGGTAGACGAAATGGTGAAAAGCAATATGATCCAATGGGTGCAGAACTTTGGTTATAGCATTGAGTTGGATCAGTGGGACCAAATATGGAAAATGAATGTGAAAATAACTAGGGCGGTCTCATATAGAGAAAATATGTATAAAATGTTCTATAGGCGGTATATCACACCGGATAAGCTGGCAAAATATGATGAGAAATGTTCTAATAAGTGTTGGAAATGTAATGCAAAGACAGGGTCATTGTATCATATGTGGTGGACATGTGAGGTGACAAAAAAGTACTGGATATGGGTGCATAAAATGACACAGAAAATTATAAAAGGTACTCTTCTGTTCAAACCAGAGGTGTTGTTGTTGGGTATACTTCCAAAAGATGTACGGAAAGAAGAGAGATACTTGATAATATATAATGACTGCGGCTAGGATTTTGTATGCGAAATATTGGCGATCCACAGTGGTACCAACCAAACAAGAGTTGATTGAGAAGATAATGGAAGCAGCAGAAATGGATAAATTGACTTTGATGATGAAAGGACATGATGAATCAGCCTTCATAAATACGTGGCAACGCTTCTATGAGTGGTATGATCAGAGAGGGAAGGATGGAGAGAAATAATAAGTATTGAGTATTATTAACCTTATATGTTAAATTAGAAGTGGATAAGGTAGAAAGATAGTATTTGAGGATACAGAAGTAAAAGATTATTAGTAACAAGGGGTGGCAAGGTAGGAGGAAATTTAAACGGATGGAGTGTTATAAAAATTGTAACCCCCCATGAATATTAAATGTGGTATGTTGTGTTTTGTGTGTAGTGTTAATGTATTGTGTGTTTGAAGTGTAATGTTGTAACATTTTTGTCTAAAAAAAATAATAAAAATGTCTCTTTCAGGGGCGCTTAAAAAAAAAAAAGATAAGGCAGGATGCCCACCTGCCACTGGGGTGTGGTTGTTCCTGCACCACCATCCCGAGCCTTCAGGGGCAGGGCTCCTGCCCTTTTGCCTCCCCGGGATGTGCCCCATGAGTCGCAGCAACGAGGCCAGGCTCATCCTCTCATCTTCTCCTCCCCTGGGCTGCTTGCAAGCCCGGTGGGGGCGTCAGTCACCTGCTGGAAGTTGGTTTCCCCTTGGGGCGAGCAGGGCCAGCTCATCTGCTCCTCACCTCTGCATTCCTTCACAGGTAGCGGCTCCGGCGGGGACACGGTTGGGGGGGGGCGGACCTCGTCCCAGGCTCCCAGGACTGGGACAAGTGTAATTACTGACATCACTGAGAGATGCACTGAGTCATATTATGCTTGTATGATGTTAACTGCTTGGTACCAATTAGAGATTCTTTAATGTGTAAACTATATGTGATGTCATTTGGGGTATAAGATCTTCTGCCATTCCTGGTTATGGCAGAATACAGTTTTGGAATTGCTGAGTGCAAAGGCACTCAGCCCTGTATTCCCTGTTTCAATGCATTAAACAGATATTCACCTAACTCGTTGGACTCCGACTGTGTGTTTCCAATTCGGCATGGGAGCACGCAGGCACAGATTTGTATATCACTATCCACTATAGGAAAACTTTATGCTGCAATGCTTCTTGAAAAGCTGGAGTCTTGGGTTGAAGGAAACGGTATTTTGGGAAAGGAACAGGCTGGTTTTAGAAAAGGAGCAAGAACCATTGACCGTTGCCATATCCTCCACTTCTTGGTTGATAAATACAAAAGTTCTGGAGAAGGCATGTTGGCAACTGCCTTCATGGACCTATAATCAGTGTTTGATACACTCCTACAGCCTGGCTATGGGAAAAGCTGAAGAAATATGGCATTGAACCACATCTCCTTTACTTAATTCAACAGCTCTATAACCATCCCTCCACACGGGTTAGATAAGGGGAGTTAGGACAGCGATCAGAGCCTTTCATCCTAGACAAAGAAGTCAAGCAGAGGGGTTTACTTGCACCCCTCTTGTTCAATTTATACATAAATGACCTCAGGCCCTGTATCCTGAAGGAAGCAAGTCATCTCCCATATTTATCCAAGCACAAAGTTCCAATCCTTCTATACGCTGATGATGCAGTGATACTGTCTAGATCAACTGTGGGCCTCCGCAAGCTTTACTGTTATCATGAGGACTTGTCCATCAGTGTGGTGAAATCCAAGGTCATAGTATTCACCAAAAGTAAAAAGGGGGAAATCTTCAAATGGGACATAGCAGGCCAACCTATGGAACAGGTCAATCAACCTAAATATCTGGGAATCCACTTTGAAGCATCTCTTACATGGAAAACACACTTGGATCTAGCAAGGAACACAGCTTTGAGAGTAGGGAAGACAATTGTAAAATATTTACTCATCAGGAGACCAATTAGTCCCCTCGGCCTTAAAGGTACTTAATGCTAAGGTTCTAAATCAATTCCTGTATGGTGTGGAAATTTGGATTCAGGCCACTTCTGAAAAAATTGATTCCATCCAGTATGACTTTTCCCGACACTTATTGGCTACTCCTAGATGTGTCTCGGGCATAGCACTGAGAGCGGAACTAGGCAAATTATTGATGGAAGCTAGGGCTTGGATTAAAGCATTTTTCTTTAAAGTAAAGGTTTTAAAATCTGAGGGAGGATCTACTCTACTTGAGCTTATCTAGGCAGATACACATTACAGCCAATGGGATCAACAATTGAAAAAGAAAATGAAATGCCTAGGAATAACAAATGATATGATTAAAAATACAGAAACTAAAGACATTAGAAGACAAATTTAAAAATCTGTAAGGAAATTGGATGTTACAAGTACGTCTACTGGGGCACGCAGGGTATGTTTGACACTTCATTTGGGAATTGCCCGCCCGATGCAACTGCTGAAATATTTTTATCAATTGACAGTCCCAAAACTAAAAAGAGCTTTTACTTTGGCAAGACTGAACATTCTTCCTTCAGCAGTTTTGGAGGGCAGATATAATAAAGTATTATACTCTAATAGAACATGCAGATGCTCATACCATACAATCGAAACCATTGAACGTATGATTATGGAGTGTCCTATATTTGATGAGTTGAGGACTAATTTAGTCAGCCCTTTACTTAAAGATATGGAACTACTAAATGTGCGAGCCCAGGTGTCATGGCTACTATCGGATACCAATGATGGTGTCACCCTCTCATTGGCAAAATTCATAGGCACAATTACCAAATATAAGAGAAATAATGAGTAAGTCCTTTAAAATATTTTCTTTGGTTCTAATTTCTGCTTTAGTTGACAGCCATATGAGCAGTTAAAGGGGGCTCCCAATCCTTTCATCAGGTTCCTGGGCTGAGCAAACAGCCAAAATATTATACGGTGACAGGGTGGGAAAGCCAGAGTTCTTTGGGAAAGAAGAAAACACATTACTAGGGTGGCTCAGTCAGACAGGGAAAGGAAAATGGAGGGAAAACCTTGCCTGTGAGGGAGGGAAGTGGACGGGGGGGATAACTATAAAAAAGAAATATGAAAATGAACTGAACTGAACTGAACTAAACCTTCACTCTGATTCTGGCTTCCAAATGCCGAACAAACAAATACAATAAAGATGGCTGATACTTGGACTTGGGAAACTTTCAAAGAGAGTTTGTTTTTATGTGCTTATACTTATTTTTAAAATTTCTAGAGTGGTTTATTCAGCTAATGCCATATGACCTTGATTCACAGACAGAATGGTAAAGAGAGTATTCTCTTCAGAGATCACACCAAGACATGTGAAGTTGTTATTTTACATAGATGCCATGAGAGGTCCAAACTCCCAAGTCCTAGAAGCACACACTAGAATTTTAATACAGCCAAGAGTCCAAAGATGCACACCTCAACCACTGACATTATTCCCTCTCCTCTTCTCTAGTGCAAATCACAGCTATACATAGGGCCTTCAAAGTAAAGATTACATATATGGCAGTTTCTACAGTCTCCTTTTGCACTCCTTCATTAACTGAGAGGGACTAGATCCGGGAAATGGCGTCTGCATATTGGAACTCACAATTTTATTTGTATTTAAATTGTTGAACTCCCATTTAACATTTCATGACTTGGAGACTGTTGATAAGCCAGATTCAGTTTATCCAATATGTAAGGTCAAAGATACAGGAAGTAATGAATTCCTTTAAGTATTCATTCTGTACCTGCATTATTTGTTTCAATCCTGCCTTGTGGCAGAAGAGAACTTCAGTAATGAGAATGCTACTTCACTGTATGATTCCGGTGGTGTTGCCAGTATCCATGGGCACAAGGTCTTGGCTGCAAGGCTACTTTGGACTGTTCCATAAAGGAAGTGAAAATAACACCATCACAAATTTTGTGGCATATTTTGATGAAGCTTATGCCTTGAATGCAGAAGATCTTGAGGTCACTCCCTGCCATCTCCAGTCAGAAAAATCTCAGGTGGCTGACATTCAGGGTAGACTGTTCTGGCCAAAATAAATTCATTGAATTATGATACATTTTTATGTGTAACAAATTTCCCATTGGAAATGAGTTTCTCATTGAACATATGTAATTACTGATTTTTTTCTTGCTTCTTTAGGAGACAGGAAGTGCAGATGTCTGAGGCCCAGGGCAATATGCCTTATTCTTCTGTCCATGTTGGCTCTTCCCTCTTGCAATGAAACAAAATAAAACTACCATCTGAGGGAGCCAATCACTGGATGTATTCAAGAAAATATGGATATATATAATTTGCATAATTACATTGTTCTCTTAGATTATCAAATGACTCTTTCACAGTTGTCCCCTACCACTTATTTGCTGCTGCCTTTGATTTTAAAAGGCACATAATAAAAAAAGCAATAAAAAGTTTGAGATTTTTTGCCTTGGGATAACAAGGTGACCCAGTCAGGAGTTTGCCTTGTATGGAATATGAGGCATTTCAAACAAGATACATTTGCCTGGCGATTCTGTTTATGTTGAAATTCTCAGCATGCCTACCTAAGATCAGCTTTGCTTTCAGCAAATAAGTTGTTGTCAGGATCATGATCTCAAGCCTTCTCAAGGCTAGATCACAGATTTCCACATAAAAAGTACATCTTGCATGCATGTTCAACTTTTGTCCAGTTTCATTAATCAAAATCAGGGTCCTCAAGCTGTTATTTGTGTTTTTAACTGGGAAAAAAGCAGCAGTCTTTTTTCTTAACAACAACAACATGAGGAACCTAGACGTTTTCTGCAGTATCAAGTTTCCCCGTGCCTGCACTTGTTTTCCTTCACTGTTTCCTCCCATTTCTGCAGATGTTTTTGGCTTGCCAGGAGCAAAAACGCAGTTTGTTCCCTGTTGCCCTGCAGCATCAGACACAGGGTGATTTCCCACTAAAGCTGCTGCAGGGTTGCGCTGCCGTTTGCCCCGAGATTTTTAGTCAATTTCACACCCGACGCTGCGGGGCTGCATTTTGACCCGCGGCTTCGCCCGATTTCCTCTGCAGTTTCGTAATCGTCAAAAAACAGGATTACGAAACTGTGGGGGAAATCGGGCGAAGTCGCTGGTCAAAATGCAGCCCCGCGGCTTTGGGTGTGAAATTGACTAAAAATCTCGGGGCAAACGGCGGCGCAACCCTGCGGCAGCTTTAGTGGGAAATCACCCTTACTGTTTCCAGGAAGTTTTTCCAAGACCCAGTGGGGAAATCTTTGCTCATTCAGTGTTTTTCGGCCCTAGGTCCACCCTCTCTCTCCCTCCATATTTGCATGTTCCACCCACCAAGCTCAGGTTACTTAGTTTATTGTTTCCAATTCTTTTCTTCTGTCCATTATAACAGATAATGCTGTGGCATGTTAGCTTAAAGTGCCTATCCAGTAACCAGAAGGTTGTATGATTGAATCTCAAAGGGGATTCTGATTTTTTTTTAAATTTCTTGTGTTTGAATGCAATTTTGGCCATTATAGCCTGCTCAGCAGCCTGCATTCCTTCAAAGCATCACATTTGAAAATGTGGCTGACATCAGTCAGAGCCCACCCCCTCCATGATTTAAGATTACTCCTGTAACGTTTGCAGTAGGATTTTTAAAAAATGTATTCCAGAATTACAACTTGGAACAAAGCTCCATGAGACCGGGAGATGCAGTGTCAACAATTGTCAGCATAGGAAGCAAGAGCCACACTGCTCAGGATAACCATTTAAATTTTAAATGGACAAACACATAGTTGAAATCCATTTAACCAATCAGAATGAGAATCAAGGGGGGGGCGTGGTGAGAAACATCACTACATGCTGAGAGAAGGAAGTTTTGACGGCAGAATTGATGCCAGAGATTAAAGTCTGCCGATAAACAAAGAAAATGCTGCATAGAAGGCACCTACTGCGGAAGTGGTCTGTGGACTAAAAAATAATTATCTGTGGAGCTTCAGAGGGGTGAGGATGTAATGTGGAACCAGTCCCAGTTAAATAAAGTAATTAACTTTTGCAGGTCCAGCCTGCATCTAGCATTCACTCCATTGTTTTACCAAACCCACAATGGAACAGGAAAAAGTGGCTCAAAACCACATTCAAATACCCCGGGCCAATGCCATGCTGACTGCAGAGTTACCCCTGAATGGCCACAAAATGGCCATAAATCTATGCAGACGCTACCATAAAACCGAGAGTTCAAAGAAAGTGAAAGTGGCATGCAGTGTTGAGGGGAATTTCTGTTCCAATGTTGGTTTGGTAAAACAGCCAAGTGAATGCTAGATGCAGAACAGGCCACAGACTGATGCTGATCTGTGATCTTTATCACATCTGCTTTCCTGTGCAGTGTGGGTTGAATAGGAGCATGAGAAGGGAACATGGGAAGCTGCCAAAAGATACAAGAAAGCTAAGTGGCCACTTGAAACAGGGTATATATAAAACCTTAGGCTATCTTAATCCAAAAGATATTCTTTCCATTGACATTTATACCCTTCAAGAACGGGGAGCAGCATTTCTAAAACAAAACCAATGAAATATTTGGAATTCACTCTGAAGTACAGTTTACTTCTCAAATTTTATTTCTGGCTCAGACAAGGCATATTGCAGCCCCTGCTGCTGAGGAAGCTTGTCAGGAGATGTTTCTGGGCAGCACACGTGTACAGAATTCACTGTAAGTGACCCAGTTCTAAAAGGAGATTCATTATTAATCACAAAAGGAAGTAGATTTCCTAATTTATAAATGCCAAAGACTGCAAGCTTGTTTTTAACAGCTTTTCTCCTACGGAAATAATATAGCTGAGAACTTAAATTTGCTAAATCCACACATTTATCGTGAAGTAATGCATGTGACTGGTGTGCAAAGTACTGTAGCTAAATGAATAAAACATGACTTAAAAAACGAAAAACAAAAACAGATTGAGATTGCTGTTCATGTATTTTGTATTCATTATGAAAATCAACATAATTGTTAATACAGGCCAGGATGTTAACTTCCTGTATTAGTCATGAAATGCTTTACGTGGTGCTGCTTGGAAACAAAGGTTAAAACGTGTCAAGAATGACCAAGAAAAAAATCTTTTAAGGTTCATAAAATGAGTCCATTCATACCACTGGAAATTATCTGGATTTGTCTTGGCCATATAGCTAAAGAGTTTCTTGAGGGGGAAGAAACAGACTGTCTCTCATACCTCTTCACAAGCAAGGGTGGACTGGGATGTCATAATGGCTCTGGAGCAAGCCAAGCCAAGCTAGGCCACAGGGGCCACACAGCTTGAATTTGGCTGGGAGCAGTGATAACAGCAAACACATACTTGCCTGTCACCTCTCTTGCTATTGCTGACTGGGTTTGTTTGAGATCAGTATACCCCTCCTGAGGGGTATACTCTTCAGGGGTAACCCCTCCCATGGGGATACCCTTCCCCTCTCCCTGAGAGAGACGTTAAAGTCCACCTGTGCTCAGAAGTTGCTGTTCACTCTGCGGGCTGCATTGTCATTCTGAGGAAAAATAAAGTACTAGTCTGTAGTTTTAGAAGAAGCAGCCCTGCCAGGCTGAGGAATGGACTATAAACTGTGGTTAACAACAAAAAGAGAAAGGTCAAGTCAAATTTAGAAGCTCTTTCTCAGATAAAGTATCATGCAGGAAATTTCAAGGGAAGTTTAAAAAGGGTTTTGAAAAAATAGCTCTCTAGGGATCATCTATACATTCCTGTATGGAAAATGGGTTAGAAGTCAAACTATGCTACGGATCACATCTGCTTCACACAACTACTGGATGTCCTGTTGAATGTTTGAGGCTGGTAAACAAACTATCCATATCCTACTCAAATTTGATAAGAGCTGGCACAAATAGGACTGCCACTGAATTATATCTAAAGTAAATGCTTGTGTGGAATTTGGAGGTTCCTGCTTGAACAAACATATGAAGAATTGCAAGCCAGGGTGGGGGGATGGCTAGCTACTTCCCCCCAAAAAATGTTTGTATAATGCACTATTGTTGTGTTAATTGGTTAAAAATAACAAACATGTATTTATTATTAACATGACACAGAGTACACAGAATCAAGCTATTTATTTGGTTACTACCTATGCTACATCTTTGGGTTGCCCCACTATAAATATTGAACAGACAGAGGATTTTGGGTGCCACTAACAGTGCAATCTTAAACAGAGTTACAACTTTCTAAGTCAAGAAGTTTAAAAGGGGGATTTCCGGTCATGGCGCCTTGACTAGCGGACGTGTTTTCCCGAACTCTCCCGGGACACGTACCATGCACAGGCACCAGGAGAGGGTTCGCACAAGCATAATCCTCCAAGGAGTCCTTGGGATGGACTTCGGGCCAGGGGACTTTTGCCTGGTAGCCTCTCCTCCCGCGCGCAGGGGGAGAATTGAGGCTCCAAGCTGTCCTAATGGTCCTGACGTACTGTGAGGCCGATGTGAATCGACCACAGAGGCGCTAGCCAGGACCAGCGGAGCGATGAAGCATTGAAAGAGAAAACGAAATAAGAATAAAGCAAAACTGTGAGTCTGGTGGAACAAGAAATAAATCTCTCCAGGCGTTCCCCCCCAACAGAAGTGGTGGGAGGAGGGAGAATTTCCCCCCCCCACTTGGGAACTATTAAGATAAGCGAGAAGAGGGGGGCAAACAAAAAACCCAGCAGTAAAAGTGGTCTCTTGGGACTTACCAGGTTTGAAAAAGTGCTAGGTCGAAATTCAGACCCTTCAGCATGAACTCTGTTAATGTAAACAATCTTTCCAACATGTCGGGACCAAGCAGGAAGTGGGAGAAAGCGGGGAAGAAGCAAGTAGTCCCTCCCAGCCCCCACTCTAAGGAAGTCTCTGACATCGCTAAGCTGCTTGCAGAGCAGATGCGCCCTCTGCTGGAGCAGGTGACTGTTATAAATCAACATCTTGGGAATATTAACCAGGCATTGGCTGTGCAACAGACACAGCTGACAGAAACATAAAAAAAATTGGAACAAATGGCTGCAAAGTGTTTAGAAACAGACACTGTTAATAAGCAAATTAAGAAAAAAGTCCAAAAAATTGAGAAACGACAAGAGCTGCAAGAGGAAAAACTGATTCAACTTCAGATGGAAAAAGCCAATATGGTTCTTCGTTTTCAGGATGTACCAGAGACTGATAGAGAAGATCTCAGGCTTATACTGGCACAGGCATTGGCCCCCGTGGTGGATTGTAAAATGGAAACAATTATAAGTGATATGGACCTGGCATATAGGGTCCACTCTATATACATGAAAAAAAAAAACAATCTACCTGGGGAGGTAGTGGTGAAATTCACCAAATGAAGTGCCAGAGATCAGATATTGAAAGCAACGTCGAGGAAACCCCTGAAAATTGGGAACTCTACAATCAAGGTCTTAAAGGACATTCCATTTGAAGTTAGACAGAGAAGGAAGAGCTACAAGGAACTGACTAATTTCTTACAATTAAATTCTGTGCCCTATAGATGGGTAATTCCGGAAGGAGTGCTGTTTAAATTTAAGGACAAAAGAGAAAAGATTGATTCCATTTTTAAGGCGCAAGAATTCCTGGAAAAACACGGTGATCAAAAGGAAGGCGGAAAGCGGGACAAGACAGACAAATCGAGTGGCGAAGAGGACTCAGGGTCCACAGAGGGGAATTTGGGGTTGGAGCTAGGAGTAGCAGTACCAAGTACTTATGATCTGAGAGTTAGAAAAGAGAAAGAGAAAGCAAAATAGAGGCTGAAGGACTTTGAATGAAGTGCCTACTATTATAGCACTTGAATACCTGGTGTGTCTTTAAGAGAGCAATAATTAACTTGTTTATTTTCTTTTGCAGCATTAGATGAACAGAACCACCAGCCGTAGAATATGCTAGATCTAAAGATGTTAAATTGTATAACTATACGTTAAGCTTAAGAATAATCACTCATACTTGGGGTTTCTAATGTAGTTTTGGGACTATCACTTTTTTACCTGTAGATTAGAGGTGTTTCCCCCTCCCCCTCTTGTTTCTTGTAGTTTTCTGTACTTCTTTTGTAGTATTTAGAAAAGCAATAAAAAAATCCCCTTTGGGGAGGCCAAAAAAAAAAAAAAGAAGTTTAAAAGGGTATAATGTTTCTGCACTTTAAGTGGGGCATATTATATTGGACTTCCTATTCTATACAGTAACTCTTCCTCTGTAAACTACACCAACATGTACAACAGTAACGTACAGTGCCAAATTAATTCACTACCACTCAAGCCCATAGCCAGGATTTTTAAATTCAGGGTGCCTTTAAATACGTCAGGGGGCACCCCAAACAGACACCCCCACACACCCCAAAGGAGAGTCACAAATAAAATAAAAAATTGTAAGTTGGGGGGTCTGGGCTGGATGGTAAGGGGGGGCTTGGCAGTAAGTCAGGGGGCCAGGCTGCAAGATGCCCCACTGTAGCTACAGACCTGCTATCACTTCTGCTAGGAGAGGGTGACCTGATACAGATGAGCAAGAACTGAGGGGAAATTAAGTCTGACTTCAGATTGGATTTGGAAAAGGTTAAGAGTTTGACTGCAATCCTGTGCACACTAAGGATACTTCAGCTTCAATGAGTGCATTGCTTGTCTTGGGAAGGAGACCCTTTGGTTATGGGAAGTACAGTTCACTGCCTACAATAATGTATTTTAATATACCTTATCTAGCTTTGGCTTGGTGTGATTTTGATAATGGAAAGAAATATACATATGAAGCTGCCTTATACTGAGTGAAGACCATTAGTCTGAACAGGTCAGTACTGTCTATTCTGACAGGCAGCAGCTCCCTAGGCTGTCCAGTGGGGGACTGAACCTACATAAAAACATAAGAGAAGCCAATGTCGAATCAGGCCGATGGCCCATCTAGTCCAACACTCTGTCACACAGTGGTCAAAAATACCAGGTGCCATCAGGAGGTCCAGCAGTGGGGCCAGGACACTAGAAGCCCTCCCACTGTTGCCCCCGCCCAAACACCAAGAATACAATCAATCACTGAGAGTTCCTATCTATACCTTGTGGCTAATAGCCACTGATGGGTTTCTGCTCCATATGCTTACCTAATTCCCTCTTGAAGCTGTCCATGCTTGTAGCCGCCACCACCTCCTGTGGCAGTGAATTCCATGTGTTAATCACTCTTTGGGTGAAGAAGTACTTCTTTTTATCTGTTCTAACCTGACTGCTCAGTAATGTCATGGAGTGCCCACAAGTTCTTGTATTGTGAGAAAGGGAGAAAAGTACTTCTTTCTCTACCTGCTCTATCCCATGCATAACCTTATAAACCTCGATCATGTCACCCATCAGCTGTTATTTCTTCAAGCTAAAGAGCCCCAAGCGTTTTAACCTTTCTTCATAGGGAAAGTGTTCCAACCCTTTTATCATTCTAGTTGCCCTTTTCTGCACTTTTTCCAATGCAATAATATCCTTTTTGAGGTGTAGTAAACAGAACTGTACACAGTACTCCAAATGAGGTCACACCATTGATTTATACAGGGGTATTACGATACTGGCCAATTTGTTTTCATTTCCCTTCCTAATAATCCCCAGCATAGCACTGGCCTTTTTTTTATTTCAGTTGCACATTGTCTAGACGTTTTCATTGAGTTATCTACTACAACTCCAAGATCTCTCTCTTGGTCAGTCTCTGCCAGTTCAGACCCCATCAATGTGTATCTATAGTTAGGATTTTTGGCTCCAATGTGCATCACTTTGCACTTGGCCACATTGAACCCCATTGCCACACTGACGCCCACTCACCCTTTGGGGTGCCTCACAATCCTCCCTGGTTCTCACCACCCTGAACAACTTCGTGTCATCTGAAGATTTAGGCACTTCACTGCTTACTCCAAATCATTAATAAACAAGTTAAAAAACATCGGACCAAGTACTGATCCGTGTGGTACCCCACTGCTTACCCCCTCCACTGAGAAAATTGCCCATTTATACTCACTCTCTGTTTCCTATTAATTAACCAGTTTTTGATCCTCAAGAGGACTTGTCCTTTTATCCCATGACCATTGAGCTTACTTAGGAGCCTTTGATGAGGAACTTTATCAGAGCCTTTCTGGAAGTCAAGGTAAACAACATCTGTTGGGGCCCCCTTCTCCACATGTTTGTTCACTCCCTCAAAAAACACTAACAGGTTACTGAGACAAGATCTTCCCTTATAGAACCCATGCTGAGTCTGCCTCAATAGTTTTTGTTTATCAATGTGCCTACTAATTCTTTCCTTAATAACAGTTTCCACCAATTTACCCAGTATTGGTCAGACTGACTGGCCTGTAATTTCCCAGATCTCCTCTGGAACCCTTTTTAAAGATGGGAGTGACATTAGATCCCGGGAATGGACATTAGTCCTTGGGAATGGAAGCTTACATATTTTTGTAAGTAGATCCACAAGGTCACATTTGAGTTCTTTCAGAACTGTTGGATGTATGCCATCTGGACCTGGTGATTTATCAGTTTTTAAGTTCTCTATCAGTTGTAGGACCTTCTCTCTCATCACCTCAATCTGACTCAGGTCTTTCAACGCCCCTCCCGAAATCAGCAGTTCTGGAGTGGGCAAGCACGTCTCATCTTCCACAGTGAAGACAGAGGCAAAAAATGCATCCAGCTTCTCAGCCATTTCTCTTTTATCCTTCAGTACGCCTTTTACCCCTCAGTCATCCAAGGGCCTCACTGCCTCCCTGGCTGGTTTCCTGCTTCTAATGTATTTGAAGAAAGTTTTATTGTTGGCCTTTATGTTTTTTCTATATGCCCCTCATATTCCCTTTTTGCCTGCCTGATCACAGACTTGCATTTTATTTGCCACATCCTGTGTTCCCTTTTATCAACCTCACTGAGACTAGCTTTCCACTGCTTAAAGGAATCCTTCTCACCTTTTACAGCTTCCATTACTTTGTTCGTTAACCATGCAGGCTTTTTTCTATACCTATTTGTGCCTTTCCTAACCTGCGGTATATATTTTTTCTGAGCTTCTAGGATTGTAGTTTTAAACAGTCTCCAAACTTCCCCAATGGTTCTGACCCTTTCTACTTTTCCTTTCAGTTTCTTCCTCACATGTTCCCTCATATCAGAGAAGTTACCCCTTTTAAAGTTAAAAGTGGTTGCATCAGTCTTTTTGGGCAACTCCCTATCTGTACAAATGTTAAACTCAATAACATTATGGTCACTGTTCCCAAGCACTGCAATCACTTTTACACCTCTCACCAGGTCTTGGGCATTACTTAGGACCAAATCCAGGATTGCCTCTCCCTTGGTAGGTTCTGTGACCATCTGTTCCATAGCACAGTCATTGAGAGTGTCTAGAAACTCAATCTCTTTTTCCTGACTTGAACACATATTGACCCAATCAATGTGTGGGTAGTTAAAATCACCTGTTATTACACAGTTATTTCATCTAGCCGCTATCTTTAATTCAGTCATCATTTTATAATCCTCCTTTATCTTTTGATCTGGTGGGCGATAACAAACTCCCACTGTTAAGCTTCCTTTTGGGCCCACTATTTCAACCCATAGCATTTCCAGAAGAAAATCCAATTCACTTAACCTCTAAATCTTACTGGACTATATACCCTCTCTGACATTCAGAGCCACCCCACCTCCAACCCTTCTCCCCCTATCCTTCCAACATAATTTATAACCAGGAATCACCGTATCCCACTGATTTTCCTCATCCCACCAAGTTTCTGAAATACCCACAATGTCTATTCCCCCCCCCCATGCCAAGCATTCCAGTTCCCCAATTTTGTCTTGGACACTTCTAGCATTTGTGTATAAACACCTATAGTTCCCCATGCATGTTAAGCCCACAACCTTCCTCTTGCTGCCTCGAGACTTTGTCAGGCAGTCCATATCATTAGCCACAGTCTCAGTGGACAATTGTAACCCATTTCCTTGTACAAAAGTAACAGCTACCCCTTCATTTCTTTGAGATGAGCCATCCCAAACCAGAGACTTTTCATCTCCTGTCGGCTTTCCCCCATTATTCAGTTTAAAAACTGCTCTGTCACCTTTTTGATTTTAAGTGCCAGCAGCCTGGTTCCTTCTCGGGACAAGTGGAGACCATCTCTTTTGTACAGCTCCCTCTTGTTCCAAAAAGCATCCCAGTGCCTAACAAACTTGAACCCTTCCCCCCCTCCACCATTGTCTCATCCACGCATTGAGACTCCTGATCTGTGCCTGTCTCTCTGGCCCTGCGCGTGCAACAGGTAGCACTTCTGAGAAGGCTACTTTGGAGGTCCTTGCCTTGAGTTTCCTGCCCAGCAGCCTAAATTTTTCCTCCAGGACCTCATGACTGCATTTCCCCACATTGTTGGTGCCAACATGTACCATGACCACTGGCTCCTCCCCAGCGCTATCTACCAGCCTATCCAATCTAAAGCCTTTTATTGGCATATATATAAAGGTACAGTAGTCTAAATACAAAATCAAGGAGAGTAAAATTAAAAATTCAGAGTAACATCACAGAGTGACATCATAATAAGAGTAGCATCATAATAAAATCTAGTTCATAATATCACTTATCAGGCTGTAAAACCATGGCACTGCGGAGAAACTTTGCTACTATTTCAGTTATTTCTGTATTTGGATTATCAAGCAAGAAAAGGAGTTTAAAATCATCAGGGGTCTCTAAAAATTGGCCTAATATGGGATACAGAAGATCCCGATGGGATGCCAAATAGAGAGGGCACTGGAGGAGGATGTGTGCAACAGTTTCAACACAGTCCTTCATACAAGGACAACACCTGCTAGGATAGGGAATCCCTTGGAATCTGCCAGATAAGATAGCTGAAGGAAGAACATTAAATCTAGCCAAGGATATGGCTGTATGCAAATTTGGAGCTATGAGTTGATAGAGGTACACTGCTGGAAGGTTTGCATTAGGAACAATCCCCAGATTTAAGGGAGAACAGGTTCTGTTAGCCAGGCTATAAAGAGTTTGTAGCTCTGATCCCAATAAACTAGATTTTATTTTTAGAAAGGCCTCAGACTCAGAAAGCATATGTAAGGATTCTAGAGATAAATTCAGGGAACTTATTTTGGCTTTGATGTAAGATAGCCAGCTGGAACTAACAGATTCAGAAAGTAGTTGGTACATAGAACTGAAGGGATCATAGTTGAAATGGAGTCGTAGCCAAAATTTACTAGAAGAAGAAGAAGAAGAAGAGTTTGGATTTATACCCCGCCCTTCACTGCCCAAAGGTGTCTCAGAGCGGCTTACAAACTCCTTTCCCTTCCCCTCCCCACAACAGACAGCCTGTGAGGTAGGTGGGGCTGAGAGAACTTCTGACAGAAACTGTCCTTGAGAGAACAGCTGTGCCAGAGCTTGTGACTGACCCAAGGTCACATCAGCAGGTGCAAGTGGAGGAGTGAGGAATCAAACCCGGTCCTCCCAGATAAGAGTCCGCGCACTTTACCACTACACCAAACTGGCTCAGCAAATTCTGACCACACTCCAAACATAAAACAGCATATGGAACACACATAGGTACCTCCATGATCTATCACAGAAAGGTAGAGTGGACACGTTCAACTGAAATGTCCATTGCATCAATCCAGAGAGGTACCCCATACGGTAATTGAGCTCCTGTTTTAGCATTGAAAGCTTTAAGTGCAGCTGGCACATACTGATTACCTTGAACAGAAAAATAAAAGTGAAAAAATTGCTGCAGCACTAACTTTGGCTACATTAATAGTCATTTTGCGATGGTAGGTCCAAGTAGCATTAGATTGGAAATAAATGCCCAGATATTTGAACTGCTTAACCTGTTCAAGTTCGTTGCCATTAATAATCCGCTTATAAGATTTTCAGGAATAGGGAACGACTAATACCTTTGATTTTTCATAATTCAACTCCAATCTGTTAATCACGCAATATTTATGGCAATGGTTCAGTAAATAGTTTAATCCAACACGAGAAGTAGACAAAAGAACCATATCATCTGCATATAATAACAAAGGAATAAGAGAAGAGCCAAGTCTAGGGCTATGGCCATCAACTAATGACAAAAAAGGGGCAAGGTAATTTTAAAAAAGGTTAAACAGATGGAGGGCTAAAATGCATCCCTGCTTTACCTCTTTCCCAATACAGATCTTGAGGGAAAGTCTCCCAGATGAAGAACACCTGATGTGACAGGACGTGGAGGTGTGAAATCTTTTGATAAGGAATAATAAGCTCTTATCCAAAGACATCCCCTCAAGCTTTACCCATAGAAGTTCCCTTGAAACAGATACAAAAGCCCCTTTAAGGTCCAAAAAGGCAATATACAATTTAGACCTTTTCCTTCTTACATACTTATTGATCAAATGAACGAGGACTAAACTGCCAGCCTATCTACAACATGCGTAATGTTTGCTACCTTCGCACTAGACAAACAAGTCACCATACAGTCAGTATGCGCGTTTGTCACCCAGCTGTCTACCTGCCTAAGGATTGAATCACCAACTACCAAGAGCCCCCCTCCCTCCCTGCACAGGGATAGTTCCTTGGTGTGAAAGGATACCCGTTCATCAGCTGAAGAAAAGGTCCCTTCTGAGGGCATATTCCCCTTATCCGCAGCATGGTTCCCTGTTTCCCCTTGCTGCCAGATCCAGAGTGGGACATATCTAACAAGTCCCTGAGAGTCTTCTCCATGCACTTAACTGACTGTCTCTGCTTCTCCAGGTCAGCCACCTTGCCCTCAAAGGAGCAAACTCGTTCCCTGAGAACCAGGAGCTCCTTGCACTGAGCACACATCCAAGACTTCTGTCCAGTGGGCAGAGAGTCATACATGTGACACTCTGTGCAAAACACTGGATAGCCCCCAACCCCCTGCTGGCATTCTGGCTTCATAACTGCTTTTAAAATAATAATTTTATATAATCCCCCTTTTTAAAATCCTTTGAATTTATGTGGTTGTCCTTGTAAAAGTCTACTTCCCTTACTGGGAACCCAAGAAGACTAGGGCCCTGGCTTTCTGGCTCTTCCTCGGCTTTTTACAGAGTCCCTAGTCTAAGAGCCCCTAGGATAAGAGCCATAGGCCAAGAGCCCTAACTCTTTGGCTCTCACCCTTTGGCTTGTGCCAGAGACTTGTGCCTCTAGCAAGGTGCTGCCTTAAATAGAAGCTTCTCCCAGCAGAGGGCATGGCCAGCAGCTATTCAAAGTCACCCAGACACTCAATTACAGTCAAACAATGACCCTTTCACACCCTATCTCAAGCAGCCAGGACTCTGCAACAACTCACAACTCATCCACACACTCCCAAACACAGTACCCTCTCAGCTAAATCACCTCAGCTGAAAGTAAGTAAAAACACTCACCCCTCTAGCAGCTCTATCTCCTTCTCC
Source organism: Gekko gecko (assembly GCA_029375565.1). Classification (NCBI taxonomy): domain Eukaryota; kingdom Metazoa; phylum Chordata; class Lepidosauria; order Squamata; family Gekkonidae; genus Gekko; species Gekko gecko. The sequence continues at coordinate 131,094,040 of JAPDNY010000005.1, forward strand.
TTCTCAGAGTTCAGCTAGGTCAGCTCTGCTTCCGGTAAGGTGCTGCCTTAAATATAAAACCTAGGACCTTCTGCATGCAGGGCAGGCACACTGCCACTGAGCCACAGCAGCCCCTCCCCAATAACTATACCAGGAGCAACAGAATGTCATTAGGATATATCTTAAATGCACTTTTCAGATACAGGCCTCCCCTTCTGAGAAACTCATATTTTCTACAAATGCTACCAGCAGTTATAACTGAAAATCACATTACCTTATTTGTACTAAACATACCAGCAATTTTACTCCTATACACCAACCAAGTGTATTTTAAGGCTACTTCAAGAAATATACCATTAAAAGCAGCACACTTAAATTTACAAACCAGCAGTTCTTCCACCTCCTCCATGATACAAATACAAAATCATTCTTTAACACTGTTCTTCCTGAATCATGGAAATAGTATTGGAAAACAGAGGGCTGAAAAATGCTTTCTTTACTGTATTTTAAATTGGGTGGCTTAATGCTTCTTATGGTCATACTGTCAGATAAGAATATAAAATCAAGAAAAGATTTTTGATGTGTCAGTAACTGCAAAATCACAGTCTTTCTATCTTGAATCTTTTCCTTGGGTTGTAATTTATCTGGCAAAAAACAAAGGAATTAAAGGAATTAACTGGGGAGAAATAAATTCTCTGCTTTGTTAAGCCAAGGATCATTATACCGGTTGGGCTTTAAAGACAGTTCTGTAAACACAGTTTGGATAATCTGCTCATGAATTATAATCTGACCAATAATTAAGTCTTAGCTGTGAAGGAGCATGCATTTTCCAAATGTTTGGCATAATACTCACTGAAATATAAATTTGTATTTCAGCAGTTCCACTTCAGACAACAAGTAGGGTTTCACATGAATGAATATTCCTCCATTTTTTAAAAAAATCTTGCACTAGGAAAGAGTTTGTCACTGAGAAAACAAGATTAAGGCCTTTTATTTCTTTTGGTTTTCCAGTTTTTGGCTGGAAAAACATGCCATTTGGTGAGCCCCCCATATAAAGTGGTCCAGTTCAGATACAGGTTGTTACCTCACTGAGAATATGCCAGTGGATCAGGGATATTATGCATTAAGGAAAAATATAAAAACTTTATATTTTATTTAGGGATACAATATGTCAAGGTCACTTCACAGTTTTCCACTACAAACAAGCTGAGTGTGGATTTTTGCTCTAGAACTCCATAAGGGAAGAATAATTGAATCTCTGTCTCCGGTTTTCACATTTAAATTAAGACTGCCTCTTATGGCATAGTTTCAGGTGGGTAGTCGTGTTGGTCTGCAGTAGATGAGCAAGATTTGAGTTCAGTAGCATCTTAAAAACCAACAAGATGTCCATGGGCTTTGACTCTAGAAAGCTTATACCCTGAAAATCTTGTTGATCTTTAAGGGGCTTCTGGATCTGAAAAGTGCTCTTTTTATGGCATAATATAAAAAAAATACTAATTTCATTTCCTTTTAAAATTTGTTTCAATCTTTGGAATCCTACATCTTTAGAGGGCAACAGGATCACACCCACTGGTAGGTGAGCACTTACAGGAACCACTTACAGGGAGCCCAATAAAAATACAAAGGTACACAAAATGGTTTTATATGTGCAATCTGGACTTCTGAAAAAACAACAACAGGGTCATAACACAGGTATGAAGCCTACACATGTAGACATGTGGGAATCCATGCAGATGCCATTTACTTGTACTAATCATGTCTGGGAGCAGGGCCCATGGGCATGATACTGCTGCCCTCTATGTTCATAGAATAAACACATTTTGACTAGCTTTAAAGAAATGCAGTGTTTACAACTAATTGAAATATGTCACTATAAGATTTAGAAATATGCATAAGGTAATGCATAAAAAAGTAATGCTACTGATTATAATACTTGGTATTTACAGGTTGACTTTGAGTGTTCAAAAAGTTGTCATACATTATCTCTCCTTATATATAATTCTGTTTTGGTCATGGACTCCCCTGAACATTCCAACACGTTCCAAAATCAGTTGGCTCAATGATCTCTCATTCAGAGGGTCTCCCTATCCACTGGCTGCATTGCCTGAGTCCTGCCTCCAATATTCTAAACAGTTTGCTGTTCCTCTCCCCCCAGTAACCAGTCAGAACACAGAGGTCATTTGCATATGTGACCTGATTGGCCTTTGCCTCTAACATTCTAAACAGTCTGCTGTTGCTGTTGGGAGTCCTGAGGTAAAATACACATCCCGCTCTCCCTGTGGGGCCTGGAGATCTCCCAGAAATCACCATGTTCCCCAGCCACAGCAAAAGATTTCCCCTACAGAAAATTTCCCAGCTATTAAAACTGATGTCCAGATGACCAAGATCAGTTCTCCTGGAGACAATGGCTGCTTTGGGTAGTGGACTCTATGGCATTATACCCTGCTGAGGTTGCTCCCCACCCAAACCTTGCCCTCCCCAGGCTCTACCCCTCAAATCTACAGGTATTTCCCAACCCAGAATCGACAACCCTGTAACTGGCTACAGAACTGTTTTCCAGACTCTTGGAACCCAGAAGATATGGCATAGGAGGAGGTGCTTTTCTACCTTAGCTGCAACTGCATAGCCCCAAATTAACATAAGTCAGGGGTGGAGGAAACCACACCTGGTACCATGAGGCTGTCCTCCCATACTACCCACTTGGGGCAGCAAAATGACTTGAGGCAGCTCTGTCTTATAGCTAAGCAGAAGGAAATAAACATGGCTCGCCTCCCTCTATTTTCTATTTCCCTCTGCCACCCCACCAGCCACAGCCAGGACATTCACCTGGAGCTTCCTTCTAGAACTCATTGTTTCTTCCCACAATAGACCTTACTGCTAGTCTTCTCATAAAATCAGGTAAGTGGGGTCTGATGACATTAAGTTCCCATAGTGCTGCTGGTCTCTCTCTTTGCTCATGTTGCATTCAGAAAATATGGCTTCTGGGCCATTTACAGTACAGGGACTGGGACCTGACAAAGAGAGCAGGATCAGAAGTATTCCCACTTCAATTCCTTCATAGGTCAGGGAGGATGCTAAGCTCACTGAAAAACAGTTACAGACTAAAAACAACAACAGTGACAGCCTCAGAAAGATTCAGACCCAGCTGACACCATTTATCACACTGGTTCTGCAATTAATCAAGGTGTACTTGTGATGCAAAATCCCCTTTCAAAGCATGCCATTCTATCTTATTTAACAAAAAGCCTCCAGCTGTACATTTCACTGGAAGGTTTTTCTACACATGACTCAATAAACATCTAGCTGAGAGCTCAACATCAGCTCGAATACACTTCCTCTATGCTCCAAGAGTTCCTTTCCTTATGCAGAAAAGTTCCTGGGACACAAAGACTCCAACTGCCATATCTCTCTTCCAATGAGGGAGCTTCCATCAGAGCTCACCTGGATACTCTCCCCCAAGCCTGGAAAATGAAATTTGGCTGTGCCCGGATGTGGTAGCCCTTGTGGTGGTTGCATCCAGGAGCTGCCTTTGCTACACCCAGAAGGAGGAAGAGGTAAGGAGAGCAGCATCACCTCTCTCAGGAGGGATAGCAGGGGGCAGAGCTGACAGGCTGTAAGGATGGCTCTATACCCGTCTTTTCAGTTGTGATTGCATGCTCAGCCCTGAAGAAGCTCTGCTGTGCAGCACTCTGAGCTTAGGCTGCAGCCTCCTCATAGGGTGGTGGTGACGAGACAGCATGACAGTGCAAAACAGGTCAGTGGCAGATCTCCCTCAGTGGTGGCAATGTGCAGGCTGTGAAGGCTCTGGTCTCCACCACAGGCTTAGTATCCCATTCTTGGTCATGTGGCGACCATGTGTATGGGGGGGAGGATAGGCCTCCAGTTGGCCTTCTGGTCCCAGGGACAGCTTTTGCATTGGGGAAGGGAACTTTCATGGGGCTGGTTGGTTCCTAAGGTAGGCTCTTCCTCTCAGGAAGTGCCTCCTTGAGCACTAGGGGGATAGTTGGTTAGCTAGGTCCCCCTTCCCTTGGAGGTGGGCACCTTGAACCTCAGGTGGTTGGCCATTTTGCCCAGCCAGCTCAGGCAGCCATTCTGTGGCTTCAGCCATTGGTTGGACCAGGTGTGATTGCTCCCAAGTGCAAACAGCCTGCACATAAAGCCCCTCCCCCCCAGGATGGTTCCCACTCTTTCCTCCTCAGATGAGGATGAGGGTGCCCCAGAGAAGCAAGTCATACAGGCAGGCTTCAAATGCTGGAGAGGGGCAAAGGGGCTCCCTCAGTCCCTGCCAAGGTGGGGTAAGGGAGAAGGCAGACAAGGATGGCAGCTAACAAGAAGTTTCCAGGCCAAGGTGGTAGCCTGCTTATCTACTATGAAGTGCACATCCCATAATCCACCAGGTGCAGTCTCTTCAGTTGGTGATGAAGGCTTGGTAGCTGAGGTGGCTTTGCAAGGGCAGCTGGTGAACACAGGAGAGGCTGGTTTAGAGGGAGGATGCATGGGCACAGATGGTAAGTATGACCAGTCACATTATGGTGGGTTCGCTTGGCCCTGAAGTCAGCTTACTGCTTCTGGACCTTCAGCCACTTCATAGGTGTACAGTACATCTCTTATACCTGCCACTGCACAGCACTGGGGCTAGGGTAAGGGACAGGGTATGCTGCAAGGGACTTGGAATTATACCCCTGCACAGCTCCTTCCCCCGCAGGCTGCACCACTGGGAAGTTGGGGGTACCTCTCTCCCTGGTGTATGCCTTATAAGTCTGCCCCAATGAAGGTTCTGACTTTCGGCAATCTAGCCATGCTACTAGGCAACCACCTTTCTGCAAGAACTTGTGAGAAAATCTGCAGGGATGAATATGTAGATGATTTTACCCTTCTCTTTATGGAGCCAGAGAAGAAGGATAAAGAGGACCTAGAGGAAAGGGACAAAGAGAAACTGAAGCACTGAAGAGTTGACAGGACCTGGGCTAATTGGCTGCTGAGCTTCCTGATCTATGGGGGGATGATTTTGCAAGCCCAGCTCTGGAGAGCTGTGTTAAGTATGAGACTCAACAAAGGATTCAGCTTCAAGTGATTTCAGCTTTATTAAACAGCAACTGTAAGTCAGGAACACCCAACAAGAAGGGGAGCACAGCTCCTTCTTTGAAACTCTCCCGGGCTGTCAAAGCCCCACCCATTACAAGTTAAAGACCAATCAGAATACAGGGATAAAGGCCAATCAGGACTGTTCCCTCTTTGCAACAATATCACTCAGTGATTGGGTAATTACACAGGTTTCACTGAAACCGACCAATAGCAATGCGACATCTGAAGAGCCACATTCAGACTCAAGCTTAACATGTGAATAGATAGGAGCGATTCACATTCAGTACATAACAAGCTGCCTCCTTGGGGCAGTATCTAGATATAGTGCATCAGGGTTATATGGAATTCATGGGCCCAGCTTGGCTCCAATACACAGAGGAATTCTGTATGAGGGTGGCTATGAACCCATCTCCTAAAGGGACCAGATTCACCTGCAACTCTGGCTACAGGCTATGTCCCCGGCTAGGCCCCATACTGGTGACTGATTTGATAGCAGGCACATAGTACACCACCTTCCAGGTACTTCAGGCACCCACACCCAGTGGGGCAGTCAATTCAACACTGCCTGCTTTGCTGGGAGTTTAGCTCCCAAGGTGCATGTAGCAGAAGACCATGTAAGTACTGTCACAAGTGTCCCCTGTGCAAAGGACCACACTCATTTGCATGTTGCCCCAGGTCCAAATCCCATGTGGGATCTAAGGAGCAGTTCAGAGGTAAATGACCAGGCAGGGAAGGCCCTGAACAGCCTTCTGGTGAAGGGACCCAGCCCAGTTTAACTGAAGGCACTAGAGAGCTGGCTTTGCATTTACCTTAAGAGAGCTGATTGCTTATACTTGTTACATGGTTTTACCTTCAGTTTTCATATCCTATAAGAAGGTCATAGGTCCCCGTTTATGGCCAACAATTTATGCTCAGTCAAAGGCATGGAGCATGTGGTTAGGGGAAAAACAACAAAGGAGCTCTTGGAAGGCAGGGTCTTGGGCCCCTTTTCTCCAGTTCCGAACCTTCATGTTTCCCCACTTGGGGTAGTACCTAAAAAGACTCCAGGGGAGTATCATCTGATTCACTACCTTTCATATCTACAGAGAGAGTCAGTAAATGATGCAGTTCCCAAGCACATGTGCTACATTAGGTATAACTCTGTTGACCAAACTATTCAAGTTGTCCGGCACTATAGCGTGGGGGTGGAAATGGCAAAATGCCACATTAAGTCTGCCTTTCGCTTTCTCCCAGTCCATCCTGTGGACTTTAATTTGCTGGGTTTTTCATATGATAGCCAATTTTATATGGATAGGGCCTTACCTATGGGGTGTCCAGTTTTATGCACTGCTTTTGAGAGCTTGCATTCATTTTTGGAGTGGGCGCTTCACCACCATACAGGGTTAGTTCATACCGCCCATTATTTAGATGATTTCCTGTTTGGGGGCCCACAGGGCTCTGGACAGTGTGCCAAGTTGTTAGAGGGGTTCATGAGCTTAGCTGAGGACCTTGGTGTCCCCTTAGCTCAGGAGAAGACAGAGAGACCAGCAACTATTTTGACCTTCCTTGGGGTGGAGTTGGACACTGCCACTCAGGTGTCTTGGTTGCCAGATAGCAAGGTTGGGGTCTTGAGTGCCAGGACTGCAGAATTTAAAGGTAGGAAGAAGGTCTCTCTGCTGGAGTTACAACAGTTGGTGGGCCACTTCAACTTCAACTTTGTTTGCAAGGCGGTAGTGCCGGGCCTTCCTCTGCAGGTTTTGTGACGCCATGGCAGGGCTTCACCTCCCCCACCACAGGGCTCATGTTAGCAGCATCATGAGAGCCAACCTGGAGGTGTGGGAGGAGTTCTTAGATTCCTTCAATGGGGTTTCCTTTTGGAGGGTCAACATGAGAATCGAGGCTGAGATGCAGATTGTATCAGACATGGCCGGGTCCTTAGGCTTCGAGTTTTACTTTTATGGGCATTAAGGATTGGCCAGGGGAATGAGTCACAGCAGGGCTAACTAGGGACCTCACCTAGTTTTTTCCTCCATTGTGGTTGCTGTTTGGCTGTGGGGGGATGTGACAATTTTGTTAACAAAGTGACCCTTATTTATCCCAACCTTATGTCTGTCTCTCCCTTCCAACTGGGGGGGAGGCAATCTCTGGTATCCTGTTCAATACAAAGTTGGGTAACTGAAGCCAGAATGCTTCTGCAAATGGTATATGCTGCTTGGTACTGAGAGCCTGCTGCATCCTGCCCTGCTGTGTGACCTGAGTTCAGCCCCCTTACTAAGCTCAGTCTTGCCATACACAGCAGACTTTATGTATCTTCCTGATCTCTCATTACCTAGATTTTGAATGAGTCTAATCACAGAGCTTCCCTTTTGGATTACTGCCTGTCCAGACCCTTTTGATTCTCACCTGAGGAATTTCTGCTTAGGTCCTGAGCTGATAGGTAACTATAAACATTGGCTTCCCCTCTGGCCTGTATTTCTCATGTACTCTTCCTATTTTTCTTGAGGGTATTCATCAAACAGAATATCCTGGAATAGTTCCCCTTCATTGTGGGCATTCAAGCATTTGGTACCATTTTTGCATGCTTGATATTTCATCACATGTACTTTACCATATTAATTATTCCCCTTAATAAAACTCTCTCTGCTTTCACTATATCCAAGACTAAGTGCTCTGAACTTGCTTAACAGTCTTGTGACTTTGTAAAGAAAAGGATCCTGTAGTTACTTGTCTGCATGTCACCTCCTCAAGCCAGGCATAAAACATGACACTAGGTCTTCCCACACAGAGCTGAGTAGTGGTAGATGGAAGATTTCTTCCTTATGATTAGGCTTGTCCAGAATAAATTTGTACTACAGTGGAGAATGGGCCTCATTCACACAGACACACATATTCTACATGTGTGTCTTCTCAAGCACACATGGTAACAGCTTGCATTATTCTCTCCATGGGGATGAGGCATATGGGCTTACCAAAAGACATACAGCAATCACATGAAAGAGGTAAAATTTAAATTAGGGACTTCTTGGTCCAGTTTTTTTGGCCGCCATCTTACATTAGCTCTTTAGTTGTCAAATTTTACAGGATGAATCTTTTCAACCGCAGTACCTTCAATTAAATCAGTCTTGAAGTATGATCTACAGTGTTGTTCAAAAAAGACAATTTATGCCTTTTGTAACCATGAACTACCTTATTAAAATAAAGCAATTTATATCCATTGTGGTCACTGGGACTAAAATTGGCTTAAACACAAATTCTTTGGTTTAACCAGATTGTAGATCAGGTTTTCAATAACACTGACATCAATGAGATTAAACTGGCCCAAGTACAAATATTTTTGCTTAAATATCCATTGTGTAATATATTTCAAAATAAATAACCTGTGGGCACTACACATCTGTTCAGTGAGTTATGAACAGCCAGAACTGTAGATGTGAAGGGAGACTACAAGAAACAGCAGCAGCTGAATATAAGTAATATTAGCTATTGGATGGAAATTGTATCTGAGTGACTTTGAAATCTTTAGCAGTTAGCTTCTCTGCAAGAACAACAGTTATGGTACATCTAACTAGAAAAAGTTGGAGCTGTATTCACCCATGTCTTGGATGATTTCTCAGAACAATAATTAGCAATGTTGGTAGTTTCTTAGGAAGATTGGGGGGGGGGAGGACTTTAGGCTGTGCTTGTTCAGACAACACTCTTTTTTGAGGGGTGTTAAAACCCCATCCATATTTTTTTAAGATTTCATATTTTTCTTCAAAGATAGGGGTTCCCCCCAGTTTGCAGAACTATCTGTTTATAGTCAGTTTGACCCCAATCCACAGATTTAAGTTTTCACAGATAAGGCCATACTTGACTGATAGAACATACAAGGAAGGGGACCCATGATATTTGTGTGTGGGTGGGAGCTCCACATGGAGGAGGGCAAAGCAGCTGCAGGTAAGTCTTCTCTCCCCTGGCACCAATGACAAGGCCTGTATGGCTCCCGCCAGGATTTAGATATCCACACGCAGGGGGGCCTTGGCTATTAGATATATAGACAAGAAGGGGGACCCGCAATACTTGTGGGGGGGGGAAGCTCCATGGGATGAGAAGGAAGCAGCCGCAGGTGAGCCTTCTCCCCTGCCCCCCATCTCTGGCACCCACGGCAAGGCCCACACCCCTCCAAGCCTTCTCCCTCCCCCCAGCACCAGCGGTGAGGCCTGGCTGGCCCACCAAACTTTCTCCCTCCCTCCCCCTGACAGCAGCAGTGGCGAGGACTGGCTGGCCCACTAAACCTTCTCTCCCCCCCCAGCAGCAGCGGCAGCAGCGAGGCCTGAGCTCGGCCCACCAAACTTTCTCCTCCCCTCTGGGCAGTGGCAAGAACTGAGTGGCTTATAGCCGCCAGCTGGCCAAGTCTTCTCCTGCCCCCCCCTCCCTTGTGGCAGTGGTGAAGCCATTCTTAGAGTGTTCCCTGTGCCTGTGCAGGGAATGCTCTTTTATTTTGGGGGGGATTTAAATATCCCTCCTATATTTTTTTTGCAGTTTTTAGATTTTTCTGCACATCTGGGGATTGCCTCAAATGTGCAGGAGGGGGCATGTTGGGAATCTCTCCTTATATATATTTGTCACTTGGAGTGGCAAGATTCAATGAGCAGCAAAATCAATACACTCCATGAAGTGCCACTCAAAGATGGGTCCCTGGCCACTAGCTCCATTCCCTTCCTCCCACCTACAGATGCGCTGCACAGCCTCTTGCCCTCAGTGTCCTGGGAGTTGATGGAGGGGCTGGACACTCACTGACACTCCACGGAGGTTGCTGGCCAGCCTCGGGGATGCAGGAGCCCCAGTGGAGGGCGGCCGATGGCCCTGTGTTGTCCTCTATGAGGGAGCTGAACACAGCAGTGGCGCTCTTTTGATCTTCCATCTCCCTCATGGAGAGCCCTGAGGAGGAGGAGGCTGCCGCTGGCCACATCTGCTCCCACAAGTGCTCCACACAGTAGGGCAATGACACAGGGCCCCAGTGGACTTGCAAGTGGCCGAGGACCAAGCGGCGGCGGGGCAACGGTGGCTGCTACACCAAAAGTGAGCACCTCCACTGCCTGACCTATTGCCACAAACTGCTGGGAGGCCACCAGGAGGGCCAGGTGGTGTGGGCCATGTCCTTCCCTGCCATGCCGCCTGTTGGCAGCCTGTCTTAGCACCTCTGCCTTCTAAAGCCACTGGGAGGGCCGGGTGGCCTGCAGCCTCTCTACTGTCTTTGCCCCCCCAAAGATGCTGAGAGGCCCAGGTGGCATCCGGCCTCTCCATCCCCAGCACACCATGCATCATCATCCCGCCTCCCCTCCCACTTCTGCAGCTGCTGGGAGGCCCAGATGGCATGCAGCCACTGGTGCACTGCACATTGCCAGCCTGCCTCTCTCCCTCCCGCTTCTAAAGCATCTGGGAGGACCAGCTGCCATGCACCCTGTCCTTCACCAGCATGCAGGCTGTCTTCGCCCCCCCCACCATCTGGAACCATTGGGACAGCCAGGTGGCATGTGGCCTCTCCTTTGCCACCGCACCAGCCTGTCTTTGCCCTCCCACTTCTGCACCCGCTGGGAGGGCCGGGTGGCATGCGCCCTCTCCTGCACCACCTGTCGCCGGCCTCTCTTCACCCCCCCCACCTTTTAGATAGCTATCTGTGGGGCAGATGTGGGCCGCAGTTGCAGGCGGGAGCACTCTCCCAGACCCTCTCTCTAGAGCTGATTGCATTCCTTTCCGCAATGAGCCTTATCAGTAGTTAGATATATAGATCATACCTTTGCCTTGTTTGATTTTGTGTTAACAAACCATAGAGGGCAAAAATATGCACAAATTACTTCTGCCCAAGCCCATTGAACACAACGGACTTGTAATTCTGCTTTGGATTGCAATGTTAATTAGTTAAGCATAAGCATATTAGTTAAGATAAGCATTTGGAGCAGAAGTCCATCAGTGGCTATTAGCCACAAGATGTAGATAGGAACTCTCAGGCTGGGGCAAATGATGCACTGTATTCTTGGTGCCTGGGGGGGGGCAACAGTAGGAGGGCTTCTAGTGTCCTGGCCCCACTGCTGGACCTCGTGATGGCACCTGGTATTTTTGGCCACTGTGTGACAGAGTGTTGGACTAGATAGTGTTGGACTAGATGGGCCATTGGCCTGATCCAACATTGGCTTCTCTTATGTTCTTATGTACATCATCAGCTATTATTGGAAAGGACAGTGAATATACAAAACAGAGAAGTATTGTGCAACAGTGTCAGGGGGGGGAAGCAGATCCAGTAACATTTCAGTAGCATTCGACAATTCCAGCAATCTGATTTACAGAACACTGTGCCAATGCATCATGTCTACACAGAGATTAGGTGGGAAGTCAACCACATATCTGAAAAGCTTCAGACCTTTTATTAGTTCCCTCCATCTTATTTGGGATGAAACATTAAATACAGCTACAACGGAAAGCAAGCATACAAGGGGATTCACATAGATACTAAAGTATTCATTCTTAGATGTGCTATTCCTTATTAAATTATAACCACATAGTATGCATCTGAAAATAAGTGGATTGGAACAGGTTTTGACTTCTTCAGTGTTCGCACTGAAAATGCATGATGAAACTGATCAGTCCTTCATGCTCATTCCTTTTCAACAGGGATTCATTATTTTTCTTCTGTACCAAAGACTATGGGAAGGAGCAGACATGGGTTCTGTTTTGCATGCCAAAGACCACATTTTTTGTTTGCACCCAAAAAAGGGCTGGATGGCATCTTGCCAGGGAGCAAGAGAACATGAGCAGCAGATATGGTTATGGTGGCTTATCACTGTAGCAGCTGGAAATAGGAAGCTATTATATGCATTGCTGTTGGTAGCTCACTGATAATTACTGCAAAGGAGTCTCAGAGGAACAGTCATTCATAAATACATTGTTCTTTTTTGTTATTGTTTATCATGGGCCTGTTACACCACAAGCCAGAGCTGTATGAAGCCTGTTCAATCTGTTAGGAAACGTTTAGTGATGAATCCAGTCTTCAACGCATGTACCCCTTAATTTAATATTTAATCTTGAAGAAATAGCCAATTGAAACATATCACTGGCCTTAATCAGCAAATCTCACTATTGCTAATTCTTTCACTTTGTATATTTCTTCTTCTGAGAAAGAACTCATTTGCTGTATTTCCTAGGTTAAACCTTTTACTTTCTAATTTGAGGAAATTTTCCCTGTTGATCCCTTTGCTGAGGGACATCTGCCCTCAGAACCCACAGAGGATTCTGGAAACAAAGACCCCAAAGCACACCCTATAGAGGAGAAGAAGAAGAGATTGGATTTATACCCCGCCCTTCACTGCCCAAAGGCGTCTCAGAGCAGCTTACAAACTCCTTTCCCTTACCCTCCCCACAACAGACACCCTGTGAGGTAGGTGGGGTTGAGAGAGCTCTGACAGGATCTGCTCTTTTTCAAGAACAGCTGTGCCAGAGCTTGTGACTGACCCAAAGTCACATTATCAGGTGCAAGTGGAGGAGTGGGGAATCAGACCTGGTTCTCCCAGATTAGAGTCCGCACACTTAACCACTACACCAAACTGGCTATACCAGAATGTATCTTTGTAGGGCTGGGGCAGATCAGTGGTGACTGCTCTGGCACAGATTTTGAAAACCACAGTCCTAGACGTCTTCATCTTGGGTCATGTGAATATGTACACCTGAGTTAACTGCTCCTTTTAAAACCAAATTGCCACTCAATGCTGAAATGCAACACAAAAGAATTTGGAAGCACTGAGTTAACTGAGTCTAGGAAAAATGTCCTACAATGTTGTACCCATATAAGCTAAACTTTAATTTTAAAAACACCTATGGGACAACTTACATTTAGATGAAGCTGGTTTGTCCAGTGACCAATGATTTTGTATTCTGCACTTTTATTGGTTATTTGATACTGGAAAATATCATAACGTCCAGGTGCATCTCCATTTTCATTGAAAATAACAGGTGTTCCAGCACTCCCTAGAAAAGATCATAACAAAAGTCTTACCCAATAATTTCAATAAGCACTTTATCCCAGAATATTCTGTAAATTACAATGGTGGTGGATATAAAACAGGATGTTGAGACCATTCTGCTTCATAGTACAGCATAATCACCACAATAATTCTACCACACATCCCCAGTCTTTTTGGCACAAATACTTTTCATGCATTCTAGGCAAAACCTCTCTACAAATGACATAATCTTCCAGTTATTCATTTTTCATATAACAGAATTACAGTATTACCAGGAAAGAAATGAAAAAGGTGTGTGTGTGGGGGGGTGAATCCTGAAATGGACTCTTATCCTTAACAAAGAAGCAGGTTCAGTCTGTCACAAGCATTATTGACAGAGTCCCTTTTCTATCTGGCAGGTCTCTGATGCAAACAAACTATGAAAGCACTAGCTTTCAAGAGTTCCTTTTAGATAAGGAGCAAGGTTACTGTGGTTTTCATTAGTGGATGACCTGGTGCTCCTCATGGATTGCATAAAATCCTTTTTTCTCTGTTGGTCAGTAGTTCCAGAGGACTCTCTTCTACTAGACATTTATTCCATTTCTCGTGTAAAAGTGAGGTGCCAGTGCTTATTGATAAAGAATACACTTTGACTATATGACATCCAGTTATAATCCTAGGCATCTTCAAACAGGACAGGAAAATGCCATTGCATAAGGCTTTGATTAATCCTGTCAGTCAGAATAACAGGTTAGATAGACCAATGCTCTGATTCTGTACAAGGGAACTCTTAGGGGAAAACCTAGTACTTAATACAGAGAAATAAGAGACATACAAAACCTACAGACACTTCTGATCTCACCTCCTTTATCCCAGGGGAATATGAACAACTCCCATAATTAAAACAATTTATCCCTTCTCTGAACTACCATAGGATACCCTCTCAGCAGCTTTTCACAGGGAGTCTTCTGCTTTTCAACAAACTGACAACATTATACAGAGAGAATTTCTGAAAATGACATTTTCCTTGAGCAGTTCCTTAAGCACGCCTCATTACCACTTTGAGCTTGCACACCATTAGAGCCATAATTAGTAATTTAAAGAATGCAAAAGAAAAGGCGGATACCATTTACTATGTCCGCATTCATATTTGTTTAACGTATGCTACTGGAGCTATCAGACTCATTCAAGGTCTTTCCTTCCTTCTCTCTCATAAAGAAACGGCATAAAGGAAGTAAATGGCATATTTAATTAACAGTGGCACATGAAAGAGCTTGAGGCACAACTCGTTGCTGTACTTATTAGCCAAAAGCAGTGCATACAAAAGCAACAGTATGCATTAGGAATGTTCCAATGTTATGAGAAATATTTTCAGAGGGACACTGGATACTAAGAATTGGACACAGACAGGGGTCATTTCATAGAAAAAGAGCTGCAGGAGCTCATTAGCATACAGTATGCTAATGAGCTACTAGGCTATTAACATATGCCATGCCCCCTGCCATCACCGGAAGTGATGTCAGAAGGGGAAGCAAAAGGGGGGAAGGCATCTTCAAAAGCCTCCCCTTCCCTTCCCCAGCTGGCCTGCGGGGGGGGGGGAGCAAAGAGAGAAGGGGCCACAGAAGGTGGAAAGAGGAAAGGAAAGAGAGAGAGTAGAAAGAAGGAAAGAAGGAAGGAAAGAGGGAAAGAAAGAGAAGGAAAGGAGGGAAAAAGAGAGAGAGAAGGGAAGAAGGAGGGAAAGACGGAAAGGAGGAAAAAAGAGAAGAAAGGAAGGTGGGAAAGAGAGAAGGAAAGAAGGAGGGAAAGAGGAAAAGGAGAGAAGGAATGGAGGGAATGAAAGAAAGAGAGAAGAAAAGGAGGAAAAGAGAGGAAGGAAGGTGAAAAGTACTGAGACTGACGAGTGATTTCAGCTCTCACATACTTTATTTAGATCGGGAACAAGACAAGTGAGCCGGTTCGCAGGCCGGCTTTTTATCCCCAGTGAGCCCACACCCCAAAACACACAGCACCCAGTGATTCGCTATTTACATTGATTGGATTAACTCCTGCTCCTCAATTGGAGGGGAGCCAGGATCCTCTAGTCCATTGTCTTTCTGGGCGAAGCTCAGGCCCTTCGCCTGGCCCCATGGTGGACCGGTTAGAACCAGTCCCAGCACATGGCTGCCCTGAGCCCATGTCCTCAAGTGGATACATTACAGAAGGAAGAGAAGGGAAAGAGAGAAAGAAAAGGAGGGAAAGAAAAGGAAAGGAAGGAAAGATGGCGATGAGATGGAGGAAGGGAGGCTCTCCCACCCACCCCCATCAAGCCCCTGCCACCCCCACCAATCCCTTACTTACCGCTTTGGTGTGGCCGGGGAAGCTGGTGGCAGGGCTCTCTGGCTCTCCCCCGAGCCACAGCACTTCTGTGCAGGCCCAGGGGACCTGGCTGCGAGGCTCTCCGAACCTCCCTGAGTGGCAGCGCTTCTGTGTGGGCCCGGGGGTCATAGCTCTCTGGGCCTCCCCCGAGCTGCAGCACTTCTGTGTGTGCCTGGGGGACCCGGCTTTGGGGCTTTCTGGGCCTCCCCCAAGCCACAGCACTTCTGTGCAGGCCCAGGGGACCCGGCGGCAGGGCTCTCTGGGCCTCCTCCCAACCCCAGCACTTTGGTGCAGGGAGCTGGGGGCGGGGCTTGCCACCACCACCATTTGTGCTGGCTCCTGGGCTGTTGGAGCAGCACTCTGGCACGCTCCGCCCCCAAAAGACCCCTAGACACAGATATAAGAAACACATGAACATGCCTCAGTACTAAGTCATCACAATAGAACATGCTGTCTACTCTAACCGGCAGTGGATCTCCAGGGTCTTAGGCTCACCTCTTTCCCATTACCTCCTGGAGATGCCAGATATTGAAACTAGGACTTTTTGTGTACAAAGCAGATGTTCTACGACTGAGCAATGGCCCTTTTTAAAACCAGGTCCAAATCTATGCTAGCTGTGAAGAAATGCATTTTTCTTTGGAGATTTGAACTAAGCAAAGACTTAAGCTTGAGTTTTAAAAAATTTTCTCTCTCTTGGCAGAGAACGGGCAGGAGGTGGAAAGTCAGGTCAATTGCTTTCCAGTCTCACCTCAGACACCCTTTCAGAAATGCTAATAGGTCTAGCAAGAGACAATGTAATGGTCAATTCCCCCGCCCCCAGCTAGACAGGAGATACCTAGCAGGAAACAGATTTGGAGGACTTAAGGAGCTAGAAAGATTTCAGGAAAAATATCTTGGAGACTTCAGGAAAAGCTTCTTGAACCTAGCCTGACCTGTTCAGTGGGAGGAGAAAGAGATAATAAAAATTCTAGGAGTGAGGAGGAGAGTCTCTTTTGGTGCAGACTTCATAAAGGCAGACAGAACTCTTACCTGAAGTCTGCAGGAGGCAGCCATTACCTTGTACAGGACTCAAGGCCTGAGCAAAGGCTTCAAGGTAATAGGAACCCCTTAGAACAACTGTAGCCTTTTAAACTAAAGAACCTGCCTTAAGGTGACTTCTGCTAGGACATGCACAGAGGGAGGGACAGCAGAATTATGTTTTACCCTTTCTGTGAGGAGTAACCGCAACCAACTTCCAAGTCAGCAGCCAGTACCCAGTGCCTGCCATCTGCCCACTCAAAATTTGAATATTTTTACCCTTCCCAACATTTAAAAAAATATTTTGAAAGGTGGCACCTAAAGGTGGTAAGAAGGGGAAACAGAAAGGAGAAAATGTTTTGCATTTACCAGAGTTTTTCCCAGCTACACATCATCCACTTAATCTGCAATGCTGGGGAGGGTCAAGCTAATGGCTGAAGAGAGCCCATTTACTATAGTTTTTTAATGCAGGCACTAACCTAACAATGTCAGGAACTGAGAAACAGTATTACAGAAATGCTGAAACCAGAGTTTCAGTGCATGGACAAGTTAGAAGAGCTTCATAAATAGACAAACCAAAAGGTAGAGAAAGTGCTTAAGAAATTACTGAGTTCAAGAGTCAATTACCTGAGAGAACATCTGATGCTTGGGCATAGGAATGTATTTTGTTTTAGGATTATCGTAGTCATGAATTGTGCCTAAAGTTCAGGGGTTTTAAATCAAACGTTGAAGCTGGAAGAGAGCTGAATATATTTATCATGAATTGGTTAGCGGGCGCTTTAAGCCTTGAAGATGGTGTTATGCCCCTTCTACAGAGAGCTTATCGCATTGGTAAGGTATGTAATGAATCTAAGAACATAAGAGAAGCCAATGTTGGATCAGGCCAATGGCCCATCTAGTCCAACACTCTGTCACACAGTGGCCAAAAATACCAGGTGCCATCAGGAGGTCCAACAATGGAGCTAGGACACTAGAAGCCCTCCCACTGTTGCCCCCCCAAGCACCAAGAATACAGTGCATCACTTGCCCCAGACTGAGAGTTCCTATCTATACCTTGTGGCTAATAGCCACTGATGGACTTCTGCTCCATATGCTTATCCAATTCCCTCTTGAAGCTGTCCATGCTTGTAGCCACTGCCACCTCCTGTGGCAGTGAATTCCATGTGATAATCACTCTTTCGGTGATTATATACTAAAGATATACTGGTAGTATTTAAGGACTTTTGGATATGGCAGAGGATCCTTGCAGAGGCTAGAGAGTGAGGCGGTCTTGACTTCCAGGGCTTGAAGATTCAAGTTTTTATGGATCTCCTCCCCGAATTTTTAAAGATTAGAAGAGACCTTAAAGGCATCACTGCTAAACTGCAGGACTTAGGAATAAGATATCATTGGCTCCGTATAAGTAAGTTGTGTGTCCAACATGGCTCAGTCTCTTACACTGCCTACAACTCTGCCTCAGGTGAACTAATGCTGGCCACCTTAAATTCTTCTCCTTCTGAATCACAAGAAAATAGAGCCAGCAGAAGGAAAGGATGCTCTCCTCTTACACCAGTCAAAATGACTTGAATCTGTACTCCTGAAGACCACGAAGATTTTGACTAAAGTTTGGACTCTGTTTAAAAACAGGATTTGGGTAATATAAAATATATATTTTCTTGATGCTATAAGACTGGTGGAACTGTGGCAAGAGTCTGGGTATGTTCCCCCAAGATTTAATCAGTCCTTGGAAGGAGGGATTTTCTTTCCCCTCCTGATCCTTGAGGCTTCCTAGGACTGAGTTTAATTATTTGCAGAATAATTTAGTTCAAAAATTAATTTGCTAATATATTGTAAACCTATTATAATGAGCTAAGATAGTTTGAGACTCTTATAACATTATCATGTAATAATTTTGGTAGAAGAAAGAAGATGATGAAGAAGATATGAAGATAAAGCGTGCAAGTTAAGTTTTGTTTTTCATAAAATTAATTATTTTGGTGGTGTATAGTTAAATTATAAAATTCTTTCTTCAATAGAACAAAATACAACACTAAAAATGTTTACCCTTTCCGTTTTGATCACTCAAGCAATCTGGTTCTGTGCTGAGAGTATGCATGTGGACATTTTCTTTTTCATACTTTATGACTTTTAATGCTGGTAGTCATTCTATGTACCACAACTGACTTCCATTAGTGTGCCAGGAAGAAAGTGGGGGGCAGTCAGTTGGCAAGTGTCTATTCCCCCAGTGGTGCACAAGGTAGTATGCTGTCCCCATGGTAATCAGACACTGAATAGTGGAAGACATAAGAGATGAGGTACAGTTACCTCAGAACAGGGTAAGAGCCCCTGGGCCTCTCAGTAGGCAATTCCTACAAAGGCCAGGTTGCAGCAGTAGTTGAACACAGAGAAAGAAACCTTTACAGATGCTGTGAAAACCAGATGGGTAGCCAGGCAGAGTTCTTGGACAGTCACTGGGGCCCAGATGCCTTGGAGAGCCCAGTGGATTAAGGCCTGCAGGTCAGAGCAGGACTGTTTTGCTATGTTGGCTTATAAAACTCCTGGGCTAGTCATGGGCAGTTTAGCTTAAAGCTTCTAAATTCCTGGGAAGCGAAGAAGGGAGAAAATAAGTGTAGCATAAAGCATTACAGATTTACATTTGTTACCTTTAAGTAGGGTTGACAGGTTCCTTCCTCCTGGCAGTGGGGGGATATTGGGGGCATTCTGGGGGTGGACAGGGTTAAGGTTAGTTTTGCCCAGAAAGCAGAGTGTTGCCCTTATGTTGCCAATGCCTTGACATCACTTCCAGAAGTGACATTAGCATCTCACCAATGTTACTTCTGGAAGTGATGTCATCACATCGGCAATGTCGGGACAACACTCTACTTTTGAGGCAAAATTCTATGGTGGAAATAGCTACAAACCGTAGAGTTTTGCCCAAAAAGTAGAATGTTGTCCTCCAGTGTCATGATTATGTCACTTCCAGAAGTGACCTCAGTGCATCGCTGATGTCGTAGGGTAGGGTTTCTTCCACTGGCCAGCTGGCTGGTTGTGGGCCAGAGCCCTCAAAAGTAGGGGATCCCCTGCCTCTGCCTGGGGACTGGCAAGCCTACCTTTAATACACCTGGATAATGTTAGTGATCTTTATAAATGCACCTTACAGTTACCTCAAGCCTGTAAACTAGTTTAGGGTTACCAACCTCCAGGAGGGTATACAAACATGAGATAATGGGATAGGTTGTAAGTAAACAAAAAACAACTGTGATATTAGTATGCGATCTACTCAGTAATTATTATCAAGCATTTATATTATGTTACAAATTACAAAACACATTCAAATACAAAATATGCAAATATTTAAAGCTTCCTTGTCAACCAAACTGTCTGTGATCAAAGTTCCTCTGAAAAATACAGCTCAAAGTAGCTTAACACAGTCATTTTCTGATGTAGATGTAAATTGTTCCAAATATCTGATCAACTGTCATGGCTCTGATGGGCCAGCTCCACACCCGTGTTTGGTCCTTTATCAAGGTACCGCAGCAGTCTCTGCTTGTCCAGTCTGTTTTGAGGAGAGTTTTACACTACAGACCTTGAAATCTATGTTTACATTCAGCTTAATGCAGCATTAGTGCTTAGGCACTAAGGACCCAACACGGGTGTGGAGCTGACCCAGTTGTTTTTTGTTTACTTACAACCTCCAGGAGGGCCTGGTGATTTGTTCAAATTACAACATATCTCCAAACTACAGAGAGAGATTAGTTCCTCTGGAGAAAATGATTGCTTTGAAGGGCAGACTTTATAGCAGGGTTCCTCAACATTTACTTATTTGATTTATATCCTGCCCTTCCACATGGGCTCAGGGCAGCGTGACACATGGTGACACCTTTCCCACCAAATGTTTCTAGAAAGTGGGTGGGGGCAATAGGGGCTTTTGCCCAGCAGGGCTTCAGTTTGTCTACTAGAAATCTAATTGACTGGGCAGATTTTAAAGAAGTTGCTCTTGCAGCAGCTGCCACCACACCACAAGGATCTTCGCTGTATGACTGAAAATAAACTGTGTTTATGCAAGAAAGTATTTTAAACAAAAAACATTTTGAAAGGTATCATGTTAAACAGAGCTTCTGCCTGAAATGTTAAAAACTTACTATTAGAGCTATGCATGAGCTCACTCCCTGAGATTTTGTGGTTGGCTCTGCCTCTTGTGGCAGCCATTTTGTAGATGTGTTGGAAGCTCCAGTTAGTACAATACAAGGCAGCAGCAAGGATCCTCTGGGATACAAAACTTCACTGCTGTGTCACCTGCAAACTGCTTCTGGGCCCAATTCAAAATACAGGTTATTACCTATAATTCATTGTGGCGTAGGGCCCCCACAGTATACTGACTTACATGAGTTATGTTCTTATAGGCAACCTCCTTTAGGTTTGCCAACTGTGGGGTGGGGAATTCCTGGAGATTTGGGGGTGGCGTCTGGAGAGGGTGGGTTTTGAAGAGGAACCCCAGCAGGGAATAATGCCACGCCCTCTAAAGCAGAGATTTTGTAGAAGAACTGACTTCTGTAGCCAGGGGATGGTTGGCAGCTCTGCAAGTTGCCCTCTCTTCACACTGTTTGTACAGCTATTGCTAACCCCTTCTTTGCCTAGGCTCACCCAAGCTGGATTTGCATATGGCTAGCCAGAGACCACTGCTGCCTGCCTAACCCCTCAGCCAAAGCCTTGAGATGGAATAACTCCTTCCCTGCTCAGCAATTGATTTATGGGGAAAGGCTGTCCTGCAAGTGGCACAGCCTCACTCCTGCTGGGGCCATCCTGCTCATACTGCCATCCTGGTTAGTGCCCTGCCCTGCCCTGCCCTGGAGCAGCTGCTGCCTTCGGCTCAGTACACTGGGCCTACTCTGGCCTCCAGTGCCCCAGTGGGATAGAAAAGTTTTAAATAAATAAATAAATCCAGATGTTTTTTTTGTTTGATACAAATCCCATGTATATTGTTTATGATACTCTCAATTCCACTTCAATCCCATACATGCTTTATTTCTAAACTAGGAATAAGGCCCGTTGTGGAAATAAATACAACAGGCTCTAGAAAGAGGCTCTGGGAGAGTGCCCCGGCTTTGGGCACTCAGTGACAATTTGCTGTGGCAATCTCAGCAGGGTATAATGACAGAGTCCACCATTTTCTCCAGAGGAACTGATCTTTGCTACCTGAAGAGCAGTAGTAATTTTGAGTGATCTCCACCCCCAAGATTGGTAACAGTGGTTCCCCAGGAGGGAGTGGCTGGTTTGGAGGGTGGAGTCTATGGCATTGTACCTGTCTGAGGTCCCACCCCTCCTCAACGCTCACCCTTTCCAGGTTCAACCCCTGAAATCTCCAGGAATTTCCCAACCTGGAGCTGACAACCCTATCTCCCTCCCAGCCAACCATCAACCTACCTTTAGTTTTCCATCTCCTCCCCCATCCCTCCTAGAGAGCAGTTGTAATTTTGAGTGATCTCCAGCCCCCACCTGGAGACTGGCAACAATGGTTCCTCATCAGGGAATGGCTGGATTGGAGGGTGGAGTCTATGGCATCGTACCTGTCTGAGGTGCCACCCCTCCTCAAACCTCACCCTCTCCAGGCTCCATCCCTCAAATCTCCAGGAATTACCCACCTGGAGTTGGCAACCTGATCAGGACTGGGCCCAATGAGTTTTCTCCCAAAGGCCAACATAGGTGTAGAAAGGGCCTTTTACTGACAGAGGAGAAAGTACAGGTGCCAACTTTGATTAGGGAAATAACTGGAGATTTGGGGGGTGGATCCTGTGGAGGGCAGCATTTGGGGTGTGTGTGGAAGGACTCAGCAGGGTATAATGCCATAGAGTCTACCCTCCAAAGCAACCATTTTCTCCCAGGGAACTGATCTCTGTCATCTGGAGGTCAATTGTAACAGTGGGAGATCTCCAGGTCCCACCTGGAGATTGGCAGCCCTAGGGGAAAGTCAGCCACACAGCGGGGAGTTGAAGAAAATGGTCTGATGGTCGCTGGCCCACCTCGTTAGCCAGCCAGCCATGCTGAAGCTAAGCAGGAGAAAGAGCCTTTTTCCATTTATTCTGACAGGAAAGTGGCTGTTGGGGAGGGGGTTATGGGCGGGGGAGGGGGTTATGCTGAAAGTCCTTTGTTTTTTTACTCACAGAACCAAGCTTGGCTGCCTACCAACAGCCACTGAGGGGACAGTCCCTCACAGGAGTCAAGAGAACCGTCTTCCTCAGGAGAGAGAGCTGTCTGCCAGGGGGAGTGGGTGGGGAAGAGGAGCAGACCCAGCACCCGGCCAATGGCACGTGAGTATTCTTGAGTGGCGGCTGATGGGCCAATGGCTGAGGGAGGGCATTTTACAGCCAATGGGAGCACATGGAATCTTGCAAAACCAAAAGATAATTATTTATAAGGAGAGATTGCACCACTTTCTGTGGGGCTTACTTCCACAGTAAGTGCTGAAAGAATTGCAACCCTAGAAAATTGAATTCATGTGTGTTTTGGAGAACTGCCTAACTTCAAGAAATTAGATACAGTCAGTGGCTGACAGCGACAGACAGATATTGATTTACCTGCAAAGGTGTCTAGCATTAGTGCACCTGTCAGCATTTTGCAGACGTAGCAAACTACCTTCCCTTTCATTTTTTTAGAGACACAGAGAAAAGGATGTCAAATTCTATCAGCAGTCTATTCGCAGATCCTTACATTTCATTTTAATTAATATACTGCTGCTTTGCTTTGAGTGCTCGATGAGTACTGAAATGCAACACACTTCAAATCCAAAGTCTCCAAAAATGCACCCTTGAGCTTTTCAAGGTCTTGCCATACATTTCAACATTTTACCTATGCATGCAAACGTATGACCAATTTGGGGAGCTGAATACGAAGGACATGCCCACAGAACAGAAGAATATGGGGGACTTTTGTTTTTTGGTGGCTTGCACCTTGGCGTGTTCCATCGACACTCTGATGGAGACACGCCAAGCTGAGGTGATCAGGAGGGGTCTTGGCTGGTTCCAGACTGCCGTAGCGTCTCTGTGAGAGACTCTCAGCCTGGGGAGCTGGGATAGGCCTCTCCCAAGGTGACAGCTGAGGGATTGAGGCTTGCCTGTCCTCAAGAGGTCCTGGCGTCTCTGAGCTAATATGGCAACCAGAGCTGGCCTCCAGATGAGCGGGCAAGAAAATAAGTGAAATTAACCCCAGCAACAACCGAAATTGTCTAAACTGTGACTCAATCAAGCCCCTGTTAAAGCGAAGAAGTCTAGGTCCGCTAGATCGATCCAAGAAGGAGCGGCGGGCGGGGAAGAGTTGGAGATCCGCCCCCTCCTCAAAACAGAGTGGTTCCTAAGCGCTTAAGAAAAGTGAGAAAAACCGGAACTGACCATTTGAGACTCCTTCTGAGCTTGAAAGCTACATTTTAAGCCAAGAAATGTTGAATTCAGATAAACTTTACTTTAAAAAATAAAACTTTTCCTCTTTGTAAACACGATGTCTGCAAGAGGGAGGAGAACAGCGCTGGAAAAGAAACCGACTCCAGGAACAATCCCTCTCAGACACAAGAAGCGGCCACAGCCTTTTCCAACGTACTTGCTACAGCATTGCAACTTTTGCTGGAGCAGATGTCAACCATCAACAACAAGCTGGATTCCGTGCAAAATCAACTTGCCCACATGGTAAAAAAGGACAAAAAGACAGACAAATGGATTGAGAAAGTTGAAACAAAGACTACAGATATTAAGCAAGAACTGGAAGAAGTCAAAAAGGAAAGAAATGAACTACTACAACTTCAACTGGAAAGATCAATGCACGTTCTATGCTTCCAAGGAATGTCTGAACAGAAGGAGAAGATTTAAAAACAACGTTAAGTGGAGCGATAGCTTCAATTTCGGACCTAAAACAAGAGGATCTTCAGAGTGACATGGACTGGGCATATTGTACATACCCTGATTTTATAAGAAAAAACAAACTACCTGGCTAAATTTATGTTAAATTTGCGAAGAGAACAATGAGACACAATGTGTTAAAAGCTACAACTGGAAAAGCATTAAAAGTAAATGGAGAAGAAATTAAAGTCTTAAAAGACATTCCATTTGAGATCCGGAAACGAAGACATCAATATAAAGACTTAATTCTTTTCCTGAGAAATCAACAAATAGTCTACAGATGGAGCTTTCCAAAAGGACTCGTCTTCAAATATAAGGATAAGAAAATTAAAATTGACTCTGTCCAAAAGGCCAAAAAAAAATTGAAGCAACAATTGGGCTCGGATAAAGACAAAGATACAAATTTGGAGGAAGAAGAGGAACCCAGCAAAGGAAGAGTCGGATAATACTTCAAGTGACTCCAGCAGTTCTGCTTCAGAGTCCGAGAAAGGAGCAGCAGCGTCCAAATTATCAAAAGTGAAGAAAAAGAAGCAGAAGAAATAAACGATCTACTCTGGATTACAAAATATTTGACTTTAGCGTAACTAAACTCTATTTTGCAGGGGCTTGGGCTCTTTTTCTTTATAATCTTCAGCATATTATTATACTCATCAGCATATTATTGTTATTACTTATCTGTAATCTAACATAAAAATCCTGTCTTAAGTTAGTGGGCTCATTAGCTTGGAGAAACAACAGCTGAGGGGGTGACATGATCGAGGTTTATAAGATTATGCACGGGATAGAGCAGGTTGAGAAAGAAGTACTTTTCTCCCTTTCTCACAATACAAGAACTCGTGGGCACTCCATGAAATTGCTGAGCAATCGGGTTAGAACAGATAAAAGGAAGTACTTCTTCACCCAAAGAGTGATTAACGTATGGAATTCACTGCCACAGGAGGTGGTGGCAGCTACAAGCATAGACAGTTTCAAGATGGAATTAGATAAACATATGGAGCAGAGCCACAAGGTATAAATAGGAACTCTCAGTCTGGGGCAGGTGATGCACTCTATTCTTGGTGCTGGGGAGGGCAACAGTGGGAGGGCTTCTAGTGTCTTTGCCCCACTGCTGGAACTCCTGTTGGCACCTGGTATTTTTGGCCACTGTGTGACAGAGTGTTGGACTAGATGGGCCATTGGCCTGATTCAACATTGGCTTCTCTTATGTTCTTATGTTCTTATGTTAGTGGTAGTACTTCCTTGTACCCTTTCCTTTAGGTTTTAGGATACAGAGTTTAAAATCAATAAAATACTATATAAAAAATAAAAGAACAGAAGGATATGGGCACAGCCACGGATTTGCTTCTTTTGTCATAGCTGCACTGCTGAAGACAGAGTTGGATCTAGGAAACTCAAGTTTGCATCCCCATTCTATCACTGAAGCTCTGCTAGGTGACCTCAGGCCAGTCACTCTCAAGAGGACTGGTATTGTGCGGATAAAATGGAAGAAGGGAGTATGATGTTGTAAGCCATGTTGGGTACCCACTTGGCAGGGTAGAAATACCTCTTTTAAAAGTCACTTTGACAGTCATCATAAGCAGATCTATTCAGAAGAAAGACTCATTTTCTTTAGTGGGGATTACTCCTAAGAAAATGTTTTTAGGATTGAAAAGGGGTAGCTGTGTTAATCTATCATAAGAAAATGAAACAAAAGTCCAGTGGCACTGTAACGATTTATTTCAATATGAGCGGTCATGAGTTACAGCTCACTTCTTCACTTGTGTGAAATGAAAAATCACACTGGGAATTTTTCTTACGGAGGAGATAGAAGCTGAGGCGGAGGCTTGGTGCAAATTCGATCATGGATCTTTCAAGTGTAAATTCTGAGCATAAAGGGGAAATGGAGATGTTGAGGTAGACATGTCAGAGAAGGTCACGAAATCTCATATGGAAATAAATACTGTTAGCCTTTAAGGTTCCACAGAATTTTGTTTTATTTTTCTTAGGACTGCAGCCTTCAAAAGTTAACCTGTGGCTTATTTCTTCAGCACTGGAAATAGCTGTAAAGAAAATATAAAAACCAAATCTGGTTTATTTTGTTCTGCAGGTACATAGATACTCTTTGGAATTTGGCCTAAGTAAAAACTTGTGCACATGACTGTTGGAGCAGGGACATAAATATTTATTATTTATTATGCCGACTTCTCAGCAGCCTTTGACAGAGTTCATCACTCTTGAATACAGAGTTGGTGTTAATGGCATAGCCCTTTGGTGGTTTTACTGTTTTCTGTCTGACTGGACACAAATTGTCTCCGCCAGAGGTACAGAATCAACTGGGAGGAATTTGTCTTGTATAGTGCCACAGGGTTCTATTCTCTCACCTGTGGTCAGGCGGCTAAGGCAGAACAAGCTGAATCCAGAGACGGTAGAAGTAATGTTGGTCAGGAAAGCTGATATTCTGGAGGGACTGAATTAATTTGCCCTATCTAGAGTGATTTTGCTTTTTCAGAGAAGGTTAAAAGCTTGGGGGTGCTAATGGACCCTGGCTTGCTCTTTGAAATGTGGGATGGCAAAGTGGCCAGGAGTGCCTTCTGTCATCTGCATCTGATTCACCAACTCTCTGATTAACTAGACTTGATCAATCCCACCACACTGTTCCATGCTTCTGTAACCTTATGGTTGGAGTACTGTAACACTATATGGGCCTGCCCTTGAAGACAGCCTGGAAACTGGTCTAGAATGTGGTCCAGAATGTGGCAACCTATTTCCAGGGGCTAGCCACTGACCCATTTTGAAACAGCTACAGTGCACTAGCTAACCGTCTGTTTCTGAGTTCAATTCTAGGTGCTAGCTATGACCTTTAAAGCCCTTCATGACCCTGGACCCACATATTTGAAGAACACCTCCTTCCATAGTTCCCTGTGTGCCAGCTATTGTCATCAGGCAACCATTTGTTGGCTATCGAACCACTTATGGTGGCCTATCTGGCACTGACCAGATCCCAGGCCTTTTCCACTGTGGCTTTTGTTTTGTGGAATGAGCTCCCTGAAGAGGTGAAGGGAGACCCTCCCTGGCATCTTCAGGAGGTGCTGGAAGGCCTGTTTATTTGCCAGGGCTTCTGAGGAGGCCTAAATGGCAGGCATCTTTTAAGGTGGGGGGGTGAGAGATTCGGGGTTTGCTATTTTATTTTGGTTGTAATTGAACAGTATTCTAAACTGCTTTGAATCATGAGGAAAGGCAGATATAAATCTTTAACAAATAAATTAATTAGCATCTTAATACAGAGGTATGTCTTAGTATCAAATGAGTATGGCTTTCCATTTGTTAAATATTGCTCAAAGAAAAAGTTGCTAGCTTAAGTCAAATTTTAGCAAGAAGAAACCAAAGTATTAAAAACTTTCAAAATATTATCTGCATTGTTATGTGTACTTTAACATTGCATTTTAAAAAATCAGCATCTTGTGTGAGGCAAGGTGAGAAGGTCCATTCTGTTATGTTCAGTAAATTGCAATGTCACTGTTCCAGATTCTGAAGTCTGTACCAAAAGTGCTGACTCTGTGGAATCTGACAAGCCCCAGTGATGATGCCCAGCTGAGTTTGTTTACTCTGGATTTAACTATTTCTGTACAGCACACTCTGTTTCTTATTTCATACATCTAGACATTACAACCATTCCAAGCGGACACAGGGACATCCACAGGAAAACACAGCAGAAAAGTTATTTGACTAATCAAAGACCACAACTTTATTCAAGTATATGCACTTGTTTAATAAGCTATCTAATGCGTAAAAATACAGATTTCTCCAAACCCCAGTCCTACACGAAAGGAAGATCTACCAATGCCTCACATATTATTTCATCTGTGTTTTCTTATTTTCTGCCCCGCCCCTTTTAACTACTTAACCTTTCTAGCCAGGGGCACAAACTTAAAGAGCTTCCACTGAACATCCGATCTTTGCCCTTCCATGACCCATTTCAAGTACAAATGCCACTTTTTCTTAATCTTCCCTATTTTTGCTTCCCATTGTTCTTCTTGGTTAAGAATGGTTATTATATCCGATTGAATGTATTCAAATAGATAATTCTGCCAATTTGATACTGTCCATTTAGTTTTGTCTTTCCATCCAAATGCTATTACGGCTTTTCCTGCTAACACCATTGCTTTAATTAAGTCCTGTCCTCCTTTTCCAATACCTTGGTTACCTAAATTGCTGCTTAGTATCAATTTCAAATCTATCTTTGGCCTTATTGTGAAGAACTTATAAAGCTGCTCTATGACTTTCTCCCAAAAACTCTGGACTTCTCTGCACTCCCACCACATATGGGAGTACCACCCTCTTCCACTCCTGCAGTGCCAACAGTTTGTGCTTAGTTGTGGGAACATATTGGCTAGTGTGGCCGGGGTCCTGTACCATTTAGTATAAAATTTCAATTCCAATTCTCTAAATTTATGTACTTTTATCTCCTGGATACCTTCTATAATTCTATTAACTATTTGATCCGCTAAGCGAGTTTCTGCACTCCATTTCTCCTGAGGCCACACCAACGCCTTGAGCCCTCCTCTGACCCCAATCCTGCCCTGGCCCATCACATTGCCCTCCTGGAGGCCCTCCCAGATCAGCCAGTCCTGGTGGGGGAGGTTGCCCAGCACATGGGCTGGGATCACATCCTCTCCCAGGTCTTGGACTGGGTGGGGAGGGGATGGCCCATGGGCCTGACTTCATGGCATTCTCCTCCCACAGGGATGAGCTGTCCTCTCACAAAGGGTGCCTAATGTGGGGCAGTTGGGTGGTGATCCCTGAGCCCTTGCAGAAACGGGTAGTCGCAGCCCTCCATGAGACATATCCCGGGATCATCCAGATGAAAGTGTTGGCCAGAAGCTATGTGTGGTGGCCAGGGTTAGACTGGAACATAGAGGATTCAGTAAGGCATTGTCAGACGTGCCAAGAGTCGTGACCGGCTTCCCCTCAGGCACCGGTGTGTCCCTGGGAATCATCACACAAACCCTGGGCCAGGTTAAATTTGGACTTCGTGGGGCCGTTTCAGGGACAACTTTTCATTATTCTGGTGGATGTCTACAGTAAATGGCTCGAGGTAGTTCCGGTGCCCTCCACCTCCTCCCGATCTGCCATCCGAGCGATGTGACGGATCTTTAGTGCCCAAGGCATCCCTGACTCCTTGGTCACTGACAATGGCTCAGCTTTTATGTCTGCAGAATTCAGGAAGTTTACAGGCTATTATGGGATAAAACACATCTGCTCAGCCCTGTTTCACCCGGCAACAAATGGCCAAGCCGACTGCATGGTGAGAACCATCAAAGAGGCTCTCCGCCGGATGGACACAGGGGACTGGGAGTACAAACTGGCTGTTTTCCTGTTCAGCCAGTGCACAGCACCTCACACCGCTACAGGGCACAGCCCAGCCGAGCTCCTTCTGGGCAGGTGCCTGACTACAAGGTTAGATCGTCTCCACCCAGACAGAGCCTCCACCCAAGAAGTGCCCCGGATTTTTTTTTCCCCAGAGGATCTGGTGTACGCCTGGAACTATGTCTGGGGCCTGACATGGATTCCTGCTCAGGTTGTAAGAGTAACAGGGCGCCTGCCATATGAGGTCTCAAGTGAAGACGGACAACTCTTGAAGTGGCATATCAACCAGCTGCACCGCAGGGTCCTTTCGGCTGACCCAGATGATGGAGAATATGAGGACCCTGACACACCAGAAGCCACAGTACCATCACAGACGGGGCCCTTTCCAGGAATGACCATGATGGCATCAGAAGACCAGGCACCAGACAGCATGCATGTTCCAAGCGAGTGCGCAAGGGAAGCAGCATCACCTCAGACTCCACCTGCTGCCCTTCCGAGTGAATAGCCCCCAGCTCCAGAAGCCCCAGAACTTTGTTGCTCCTCCTGAGAAAGGAAAGTGCCTGCATACCTCAGAGACTACGTCTGCTAGTACACTCTGGACTAAGGGGGGAGGGGTGTTGTGTACTAAGTTCACCACATGCAAGGTCAGGGCTGCACATGGTCAGGCGAAGAGCCCTAGCTTCACTTCAAGAGACAATAGCCAGAGCAGATCCTAGCCCACTCCTATCAGAAGGCTAGGATCCGACAAAGGACCTATGGAATTCTTACCACTGTAAATAATGCTATCACAGGTATGGTGTGTGTGTGTTTGGGTGCAGTTTTGCCTTAGGATATAAGCCGGCCTGCAAAGTGTTCTTCACTTCCAATAAAGTATGAGCTGATATCACTACCAATGCATCCTGCTCAGTACTTCTCAAGTCTTTTTTCCCCCTTGGAAGGGCTAAAAAGGTTGCATCAATTTCCCTCTGTAGATCATCACTAGGCTATTCCTGAGAGTCTAGTCTCTCTTTCTCTGGCTAAGTAGAGTAGGCTTGCTCACAAAGAATAAGACACACAAGACAGCCCTCCCCCACAAAAACGTGTCAGTACTCAGTACAAGTGAGTATCATCACACACAAAAAAAAGCCCTGGCTCTTTCTGTGCATTACTTATAATTGCTAATAATCTGTATGATCAGAAAAGTAAAGCTTCTGTTTAGGATCCAGCATATAATTCCATATAAACAAAGCAAAAATTAATCCAGGCTAACACATCCTGAAATGCTGAAAAGATTATTTTTTAAAAAATGGTTCAAGTGACACCATATTGAGTGTCTACTGTGGTTTAGAGGCTCACCTATCATTACCAGGAATTCATATAGTTAGTATTTGAGTTCCAAGGATGTTTTTCCTCTGTTGCTTTCCTTTTTAATTAGCCACTAAATACAGTCACACAATTATCTAATGCAATAAATTAACTTACAATGGATAAAACAGGAGGGGAAAAAACAAAGAGCTCCTATCTGAGTGTACAGTACTCAAAAGCCAAAAACAGAAGAGTTTATCTTTTAAAATGGGAGGTAGGGAGACACCATTATCCATATAGCTGAGACAGATAGAATAGGTTTCAATGAAGAAAAGGAAGCCTGATGGAACATTTAGAGCTCACTTTAAAACACAATGCCAATGAAAGAATGATCAACAATTAAGTGGAACTAAGACATTCTAATTTGAGACTGTTATGCTGGCAGACAAAAGTGTCATGTTCACTGTATTCAGTTCAGTGATAAATGGTGCTATTATCAATGCAAACCAACAAACAGAAGAGCATTTTCAGGAAAGGAATAGCATAGCATATATTTTTTTTAAAAAAAAATTATGGTCTTCTAGCAGTTATTAAAATCTTCGGGGGGGGGGGGAGATCCAAGGAAGGTTTATTTTGATCTGACGGAACAAAAAGATTCTCCAATTATGGCGGCACATTTTTAAACTGTCTTAGTACAAGGCTGAAATACTATGAAGAAAACTGAAAGTTGAGATTCTACATACACTTACTTGGAAGCTTCATCTACTGAAAGCGCAGAAACTGCACACCTTTTCAGACATTACTTTTGGGGCATCTAACCATGTGTACCAGGAGCACACTTATGATGCCCCCATTCACTTCCCTCCCCTCAGAGGCAAGGTTTCCCCCATTTTCCTTTCCCTGCCTGATTGAACCACACTAATAATGTGTTTTCTTCTTTCCTGAAGAACTCTGGCTGTCCCACCTGTCACAGTATAATATTTTGGCTGTTTGCTCAAGCTGGGGACCTGGGGGAAGGATTGAGAGCCCCCTTTAATTTTAATGGCACTCAAGGCATTTTTATATTCCAAATTAACAAAATATTTTATTCAACGTAGAGGGGAAAGGTCAGGTGAAATCAGGGTTAAGATTTCTGAGGTAAAGCCAGTACATGCACAGACTTTAGTTCTTATGTTTTAGATTAATGAGTGTTTCTTAAGCTTTTCACAGTTACTTAAAACTTTATGTTGAGAGGCTTTTGTTCCAGTGTTTTCCCACACACTCCAGCACACTTTCTTTGAGTGTTCACCAACTTGTTTAGTTTCCAGAAGGCTGGTACACTCTTTCCAGTACCCAAACCCCTTCTCTAACCACACCAATACTTGTCTTGAGTTTTAACTGTCTTAAGGTTTCTAAAGACAGTTTCTAACAACACCAGACCAAGGATCTCTGCACTCTTCAGAGCTTTCTCCCTATTTGACTGGGTAAGGAAATTCTCCTCTCACTAGAAAACCCTCACTAGAAGATTTCTTTTGCCTGAATGGGAGTCTTTGCCTACTTTGCAAACTTCCTTGCAAAATTCCCTCCAGTTCTCCATCTGTGTTAAACTGCTCTCAGCTAAGGCTGAAATCAGACTGTCGGTACTTAACTCAGTCAAGGCAGAAATCTGACTGACTCTCTCCTCAACATGAAGCTCTCAAGTCTTTCTCTGCTCAGCTGATGCTAACCAATCAGATTGCTTGGAGCAGCTTGTCACTCAAGGATCTCTGTTTCTGTGAAGAATTAACCCCTCACAGTCCTTCAGCTATTTGTACAGCTCTTCTAAGCTTTTAAAAAGTGCAGTCCATCACAGCAATCTATGCACGATTCTCCTGATATACAAAACAGGGACTGTGTGTATCAGGAGGATAATGGGTATTACATGTTATTGGTATGTGTGGCTGGATATCTCCAAATATAACACCGGGAAAACATCTTTTCTTTCAAATCAGTGTGTTTAAGAGAGGATTACTGTGCTATAATGCAAAGTCTGACCAAATAATATCAATCAGACTTCATGAAAACCTATCAATATAACTATCATTCAAGTTTATGTCCTAACTACAGGTGCTAATGAAAAAGTTGAAAGCTTCTATGCAAGTCTGAAAATTTGGGCTAGGGTCTGAAATAAAGCAGAAGAGTGACTCATGGAATTCCATGACGACAATAAGTTGTTCATTGTGAACATGTTTCAGACAACTGAGTGGACAATTGTGTATGTGGACATCACCAGATGGCCAATGCAAAAATCAGATTACATGACTGAAAGCAGAAGATGGAGAAGTTCTATTCGCTCTACTAAAGCAAGACCAGGAGCTGGTTGTGGTACAGGCCTGGGATTTTACCTTTTTTTTTCTTTTTCTTTTTGAAGGCTTCTGTAAGTTCCATAAGGGAAATTGGTTGATTTAATAATTCTCTTTGATCTTCTGTAAATATTTTAGGGTTATATTTCTGTAGGTATTCTCTGATTTTTTTTCTTGGGGTGATTCTGTTTTTCTCTGAAGATTTTGGTAAAATTGTTCCACAATTATTTTTAAATCTTCTAAATTATTGTTGTCTTCCCCTTTTTCATTTGTTAGTATTCTTATATATCTTCTTTCCCTTTCTTTACATATTTTATATGCTAGCCATCAAGTTGGTTTGTTAGCATTTTCAAAGTAATTTTGTTTGGCCTACTTTAGTTTCTTTGCTATTTCTCAAGTTAAAAGACAATTCATTTGACGTTGTAGTTGTTTAAGTTTAATCTTTGCCTGCTCACTCATCAAATCTTGTTTTGTTTTTTTCTTCTTGTTCCTTTTTTTGTTTTTGCAATTGGGAGTATTTTCCTAATCTTTGTTTTTTTCTTATAAGTTGTTTCTTTTATCATCCATCCTCTCTCAAAGGCTTTAAAGGCATCCCAAACAATGTTTATAGACATCCTAGGCTGTATGTTTCTTTTAAAGAAAAATTGGAATTCTTTCTTAGATTCCTTTAGAAATCTTTCATTTCTTAAGATTGTTGTGTCCAATTTCCATCTATTCCTTTTAAAAGTATCTTGAAGGTCCAGTGTAATTGGGTTATGGTCCGCAAATGTCTGGGGTTGTATTTCTGCTTCAAGGATGTCATTAATCATTGTAGCTGAGATTCAACACATATCTATCCTTGACCAAGACTTGTGTCTTGCTGAATAGAAGGTATAATCTTGTTTTTGTGGGTTTCTAGCTTTCCAAGTATCAATGCACTTATTCTCTTCCATTAGTTGGTAGAAAACTGGTGGTAGTTCATTACTTCTTTTCCATTTCTTTTTCTTGGAACTCTTTCTGTCTTTTCTTCCATCAAAAACTGCATTAAAATCACCAATTATACAGGTTTCTTGATAATCCTGCTTTGCCCTCAGTTCTTATAGGACTTTGTAAAATTTTTCTTGGTGGTGGTTAGGTGCATAAATATTGACAAGAAGAATCTTTTTAGTTTGTCTTTGTATTTGAACCATTAGAATACGTCCATCTTGAGAGGCATATACCATTTCTGGTTTAAGCTGTTCCTTTACATAAGTCACTATACCTCTTTTCTTTTTTTCCTTATCTGATGCAATAAAAGTTTTGCCCAGCTTTGGATTTTGGATATAGTTTTGGTCAGCTTCTCTAATGTGAGTCTCTTGGAGGCAAATAATGTCAAAGTTGAGCTTTTTTAATTGTTGGGATGTCTGTTTTCTTTTTTGTGGTGAATTTAACCCGTTGACATTTATAGAAATTAGTCTCATTTTACTTTTATTTTTATCCATCTTGATTCTGTGGTTGACCACCCAAATTTTCTCTTGCTTGTCTCCTTGTAACAGCTGGCATGGTCATCAGATATTTAGATTTCTTGAAGCTTTCTTTAGTTGTCACTGAGGTCCCTTCTTCTTCCTCTTCCTCTTCTCTCCCTGAGCCCATTTCTTCAGTTTGAAGTTCTGCTCCATTCTTATTTAAAAGATCTTCTGCCTTGAATATAGATGTAATTCTATATCTTTTACCTCTGTAGGAAAAAAATTAAGCCTTCGGGAAGAAGCCATCTATAAGGAATTTCATTTTTCCATAAAGCTGTTGTAAGTTTAAAGTATTCTCTTCTTTCTCTGACTATTCATGGAATATCTCTCAGAATCTTTATTTCATTATTGTCAATCATCAATGGTGTTCTGTTTGAAGCCTTTAGAACTTCATCTCTGAGTATTCTTTTATGGAATCTTACATTGAACTTCTCTGGGCAGGTGGTTATTCCTGGCATACGCCGAGTTCATTCTAAAGGCTGAGCCAAGCTCCTCTAATACTTTCCCTGGCTCTTCTGCTTTCATGTAATCTGTCAAAATACAGGCCATTTCCCAATAGGTGTTTGTATCCAGCCCTGAGATGGGACAAGATTAATCCACATTTATGGCTGCAAATCATGTCTCCCAATCGGCGATTTGGCAATGAGAGGTCGGATAGTGGCCACTCCATCTGCAAGTCACATGGTCAGGCAGGTACTCACATCCAGGTGGGGCAGGCAGTTCAGCGACGCCCATCACCTCTCATGGGACATGCAGCTGCAAGTCATGCTTCTTCAGGCATGAATGTCCTTTGTGCGTAGGGCCCCATGCCCTGTCAGGCTGCCCAAAACAAAGGGAAGGTCAGGAGGTAAGGGAGGTAAGCATCCTGGAGGAGGCGGTGGTTATAACCCCCCTCCTGACAAAGGGTCCAAGCCTGATTAAAGTTGAAGTGCTTGAGTGTTGGTTGAGGGATTACCCCAAATGATGGGATAGTGCTTACCTTCTGGAAGGTTTCACTCTAGGGTTTAGGATACCTTACCAAGGGAAGAGAAGGTCATATAGTGCTCCTAACCTGAAATCAGTTAAGGGGATGGAGCACATAGTTAGGGGGGGAAATGATAAGGAGTGTAGGGAGGGTGTCAGACCCTTGAGTTAATCCACTCTCAGTCCAATAGTCTTTTATAAAAGCTTTATTAGAAACAGAGATTTGGATGTGCACAAGAGAGATCTCTTGTTCAGACTAAAGGACAGATCAAAGGTTAGATATTGTATAGGCAATAGATCAGTATCCCACAATGCAATGGTCCTGCAATGGGCATTCACTTACTTCTCCTCTTTCATTCCCCCCCTTCATACTACTTTGCACTATAAAAGTTTATATTTCAGCAACCAATGTTTCTCCAAAGATGAAAGGCTTCCGCCAGCTATACATCTTGGGGTTCATTCTCATGGGAAAGTTGTTGCTAACCTACCCCTTCACACACAGAGATATTTAGCATTCACACCTACTCCCATCATCCCCAGAGTTTTATGGCAGAGAGGGCTGGGAAGGAATGAAACCAAATGGTCGGGATGACTTTGAAGTGGAGGGAAACTACAAAGGAAAACCTGTGTCACTATGACATTCAACAGAGCCCGATTTTGACAGAGGGTAGGGTACTTGGCCCATTCCCTAACCCAATAGTTAATCATTTGAGGGTTTCCCCATTTAGAGTTGTGTCGAAGAAGGTGTCTGGCGAGTATTGCTTCATTCACCACCTGTCCTACCCACGTGGGGAGTTGGTGAATGACTCAATACCAGAGGAGTTACGTTCAGTTAGATACACCTTGTGTGATCAGGCTATGCAGGTAGTGTGCCATTGTTGGCAGGGGGTGGACCGTGGAATTGGCAAGGTGTGACATTGAGTCAGCTTCCATCTCCTCCTTGTCCACCTGGCCAATCTTGAGTTGTTGCTTTTGAGGGCAAATTCTACATGGATAGGGCCCTTCCCATGGGGTGCTCAGTTTCCTGTGCTGCTTTCAAGAGGTTCCATTCCTTTTTGGAATGGGCCTTGCATTACAGGGCAGGACAATGCACCACTGCCCACTATCTTGATGACTTTCTGTTGGCAGGAAGGAAAGGTACGGGGCAATGCGAATTTTTACTGAACAGTTTCATGGACCTGGCAGAGGAGCTGGGAGTTCCTCTTGCCCAGGAAAAAACTGAGGGCCCTACTCCCATTTTGATGTTCCTAGGCATAGAGATCAACATGGTAGGGCAGTTGTGTAAGTTATCTGCTGATAAATTGGAAGCATTACAGGTGCTGACTGACACAGCCAGGGCGAAGAAAAAGATCACCTTGCTGGAGTTGCAGCAACTGGTTGAATCAGTGAGTTGGTGGCTGGCTCTCGCCGGGATGCATCTGGCCTAGCACTCGACTGGCATGATAATCACATGCTGGAGGCCAAAGTTAGGATCACGCTTCTGTTATTGAGCTGGGCCGGTGTTCCAAGGCTGAGTTATGCCCAGTGCTGGCGTTACACCAATATTTAGCCATATGGGGTGTGGGCTTAGGCTATTTATTTCAACATAGGGATGGCACTCCCCTCACCAAGTTTCAATTTTGTTCCCTAACACAGAAAGTACTGGTCCGATTGGGATTAGGTGGGTTCTGCTTTGGAACCCACTCCTTTCAGATTGGAGCAGCTTCAACAGCAGCTGCCATGGGGTATTCCAATAGTGAGACTCAGCAGATAGGTTGCTGGAAATCTTGTTGTTACAGGGGATACGTGCAGGATTGCAAAGTTTAATGTTATGTTTAGGTTATTAATAGGGTTCCTCTTACAGGTGCTGCAGGCCATGGGGCAAGATTAAGAGTCTCTGTCTGCGGCCACAGCATGGTCTTTTGGGCCACTCACCAGGCCAGGAGGACATCCATCAGTTCTCAGCTGGGCCTAAGTGAGTGGGCTGTCGTTGAATGGTTGGGAAGGAGGGGCATGAGATGGCCTACGCTCCTTCCCCTGTTATTCGAAGAGAGGTGAGAGCCTCCTCCACATGTGCTGGTGGTGCACTTAGGGGGTAATGACCTAGGTCTAATGGTAGGCAGGGCTCTTGTGTTACACGCTGCGATGATAAGAGCAAGGTGCCCCAGTGTGCAGATAGTCTGGTCAGCTATTCTGCCCCACCAGGTGTGGCATAACTTGGGAGACCCCCGCTGCATCGACTGTGCCAGGCCTAAAGCCAACCACCAGATGAGAAAGGCCATGGAGGGTGGTTTAGGGCAATTTTTGCCACACCCCAACATACGGGTCGAGTTCCAGGACCTGTATAGGGCTGATGGGGTGCACCTATCTGACAAGAGCAATGAGTTATTCTTATAGGACTTGCGGCAAGGGATTAGGTCAACCTTGGGTCATTAGCAGGAGCAAAGTCCAAAGTAGAGGCTTGGTCTTGGCTGTGGCAGGTTGGTGTGGGCAAGAAACCAGAAGCAGTGAGCACCTTATGGCATTTTCCCCATTAGGGAACAGGGGGTAATCAGGAACTGCCTTTGGATTTTGAAGGTCCAGGGCCTGGAATGGTGACCACCTCTGGGAACTTCTTAGGGTATGCTCCTCTCTACAAGTTGGAAGGCTTCAGGGATAGGCGCTCCTAGGAGGCAACCAGTTTTGTTGGGCTGCTGGTCGCGAGCCAGTGTGCTGGCTCAAGACCGGAGCTGGGTGACCCACCTGAGAAAAGGGCAAGGATGTTGGTCAGGGGAGTGACACTTTCCTTGCCTGTTCCATGCTCATTTAGTTGGTCCCTTGAAGCAATGCTATGTTAAATAGTTAATAAAGTGGCCCTTGTTTACTTCCAAACTGTTTTCTGTCTTGTTATTCTGACTGGGGGGGGGCAAACAGAACAGTTTCCAATTGGCAATGGTGTCAGACAAGAATGTATTTTATCTCACTGTTTCTTCAATCTATATGCAGACCATACTGTAAGGAAAACATTAACCATTTGAGATATGCAGATGACACCACATTATTGGCAGAAAACAGTGAAGACGAAATGACTACTGATGAAGTTAAAAGTAGAAAATGCCACAGCAAGATTACAGCTGAACATCAGCAAGACAGAAGTAGCAACTACAAAGGAATTACAGAACTTCAAGGCTGATGATGAAGAAACTGAAAATACTCAAGATTTTCTATTCCTTGTCCCCATTACCAACCAAAAGGGAGATGGCAACCAAGAAATCAGAAGGAGACTGAGACTAGGAAGGGTGGCCATGAGGAAGCTAGAAGCTAGAAAAGTGTAAGGATGTGTTGCTGGTGAACAAAATCAAGATATGTTGTCAAAGGCTTTCACAGCTGGAGTTCATTAGCTGTTATAGATTTTTCAGGTTGTATGGCCATGGTCTTGGCATTATAGGACCTGACGTTTCACCAGTAGCTGTGACTGGCATCTTCAGAGGTATAACACAGAAAGATGGAGTACTCTCTGTGTCAAGGTGAGAAGGAAAATGGTAGGCAGTCACTAGGGAAAGTTGGAGGCAGTAGGAAAAGAGGAAGACCCAAGATGAGATGTATTAACTCAGTTAAGGAAACCACAGCCCTCAGTTTGTAAGACCTGAGCAAGGCTGTTAACAATAGGATGTTTTGAAAGTCATGAATTCATAAGGTTACCATAAGTCAGAAGCAACTTGATGGTGCTACTTAACATACACACACACACACACACAAGATGCTGTGCACATGATCTATAAAGCCTCAGTTTTCTCTTAAACAATGACATGGTTCAGACATAACAAACACTGGAGGAACTAGAGGGCTGAGATGTTAGAACATAGTTTGAAACTGGTCACAACAGTGAGGATAATATGGGAGACATCAAGGCTCAATCAACTTGGTGAGCACCTCAAGGCATCACTTAGAGGATGAAGGAAGTTTCTTCATAACAACCTCTCAGGCTCGAATAAGAACTGAGATGGGCTCTGCCAAGAGCCGTGACTGACTTACCACCCAAAATAGCTGGGCATGGGGATGGGAACTTGGAAATGACTCACTCATCACAACTTAATTTGTCGCTGTGATGAGCCAAGAGTAGTTTTCAGAATCCTTGGGGCATGGAGTGAATTGCCCAAACAGAAAAACCAGGCTGGCTGACTAGGACTTACTTCCAAGTAGACCTGC
The DNA here is from genome assembly GCA_029375565.1 of Gekko gecko. Taxonomy (NCBI): domain Eukaryota; kingdom Metazoa; phylum Chordata; class Lepidosauria; order Squamata; family Gekkonidae; genus Gekko; species Gekko gecko. The sequence goes on from JAPDNY010000005.1 coordinate 131,133,861, forward strand.
TTAGCATTGCTCCCTTAGTTAATAAAAAAAGAATCCCTTGCTGCAGGTCATTAATAAAGTTGCTCCACAAGTTTCCACCATACCTTCATGTCTTGCCTTATTATTTATGTATGTGTGTGCAGGTGTGTGTCTGTGCAATGATATGATACACCATGTTAGAAGCATACCATGCCACAGATCAATGCTGGATGCTACACAGGGAGCATGAAAAGACACAAATGGAAAACATGATTACCTTCCACCCATACCTTTTTATCAGCTAAGTAATAAGAACGGCTGACTCTACAGGAGCTGATACTGTGAAATCCCCTCCATAAAGAGCATAACAGTTGAGTTGTTTAGATTTAGCTAATAATTTCTGGATTAGAAGGGGAGGATAACAAATCATTACTGTTCTTTATCGTCTTGATCCTTAGTAATTAGAGCTACTGTCAATGGATTATTGGTTAGTGTAACAAGCAGTAATTTATTGTATTTGTTGTAGAAATATTAATACCCAAAGTCATAAAGCAATACTTGAGTTATCAATAAAACATTAAAAAGACATTTTAATTTATGGTACTATCAAAGAACTTTATGGGTCACAGCTTTATTATGGAGCCAATTTAAACATTTTTTGTAAGCATAGTGCTACCACATTTTGTCAGATGTCTTGCGCTATCTGATTGTATTGATTTACACTGAGTAATCCGCCTTGAGTATCAGCTAGAAAGGCAGGCTATAAATATAGTAAATAAATAAATCCTATCACTTGGGAACATTACTGTATCACTGACACAATGTAAGAGATGATGCTTTGTAAATTGAAATGCACTTTTGCAAAATTAAGCCTTCATTAACACAACCAGGGAAGTTAATTCCATTGTAACTGTGTATTGTGATGGCCATAAAGCTTTACAAAGCCTTGCATGAAATGGAATAAATGTTGCAATTATGGGCCAAATTAGATTACGTGGAAATCTGTGTTTCTACAGACTGCCAGCTCCTCCTCTTAGGGATGAGCAGCCTCAAGAAAGAACAATTTTCAGTGAAGTGGCAGGACGAAAGGCTGTGCTTTGCCCCTTCTCCTTCCAGTATTCCTTTTGCCACAACTTCTCTAAAAAGGGGGGCTAACCATGTACTGAAACCTCCAGGACAAGAGGAGAATTTTCCTGCAGTTGTCATGGAAGACCAGTTGGCATGTGACAGGTCTCAATAAACCATTCCCTGATGAAAACAGTCCACATCGGGATCTATTTTCCTGAGAAGTAGTCAGTTTGAGCTACTGAAGGAAGGAATACATTTCCAGAGGCCCATGAAATCAGTAATCTGCTTTCAGATGAAACATTGGTTGGGTCTTGGATGTATGAAGGGTGCCCAGAGGGAATCTTTGTGTATGTGTGGGGGGCTACTGGTGGCTCTTGGCAGAGCTGCAGTGAGGTTCATAATGCACAGAATGGCTCAGGTTTTTTTCTGACTGCAAAACTGCTACAAAGAGGATAACAAAGAAGTTCCACGTGCTAAGTACCTCATTAAGAGAGCAAAGATCAATGGAAAAAAAGTTTGACAGGATGGTAGAACTAAATGGAGAATGAAGCAGAAGGAGAAATGGGGCAAATTTTCAAAAGGCATTATTAATACACAAATGCTATATCAACACATATCAGGAACCTCCCAACCATATGCAGATTCTCCTAATACTTTACATGTTTTCTGAACAGGGACAACACATGTATTTTATATATGCGTAAAAGTTTTGGTATGCATGAACTGACTGCTGGATTTTTCAATGTGCATATTGTTTCTGTTCAGACAACATGGCCGCGGTGCGCATTGGGAGCATCACAGCAGCACATGCTCCTGATACACCTGGTTACTGGACTTCTGGCACATGTATCTGAGAAGGACTAGATATGTATACCAAGTTGAAAGTTTAAATGTGCCCCAGATAGGGTTGCCAGTCCACAGCTGGCACCCCCGAGAGGTAATGGGGGAAGGGCACGATAAGCTGGCATGCTTACATTATTTCTGGTAAAACCTGGAAGTGATATGGTAGAAACTCTAGTATTTTGCAAAAACTCTTGCAGAAAGTGATGAAGGTGCACCCACATGCATTCCTCCCCTCCCTCACTTCCCCCCACCAGTGCCCAAGGCATCAGTGAGCAACAAGGCACGAAGCCAGCTCACTTCCCTAGCGGTAAGAACCATGATGGCCAGTAGCTATTTTAGGAGGGAGCGCGCCCAGAATAAATGTCACTTGGCAAAGTTACCAGCCACCAGCCAGTCTGCTCCATGTCTATGCTGGGAGACCTGCCTGAAACTTCTGTAGTATAGTGGTTAGATTGAAGGACTAGGCCTGGGGAGGCTGAGATTCAAATTCCTTCTCACCATCAAGCTGGGTGTTTCTGCATCCATCAAGCTGGTCATCTGCATATACTGGCTTGGCAAATTCCAGATTTTAGGGGCCCTGGGCAGAGAGTACCCACAGCCCCTCCCTTCCCCTCTGCCTACCACCATGTCTTCCACCCCACCTGCTGACCCATACGCTGTGCATCCTTCCCTCAACCCTTCACAAGCGCTCTGACCACCTGCATTCACAGAGGCTTGCACCATCCACGTGCCAGTTCCTTGACAATCCTAGGCAGTGCATACAGCTGGGAGCATGGATGGCACAGAGCTTGCAACCAAACAGGGGGGGAAGGGCAGGTGGGTAGCAGGGGAGGCCCATAGGGATCCCCCAATTCAATGGGCTCCTGCCCACGGCTGGCCAGCTGGCTGGTGAGGGAAGCCCCGCCCCCAAGAGTGACCACTGGTGGCTTAAAAGGGCATTCAAGAGTAGTACCTTCAGCACTTTTCCCCCTTTCTGCTAGCCCAGTCCTGAGGTATATACCTAGGTCATGGTAAGTCTCTCAAAAGCATCCCCATGAGCCTTTGGGAAATATGCAAATTAGTCACTTGGAGTTCAGATGTGTGCAGCCCCCACTTCTTGCAAACAGCATTGAAAGGGTCCCTATAAATGCTGTTTGCAAGAAACGGGGGGAGGGCTGAACTTCAAGTGGCAAATTCGTTGCTTGGAGTTCAGGCATGCAGGGTGTTGGTCCCCAATGTGATGATGTCACTTCTGTGTGATGTCATTGCATTGGGGATGTCCCTGCCCCTCCAGGAATGCCCCCCCCCAAAGTCTCCCACCAGCAATGAGAAAGGATCTGGCAACCCTAGAGGCCCATTGTTAGTGGCAGTGGGCCTGGCCAGAAGCCCTGGGTTCCAACAGCTGCCTCACCTCACAGTATGCTTTTTTCTTTTTAGAAATATTTTAAGTGCATTTTGACCCGTGGCTTTGCCCGATTTCCCCCGCAGTTTCGTGATCCTCAAAAAACAGGATCATGAAACTGCGGGGGAAATTGGGCGAAGCCGCAGGTCAAATGCAGCCCCGCGGCTTCGAGTGTGAAATTGACGAATAGTATCGGGGCAAATGGCGGCACAACCCCAAGGCAGCTGTAGTGGGAAATCAGCCCTAGTCTTCCTAGAAATTAAATATTTCCCCAGCTTGCTTCCTGCTGGGATTGATGGAAGAAGGCTGAAAAGGTGCAACTCCCATCTACTCTGATCAGGACCTCAGCTATGTTTTAAAGACTCGGTCCCATGTCTGGTTACTATCAGAAAAGGAAGCTTTGAGAATTGGAGGCAGGCAGATAACAGCAAAGTGGTATTTTGTGAGACATTTTGAATTGGTCCAAGATGTAAATGGGGTATGTGGCTAACTCAAAGCTTAATTTTGTGGAACAAAGGAAGTTCACTTTTTGGATGCTTATAAGTAGTAGTATAATGTAGTGAGGAGTACAGACCTGGGGTGCTAGTTCTCTCAGATTAATTAGGAAAAAGTAGAAGGATGGATGTAATGTTAAGAAGCAAGGGGCACATCAGCATGGAAAGATGCACTTCTGGGCCCTTTTGACCCTTTCTCCTCTAGAAGCTCCTTTCAATGGATCTATATGTTCATTCTAGAGGCATGCAGCCACTCTGAAAGTGAACATGAAACCTTGCCATATTTTGTTAGCATCTTGTAAGCGGGGGGGGGGAGCAGTGTTATCAAAAACTGCCCAAGCATCTGCAGAGTATCAGTATATGTGACTCCAATGGGAGTATCAGTGTATATGACTCCAATGTGAGATTACACACAGTCACAGCAATGACACTACCCTCATGACCTTCTTATCACAATGGATATACTTCAGCCATCTCATACACTGCTGTTGGGTCTAAACTGAAGCTTGGTTATTGGGTCACAGGGTCCTGGCATGAATTGCTTGGGGAGAAGGCTGAATGTGATCAGCAAATATGTTGACCTCAATAAGGTCACACCTGACACTAACATTTCAGCCTGTGACACAGGATTAATCTTCCTCAGCCAACACTCAGCTGAAATCTATTGCTTCTCAGAGAGGTTTTAGAGTTGTTTTATGCAGATAGCACTTTTTTTCTTGTCTGTTGTGTCCTATCAATTGGATGGTCACAAATTTTTAGCTTTGTTTGGTGTGACACAAAGGACAGTATGTTTTTTACTGCCTTTCAGGCAAACCAAGCTGTTTTCTTTCTTGCTTTTATCCCATCTTATTCACTATCCTTTAAATCATATTTCACCCAAACCAATAGAGATGTGCCCTTCAGAGCATCATATGTTGTTGCAGAGGTATACCATGAACCTCAGTTTCCTTCTTAAAGGGTTTATTGCAAACTTGTTTTCGACTTTCAATAACACATTTTTCAGTCATAACTATCTGCTCAATCTTAAAACATAGGCATGGGATGGCTATTAAAGGGCAATTTCCCACACTTTGAGATTCATGAAAGGGAAAGTTAATGATCAACTGGTAAATAGGCATCTAAATCCACTCTAGTAATTGCAGTCCATTGTAATTTCAGTTTCCCTCTCTAATCTTTACTGTTACATACTGAGTCTCTCAGTTGTCACCAGCCTACATTTAACTGAGACATGTGGAAAAAGAATTAGCTATATGCACATACATCTGAGTACACATATACTCTGCACATTATTAGGGTTGCCAGCCTCCAGTGGTAGCTGGAAATCTCCTGCTATTTCAACTGATGGAGATCTCCTGCTGTTACAACCAATGGAAGGTGGTCTCTATGGCATTGTAACCTACTGAGGTCCCTCCCCTCCCCTCCCCTCCCCTCCCCTCCCCTCCCCAACCCTACCCTCATCAGGCTCCACCCCTAAAATCTCCAGGTATTTCCAACCTGGAGCTGGCAACTCTACAACATGTTCCAACGAACCTGTGCAAGGTGGTACTGAGCTTGCTGCTGCAATCATGCTCTGCCCCCATGTATACTTATTGTCTGAACTTACAATGTCTAAACATATGGTGTGATGTTCTCTGTAGTTGTATAGTTCCTTTTATTTATTTACTTTATTTATTTACTTTCTATCCTACCTTTCCCTTTGGCTTAAGGTGGCTTACAGTATATAATTCAAACATCAAATATCAATAAAGCCCTAAATTTCCCACAACCTAATAAAACCCAATAACATATATTAAACTACCTGCAACCTATTCCACTAAAAGCTTTACACTGCCTCCTATGCATTTCCAAGCACAGCATTCCCCGCACCTTTTCAGAAGCCCATTCCATGAAGTAGGAGAAACCACAGAGAAAGCACAGGCCTTCAGGCAAGTGAACTTTATTGATGGAACCACCACCAGGTGGCAAACTGAAGACTGTAGCTGGCAGAATGTAGAGAGAGGTGATCCATTAGGTTAAATAGGGAATTTCTCTAGTCATAAGGAAACAATTCACATTCCAACAAAATCCCTCAGAAGTACTGTCTGAGCAGGAGATCACAAATCCTTTTAATTTTTCAACTGTGTACAATTCAGTGAACAACTGTACTAGCAGCCCTCATGGATGGATGTGTGAAGCAAAACATCACAGAAAACTCAACTACCAGTTGTAACAGTACCAGTATGACTGTCATGATTTTGTTGCTTTTGTCATGAAACTACCATTAGTTAATTAGCCCTATTGATACATGAGACTGTCCAAATACTACCAAGTTAGGGCTGTTCTGCTGAAGGTGTATGTACACAATATTTTTTGCTTATCAGGAGAACTACTGACTGAGTTGCCAACTGGTAACATGGGAAAGTGGGTTTGGAGGGGAGAGGACTATATACCCTGAAGTATCTCCCTAGAATTTCTGGGTTTTGAAGGAAGCAAAGGTCTGTTTCTATTATCCTGTCTTTCAACACTCTGTGCTTGCCAAGCAGTTCTGTCTCATTCAGTTGTATATTTTTACACATGAACTATTCCTATATTCAAGATTTATATTAGTTTTATATGTTGACTCATGTGAGAGTGCCTGCTAGGAGCTTCTGCTGGAGAAAACTATGGGGCAAGAAATGAATGCTCCTCTGGATTTTTATTGCAGAGCATTAACTGGGCTGGTCAAGCCCTTAGGCTATACATACTACACCAGCCATGAACTGCAGCTTGCCAAAGATCATAAGCCCTGTTTCTGGAGCTCCAAATATTAGCATGAGACATACAGCTTAGTGGTTATACATTTAATAGACTGGTATAAACATTTCACAAAGTTTTCCTCCCAAAATTATTGGGACATTAAATAATTTAATAACCTCTGTCTGGATTGTAGTAACAACTGAAGTATTAATGCAGAGTAAACATTACACAATAGCTTTTTTTACACATCTCTCTTTATATATAAGAGAGTTTCATGTCCCTCTTGCCTTAATGTTCCACACGCTTCCCCAGCATTTAGCTCCCTGATCTGTCACTCAGAGGGTGTTCCTAGCCACTGGCTGTGTTGCCTGAATCCCACCCAGCCACCACTCAAGAGTACTCATGTGCCATTGGCCGGGTGCTGGGTTTGCTCCTCTTTCCTGCCCACTCCTTCAGCCACTGTGCCCTGTAAGAATTTCTGAGAAACTGCTTTCTCTCTTGATGAAGATGGTTGCCTCCTGTGTGGGACTAATTTTTTTCTCAGTAGCTGTTGGTAGGTGTAATGAAATGGCAGTTACCTGTGTCTGTGAGATGGCTGCCATCTCTGTGTTCAAAATGTTCCCCCAGAAGATTTAATTGAGCTGTAGTTCCAGAGAGGGACCTGCAGGAGTATCACTCACTGGGTTGAATGGGGCTTCCTCATCTGCTGGATGTTCCCAGCTGCCCCAAGGCCAGAAAGAGTGGGAAAACAGGTACTCTCCCAAGGCAGTCTTCGTCCTTGGGAGGCAGCAGAAATTCAGCCACTCCACAGTCAGCTGGACTGGGGAATGAATGGAAGTTTCCCTGCTCTCTTGGGCAAGCAATAGACGCTGAAGTACAGGTGAGCCCACAACCTCCAGAGGTAGAGAGTATTCTGTGTAGGGAAAGAGGATTGCATTTAACCCCTGTTGATTTATGCTGTTGGTTCATGGTGTCTGCTTACTCCTACAGTATGTGTGTGCTCCATAACTGTGTAAATAGTTAAATAAATTCTTTTATTTGGGCTAATAATCTGTGTTGTACTCTGACCACATAGTCTCCCCCGCTCTGCACAATACCAAAGGGAGGGGGTAGCCCAGGGAAGCAAGGAAAAGCCAGACCCTTGGGTTGCCAACTTTCTGGGGATCCCCCAAAGATTGGGGATTCCATCTCCAAATAGGGAGATTCGGCCAGAGGGGTCTCACTGTCCCTCTAAAAAGGCAGTGACAATTCAGTGAGTGGTGGCAGTGAGTTTGAGGAATGAGATACACACATGGGATGAGGGTGGGAGGGTGGGAACAGCTGAGTTGTAAACTGGAGCCCGTTTTGCCACAGTACGCAACCAAGCTTGGTTCAGACAAAGGAAGGAAACCCTTTGCAGGCCTTTATAAGGAACTCATTGGGGCCAGTCCTGAGTCTAGGGTTGCCAGCTTCAGGTCGGGAGATTCCTGGAAATTTCCTGGTAGAGTCTATGGAAGCCAGGGTTTGGGGAGGAGAGAGGCCTCAGCTGAACAGAATGCCATAAAGCCCACCTTCCAAAGCAGTTATTTTCTCGGGGGGGGAGATCTGTTCGGAGTTCAGTTGTGATACCTGGTGATCTTTAGGCTCCACCTGGAGGACTGGGCTTCAAAGTCAGTGCTTCAGAGCAGGGTCTGCTAGATCCAGACTCTTGCTGTAGAAGCTGAGTGGGTGATTTTGGACCAGTCACAGACTTTCAGCCTGTTATGTCTTCAAAGACATAAGGTGTAAGCTTAAGTGTCAGCATAAGCAGAGCAGGTGCTCATTATGCGGATTCAGAAACTGTCTGGTATTGCCCAATCAAAGGGCTTATGGAGGGAACATCTATGATTGGTTATTGATATGAAATATGATTGGTCCTTATCTTTGAGTTATGATTGGCTGTTATGCATTACTGTTATTGGATATTGATATGACTGAGGGCGTGGCTACCTCAGCCAGAATTGTATATATATCGCTGTTTTACTGATGTCTTTTATCTAGCTGGTCTAGCCCTTAGCTGGTCTAAACCTTGGAGCTAAATAAAGCTGAATCACTTTGAACTTACCTCCTGCGTTAAGTCTCATACTTAACAAGTGGCGACGAGGATGGGATTTAGCGGGTAGGCAGCCCCGCTGGAAGAATCACGAAGGAAGTTCCGATCGACCGCGAGCCTCTGAGGGAGCCGTCCACTCCAGAAGGCGCCGCGATGGGCTCCAAGCATCAGTTCGAGCCGTTCGAGCCGGCGACTGAAGATTGGGAAGCATATCTCACCCAGTTCGAGTTTCACCTCAAGAGCGGCGGAGTGACGGATGATGCGAAGAAACGAGTCGCGCTACTTAGCTCATGTGGAAAGGAGGTGTTCGACATCGCCCGCTCGCTCGTCATGCCTGATGATATTAAAACCGTGCCGTACGCCACGCTGACGGAGAAATTGAAGGCCCACTTTGCACCGCAGCCTTCCGAGATCGCTTCCCGGCACGCGTTCTACGAGAGGCGGCAAGGCTCCAGCAAATCCGTAGCCGAGTTTGTGGCGGCATTAAGGAAGTTGGCGAGGGCTTGCAATTTCACCGATCTCGAGACAGCCTTGCAAGACCTATTGGTCTGTGGTCACCGCGATGCCAAGCTGCAGCAATGTCTATTCGCCCTCAAGACGCTGACATTCAAGGTCGCGTTCGAGGAAGCCATCGCCACTGAGGCTGCTGAACGGTCAACGTGAGAGGTGCAACAGCAGCCTGCAGCAGCCGAATCCAGCATTCACCTACATGTCGAGGACCATGAGCCAGCGCCTGCCGTTGATGACGTACGAGAGCCTTGTTCCAGCAGCCAGCCGCGAACCCAAGTGAAGACTGTGCCAGCGCGTCAGTGCCTAGGTTGTGGCGGGAAGCACGAGCGCGACACCTGTTGGGCCAGAGAGTTGGTTTGTCGGGCTTGCGGAAAACGCGGGCACATCGCCAGAGTCTGCAAGTCGAAAAGATCGCCGCCTACATCACCTCCACAGCGCTCTCAATTCTGAAGCAAGGTCAACACAACCTGCTCTTCATCCCTGTCATCCCGAAACTCGACCCTGTCATCCAACCCCTCTTCATCGTCTGTCCTCACCACGGGAGCACCCCGGAGAAAGAAGATTTTCGTCACCTTGTTCCTCGACAGCGTTGCCTGCCCTTTCAAAGTCGATTCCGGGTCGGCTAGAACAATCATTTCAACATGCACCTTAGATCGTCTTTTTCTGAGCCAAAGCCGCCGCCACCTCCTGCCAACTGACGCCCGTCTTGCAGATTTCCAAGGGCACCGAATCCCATTGGTAGGTGAGGCGGAATTTGAAGTCTGTTTCAAAGAGCGTAAGGTGGCTCTGTCCCTGATTGTTGCCGAGGGGGACAGGGTAAGCCTGTTGGGGCTTGATTGGTTTGAGCCATTAGGCATTGCTATTTCTGGTATTAATACAGTATGCCATGATAAATGGAATTGTTTGTATGACGAGTTTCCTCAGGTTTTTGCAAAAGGGCTGGGAACTTATACAGGTCCCCCGGTTTCATTTGAGTTGGATCCAAATGTTAGGCCTATCAGGCTAAAATATAGGAAGGTGCCATTAGCATTGCAACCAAAGATTGAAATGGAAATTGACAAGCTCCTAGAGCAAGGGGTTTTGGAGCCAGTTCCATACAGCAAATGGGAAACGCCCATCGTTACTCCTGTCAAACCTGATGGCTCCATACGTATTTGTGCAGATTATAAATGTACAATTAATAAGGCATTACAACAGCATTCCTATCTTGTACCTGTGATAAGCCATGTACTTGCATCTCTTGGGGGAGGCAAGGTTTTTGCAAAATTAGACCTTGCCCAGGCATATCAACAGTTGCCCGTAGATAACAATGCTGCGGAAGCACAAACCATTGTTACGCATAGAGGTGCGTTTAAAATTAAGCGCCTACAATTCGGGGTTAATGTCGCACCTGGGATCTTCCAGGGTTTAATGGAGGGGTTGCTCAGAGGTATCAAAGGAGTAATTCCCTATTTTGATGATGTGCTTATTGCGGGGAAGAGTGATGAAGAATTGCTTGAAAGGGTCCGGAGTGTTCTGAAGTGTTTCAATAAGGCTGGGTTGCGAGTAAAATGGGAAAAATGTGTGATTGGGGTCTCAAGTGTCGAGTTCCTTGGGTTCAAGATTGACGAACAAGGTGTACACCCAACCCCTGGAAAGATAGCAGCTATACACAATGCACCCAGACCTAAGAATAAAACGGAGTTACAAGCCTATTTAGGGCTAATCAATTTCTACCACTCATTTCTGCCCCACAAAGCTTCGGTAGCCGAGCCATTACATCGGTTGTTAAATAAAGGCGCGAAATGGGTTTGGGGACAGCTACAAGAAAAAGCATTTGAAAATGTTAAAGCGTTACTGACATCTGACAGCGTGCTGACTCATTTTGATGAAGGTAAAATGTTGGTTCTGGTGGCTGATGTGTCGCCATTTGGTATTGGGGCAGTTTTGAGCCACGTAATGGATAACGGGTCTGAGGCGCCGATTGCATATTACTCAAGGTCATTGAGTGGTGCGGAAAAGAACTACGCACAAATAGACAAAGAGGGTTTGGTGCTTGTGAGTGCGGTCAAGAAATTTCATGACTTTTTGTACGGCCGCCGTTTCCTTCTGGTAACCGACCATAAGCCGCTCCTGGGGATATTCGCCCCTGACCACCCCACGCCTAACATCCTATCGCCCAGGATGTTGAGATGGACTCTGTTCCTCGCAGCGTACGAGTACGATCTAGAGCACAGACCGGGGAAGTGTATCGCTCATGCTGACGCCCTGAGACACTGCCCCCTGCCTGAGACTGGTCTGGATCCGGCTCCAACAGCAGACATCTTTGCGCTGGATGAACTGTCAAAGTCTCCCATTTGGTCCGCGGACATTGCTACTTCCACCCAGAAGGACCCAACACTATCCCATGTTTTAAACTGGGTGTGGAGGGGGTGGCCAAGTGTTTGTGTTGAGCCTGAGTTCAAAGCATATTGGGGGAGAAGGACTGAGCTATCTATCTCAAAGGGTTGCATCCTGTGGGGAAATAGGGTGGTGATTCCCCCCAAACTAAGGGAAAGGGTGCTTCAGTCCTTGTATGCCGGACACCCAGGCATCGTACACATGAAAGCCCTGGCCAGGGGATATCTGTGGTGGCCGGGACTGGATGCCAATATCGAAGAAAGGGTGCGAGGCTGCTTAAGCTGCCAGCAGTCTCGGCCTGATCCTCTGCACACACCATCAGCAGCCATGGATAGAGCTGAAAAGCCTTCGTCAAGGCTGCACTTTGACTTTGCGGGGCCAATCAACGGCCAAATGCTCCTGGTGGTTGTGGACTCTTATTCAAAGTGGCTGGAGGTAGTTCCCATGAGATCCACAACTTCGGCAAACGTAATAAAGGCTTCGCGCCAACTTTTTGCCACTCATGGGCTACCTGAAGTACTCGTCAGTGACAACGGCCCTCAACTGACCTCTAGGGAGTTCACCGGCTTCCTAGAGGGATACGGCATCCGGCACATCACCACAGCTCCGTTCCATCCCGCTTCTAACGGCCAGGCAGAGCGTATGGTTCGGACGGCGAAAGAGACCCTCGCCCGACTGCCTGGCAAGGACTGGGACCATCGAGTGGCCGATTTTCTCCTGTGGCAGCACGTCACACCGAGCTCTGCCACAGGGAAAAGCCCGGCCGAGCTGCTCATGGGGAGAAAGCTGACAACACTCCTTGACCGCATGCACCCGGACCTGGATGGCAGCAGAGGTGTACAGGCCGAACCGCCCATGCCATCCAGGGAGTTCCAGCCCGGGGACTGGGTCTTTGCCCATAACTATGCTGAGGGGCACCGGTGGCTTCCCGCCAAAGTCACCAACCGTTTGGGGTCCAGGATGTATGTGGTGAGGCTATCTGACGGCCGAAAGATACGCCGCTACATAGATCAGCTCCGGCAACGGTGGTCTCCTGCGGAACAGGAGAGTGAGACCGGAGATCTATATGGGCCCAGGGAGCAGTCCCACTCGCCTCCGGCTGAGGTGAGTGCTGCTGGTTCTAGGCAAGAACCTCAGTCAGGGCAGAACCCTGGACTCACGGACCCTGGGGAGCCTGACAGCCCAGCAATGCCTGGCGCTGAGCTTAGTGCAGACCCTGATCCAGCAGAAGCCCCAGAGTTAAGACGGTCAGAGCAAAGCAGAAGGACCCCTCCCTACTTATCTGAGTATGAGTGTGTTCCATCTAAGGGGGGAGGAGTTGTTATGTCTTCAAAGACATAAGGTGTAAGCTTAAGTGTCAGCATAAGCAGAGCAGGTGCTCATTATGCGGATTCAGAAACTGTCTGGTATTGCCCAATCAAAGGGAGGGAACATCTATGATTGGTTATTGATATGAAATATGATTGGTCCTTATCTTTGAGTTATGATTGGCTGTTATGCATTACTGTTATTGGATATTGATATGACTGAGGGCGTGGCTACCTCAGCCAGAATTGTATATATATCGCTGTTTTACTGATGTCTTTTGTCTAGCCGGTCTAGCCCTTAGCTGGTCTAAACCTTGGAGCTAAATAAAGCTGAATCACTTTGAACTTACCTCCTGCGTTAAGTCTCATACTTAACACAACCTAACCTACCTCACAGGATTGTTGTGCAAGTCAAAAGGGGGAGAGGAGAATGATGTAAGCTGCTTTGGCCCCCATTGCACAGAAAGACTACTTTTTGTCCTGAGAAACCATTGTTGCCAATCTCCAGGTGAGGGCTGGAGATAGCTCAGAATTACAACTGATCTCCAGATGACAGAGATCAGTTCCCCTGAAGACCATGGTGGAATCTGTGGCCTTACACCCTGCTGAGATGTCCCCCCCCATGACAGCCACTGTGACGTTTAGGTCAGGATTTCAGAGCTCCATAGAGGCTACAGATGGGGGGGGGAGAGATGGAAAGCTGAAGAGGGGGAAATAATGGCAGGTTGATGCTTGGCTGGGAAGGAGATAGAGTTGCCAACTCCAGGTTGGGAGATTCCTGGAGATTTGAGGCATGGAGCATAGAGAGGGTGAGGTTTGAGGAGGGGTCAGACCTCAGACAGGTACAATGCCATCGACCCCATCCTCCCAACCAGCCATTTCCTCCTGGGGAACTATTGTTGCCAATCTCCAGGTGAGGGGTGGAGATCACTCAGAATTACAACTGATCTCCAGGAGGGAGGGTAGAAGTCAGCTGCAGTAAGAGGGGCAGATAACAGTAGGTTGATGGTTAGCTGGGAAGGAGATGGGGTTGCCAACTCCAGGTTGGGAAATTCCTGGGGATTTGAGGGGTGGAGCCTGGAGAGGGTGGGGTTTGAGGAGGGGTTGGACCTCAGACAGGTGTAATGCCATAGTCTCCACTATCCAAACCAGTTATTTCCTCCTGGGTAACAATTGTTGAGGGCTGGAGATCACTCAACATTACAACTGCTCTTCAGGTAGCAGAGATCAGTCTCTCTGGAGAAAATGGTGGACTATGTCATTATACCCTGCTGAGGTCACCACAGCATATTGATGCTGAGTGTCCAAGGCCTTGGCACTCTCCCAGAGCCTCTTTCTAAAGCTCATTGTATTTATTTCCACAATGGGCCTTATTCCTAGTAAGTAAAAAAGAAGATAGTACATGACATAGACAAATCAGGGGATGGCCTACCTATGAGTCCTTATGCAAAAAAAAAAAATGACTACAAGGAAGCCATTAACATATGTGGATTCCTATGATATCCTTAAATAGTGTTAACATTTTAAATAAGTTTGCAATTGAGATCCCACTCAAGTGGACATGCCTGGAGTGAAAACAGATATTACCTGGTCAGCTGCTGACCAATGAGAGTTGCCAAAGTGCCCACTCCCAGTTGCAGCTTCTGCAAATGAGGCTGTAAGTCTCCTTCCCTTGTCCCACCTCCCTCCCCAGCTTTTCCAATGATGCTGAGTCTCCCTGCTTCCTCAGTTTTCCCTTTGGAGTCCTTTTCACACTTTAGCCCACAAGCTCATGCCAGCTGCAGATTCCTCTCATCAGCAGCACATAAGGTAGGAGCTTTCTTGGCTTTATTTTTGTGGGGGGTGGGGAGTGGGTTGAAAGGTGGTTGGAGATAGAGGGGGTGGGTGGAAGCAGCAGCCTCTGTGTTCTCCCTTTCATAGCTGTACTTGTGACAATTTTACAGTGCAGGCATCCATGCAGCAGTTTTGGTCTTTGAAAATGCTGGGGGGAGGAAGAACCCTGCACAACAAGCCCACAGTGGATCAAGGCATTTCAAATCACTGAAAAAATGGTGATGATGAATTGGTGCTGGCCACAATTTTACCTTCTTTTAGGTGGGGAGCTCAGTGAGTGGGGAAAGGGGATCACTGTCTGCATCTGTAGAGGGGACCCCCAAACACATCCGGGGCCGGTGCCGGAGTTTTTTGCACACTAGGCAAGGCTACCGTCTGGTGCCCCCCGCCCCCCAGTGCACCCACTAATTTTCAAACAAAGCACTGCTACTATGAAATCTGCCATCCTTCAACAAATTAACTTCAAAGGGAGACTCCACTATAAACTCTTGAAGCAGAATTCGTTAAGAAGTTTCATATTATCTGGCCAGGGTCGGTCATCAAATGAGAGTGGAACAGAGATGAGAGAAGGAAAGGACTACAGGAATATGATGAGAAAGAGAGTGCCACTGAAAAGAGTGGATAATCCTGGCCTTAACAGGAGATCAGAGACATGGTGCTGAAGACTCTTTGAATAATGAGATGCAGCAGGATAGATGGAAAATGCAGATCATGAATTTAGAAGGGACACAGTCTGCCTACACATGCTGAATACTGTACTTTCAATTCATTTTCAATGCACTTTAACAATAATTTGCAAGTGGATTTTGCTGTTTCAGTAAAATCCAGTTGTGAAGTGCGTTGAAAGTACTTTGTTCAGTATGTGTGAAAGCAATATATGCCTCAAAAGTATTCCGCTGCTTGAAGAGAAATAACTAGCAGAGGAACAATATATCAGAAAACTGGGGCAAAAATGAATCAAATAAGCTTAAGGCAGAAACCACAAAGTCCAAAGAAGAGACAGAAGAGGGGACCAAACTCATGGGAAACCCACTGAAACCAGTGGCAAAAGACATGAGGTGTGTATGTGGGTAGAGCACAATGCTGGAAAAATCCAGGATGTGAATTGTCATTACAATAGAGCAATATTCTAAACTGTACAGATCCAGTTGGAGCAGAGAAGTCACACAGAGATGAGTTCTAAGGGAAAGTAAAAAAGTGATGGTGGAGGAGAGCTAACAGCCCCAAGCTTTGAAGGAGCAGATTGGAGAAGGAAAGTTGGGATGAGGTAGAAATCACCCAAGGCATGGCTGATACTGAACTCTTTGAATGAGTAATTAAAGTTTGGAGGAGGAGGGAAGAAAAGTCGCTATGGGACTGTACTGGGAGGGGCATGGACTTTGAAGGTGGAGGGGTAAACAGGATTGCCAACCTCCAGGTGGGACCTGATGATCTCCCAGAATTAGAACTAGATCAGAGATCAGTTAGATCAGAGATCAGTGACAGAGATCAGTTCCCCTGGAGAAAATGGATGCTTTGGAAGATGGACTCTTTGACATTATATACCACTGAAGTCTCATCCCCTTCTCAACCCCTCTCTCCCCAGGTTCTACCCCCAAAATCTCCAGGTATTTCCAACCCAGAGCTGGCAACTCTGGGAAGCCCTGACAGATGCTGGAAAAGCAGAGACGCAACTGACTGCCGCCGAAATCTGGACCCACCCTGGTCTGTTTGCAATCTCATCCCCCTTTCTATTCACGTAAACATGACTTCAGCCCAAATATACAAGGCCACCTCTCTCATGAGTCAAGCTGACTGGCAGAGCATTTCAGCTCCTTGGCTGGGGAGGCTGGCGGAGAAGGGTGGCCAGTCCCCCACACATACAGCCAGGGAAAGGCACTGCTTCAGGGTCCTGGATCAGGTCTCCTCTCCTCCCCCCCCCCACCTCACACAGCCGGCCAGCAGGGGAGGGAGGAGAGGACGAGGAGGGAGGGAAGAAAGGAAGGAGGCAGAGGTACAGCCTTGCTCTGCTTGCGGCACCCTTGGCCTGTCAGGGAAGGAGAGCACGAGGAAGGAGGAAGCCCTGACTGGCACTAGGCTAGGTGGCCCCTGCCAGGCCCACGCACTGCACCCCCTTGCACACACACACATTTTGGTGCACTTGATGGATGTGACTGGCCACCTCTCCTGCCTCACAGTACCAAGTGAGGAAAAGACGCCAAATCGCATCAACAGCCTCGGAGGGGTGGCAGGCCAAGGGCCAATGGAGTGGAGCAGGCCTTTTGATGGGGGGGGAAGGGGCGGGGCAGCAGGCCATTCTGGTGCCCTTCTACATTCGCGCCATTAGGAAGCCGCCTTACCTCGCCTTATGAAAGCGCCAGGCCTGCACACGTCCCTTTCCACCTGTGTGAAGTGAAAAAGCCACCCTTCCCCTGCATGCCAGGCAGGCTGTAGTTGCAGAGGAAGCGTGTGTATGCATATGCTTGCTAGGGTTCCCAACTCCATGTTGGGAGATTCCTGGAGATTTGGAGGAAGGAGCCTGGGGGATGTGGGGGAGGGAATGTTAATTGGGTATAATGCCACAGACTCTACCCTCTGAAGTAGCCATTGCTCTATGGGAACTCATTTATGTAGTCTGGAGATCAGTTGTAATTCAAGGAAATCTCCAGGCCCCACCCGGAGGTTGGCAAATCTAGTGTGTTCCAGCCTGCATGCCTGTAGTATCCTTGAGTTCTCCTATAGCATGTTACGTGGAGCCAAACCAGAGTAAGATGGGGGGCGGGGTGAGTTCAAAAAAATCAAAGGGCCATCCATGCAAGAAAATGCACCTTCTTCTGTGTGTTTTATGATCACAGCCTCATTTCATGCTCAGAGGAAGAAACAGACACTTTCATGGTGATACAATGGTATGGGGGGGGGATTCTCATTTGGCACACAGCCAGGAAAATGGAACAAATAATGCAGGGGGGGATCTTCATGCAAATATAGGAAGCGGATATCTGAAACAAAGGATTATCGCTTAACCTTCTTTATAGAATGATTCCTTGTAGAGACTTTGCGCTACATCTGTAAAGAAAAATGGTTCCTTGTTCTATTCTGTAAAGTAAAATCTTTGGTTCAGGCTGCACAGAGGCCTGCAAGAATTTTCCCAGAGACAGTTAGAGAAGGCTAAGAAGTAGATAGCACAGTGACCTTGTCAGATAAATTGTTTTCAGCTGAGGGCAGAACCAACTGCCCTTGCTGCTTCCAATTAACACATTCCAAGCAATTGCAATTATGGACACCTGTGTACGGGGGCAGGGATAGACCTAGCTGCAGTGTGGTTTCATTTCTCTCCCACTCTCTCATGTCCATCCTTGGCTGTTGGGGTGAGTTTTGTTCTCTGCACAGAACACATTGATGAACAGTTACAGCTAAGCACAACTCTGTTTTCATCTTCTGTCTTCTCATGCAGCCCCACATTGGGACCATTACTGAGCTACTCAACAGGAGAGAGATTGAAATTCTCACTGGAAAAGAACTTGCAGTACTGCCTTGCCTACATCTGCATCTTTTCTTGCCTGATGGTCTAATGCGTAGTGCTTCACAAACGTGCCCTCCATTGACCAGGTTGCAGTCTTGCAGATGTCCAGCAAGGGATTCATTGATAAAAACCAGCCAGTGACTCCTGTGCTCAGTACAGTGCGCCTTCACCTCAAGAGGAAAAGGTTCCTCAGAAGCTATGTAGCAGGAACGAATGGCAGCAAGTACCCATCTGGACAAGGACTGGGAAGAGGAAGCTTTCCCCTTCTTGGAGCACCAATAAAAAATAAGCAGTGCTTTGTCCTTACAGAACAGCTTGTCATATAGTCATAGTCCTAATCATAGAATGTAAGAGTTCGAAGGGACCTTGCACGTCATCTAGTCCAACCCCCTGCAGTCTGCAGGACCATAGCCGAAAGAAAACCCTACATACCTACAACATACCCAAAAGATGGTCGTCCAGTCTCCACTTGAAAACATCCAGTGAAGTTGCATCTACCACCTCCTGTGGCAGTCTGTTCCACTGCTCAACCACTCTTACAGTTAGGAAGTTTCTCCTGATATTTAGCCAGTAACGACTTCCTTGTAATTTCCACCCATTAGATCTAGTCTTGCAATCTGGAGCAAGGGAGAATAGATCTGCTCCATCTTCTACATGACAGCCCTTCAAACACTTGAAGACTGCAATCATGTCCCCTCTAAGCCTTCTCTTTCCCAGGCTAAACATACCCAACTCTTTCAGCCTTTCCTCATAAGACTTGGATTCTGACCCTCTCACCATCCTGGTCGCCCTCTTCTGGAAACACTCGAGCTTGTCAACGTCCTTCCTAAAATGTGGTGCCCAAAACTGGACACAGTACTCCAGGTGAGGCCTGACCATAGCAGAATAGAGTGGAACTACCACCTCCCGTGATATGGACATAATGCTTCTGTTAATGCATCCTAAAATTGCATTAGCTTTCTTCACAGCCACATCACACTGCTGGCTCATGTTTAGCTTGTGATCAACCAGGACACCTAGATCCCTTTCACATGTGCTGCTGTCAAGCCAAGTCCCTCCCATTCTATATCTGTGCCTTTGATTTTTTGTACCTACGTGTAAGACTTTGCATTTATCTCTATTGAAATTCATTTTATTTGTCTCAGCCCACTGTTCCAGCCTATCTAGATCATTTTGAATCCTGACTCTGTCTTCTTCAGAATTAGCAATCCCACCCAGCTTTGTGTCATCTGCAAATCTGATAAGCTTCCCCTCTATGTCTTCCTCCAGGTCATTTATAAAAACATTAAACAGCACCGGGCCTAGGACCGAGCCCTGTGGCACTCCACTCGGGACTTCCCTCCATGTAGATGCAGAGCCATTTACGAGCACTTGTTGGGTACGATTTTTCAACCAACCATGAATCCATCCAACGGTTGCTCCATCCAGCCCACACTTAACCAGCTTATCCTCAAGGATATCATGAGAAACTTTGTCAAATGCTTTACTGAAATCTAGATATACTATATCCACAGCATTGCCAGAGTCAACCATTTTAGTAACTCTGTCAAAAAAGGAGATAAGTCTGGTCTGGCATGACTTATTCTTGATAAACCCATGCTGGTTACTACCAATTAACTCATTCGTTTCAAGGTGCTCACAGACAGAGCATTTAATAATCTGCTCTAGAATTTTCCCAGGTATTGATGTCAAACTGACAGGCCTGTAATTTCCTGGGTCCGTCTTTTTTCCCTTCTTGAAGATCGGGACAACATTCGCTCTTCTCCAGTCTTCCGGCACAACACCGGTACTCCAGGACATCTCAAAGATTACAGCCAGAGGCTCTGAAATAACATCTGCAATTTCTTTTAGCACTCTGGGATGCAAGCCATCCGGCCCTGGAGATTTGAAAGTATTTAAGGCAGCTAGATGCTCTCTAACCATTTCCTCACTTATTCTGGACTGGCAGTTCCCCCTTCCTTCATATGCCCTGCATTCTTCAGTTTGTATACAGCTCGCCTTATGGTTAAAGACTGACACAAAGTGAGAGTTGAGTAATTCCACTTTGTCTTCATCCCTTGTTAAGGCTTGACCGTTTTCCCCTAGCATTGAGCTTACCCCATCCCTGTTCTTCTTTTTGCTCTGAACATAGTCATAGACATTTTTCTTGTTATTTTTAGCATCCCTCCCAAGCCTCAGGTCCATCTGCGCTTTAGCCTTGCTGACACCATCCCTACAAATTCGAGCCTGCTTCTTGTACTCACCCTCAGTAATCTGACCCTCCTTCCATTTCCTGTACATTTCCCTTTTTAGTCTCAGCTCTTCAGAGAGTTCCTTGTTCAGCCACCTAGGCTTCATTACCCGTCTCCCACCTTTGTTTCTTATCAGAACAGTTTGCGATTGTGCCTTAAGCACTTCATTTTTCAGCATCTCCCATCCTTCCTGTGCAGATTTCCCCCTCAGCATTTCCAGCCATGGGATCCTACCTAATATTTCTCTGAGTTTTTTGAAATCAGCTTTCCTGAAGTCCAGGATATGAGTCCTAGTATGTCCTGGTTTCACATCCTTCTCTATGTCAAATTCCAAGCTGACATGGTCACTATTCCCCAAGTATCCCACAACATTCACTTCATCAATCAGTTCTTCCTTGTTAGTCAAAATTAAATCTAGGATAGCAGATCCTCTGGTTCCCACCTCCACTTTCTGAGAGATGAAGTTGTCCACAAGACTATTCAAGAATCTGCGGGATGTCTCATGTCTAACAGAGTTAGATTTCCAGCAAATATCTGGATAGTTGAAATCTCCCATAACCACTACATCCTGTCTCTGTGAAAGTTTAGCAAGCTCTTCTGGTTGATTTGGAGGTCTGTAGTATACCCCCACAACAATATCCCCTTCTCCCCCCCCATTCTATCCTTACCCACACACTTTCAACAGGGCGACTCTCAAAATCCTGAATTTCAGTGCAAGTGTATTCATTCTTGACATATAGTGCCACCCTGCCTCCTTTTTTGTTTATTCTGTTCCGTTCGCTGTTCTCCATATATGAGACTCATCCCACCAAGTCTCCATAATACCTATCAGATCATACTTAATTTCCAATATTTGAAGTTCAAATTCCTCCTGTTTATTTCCCATACTCTGTTCATTAGTATAAAGACATCTCAGATTACAGACATCCTTTCCTACTGTAGGTCCCTTCGAATTTACCTGAAAACTACTGAACTCACTTTTTTCCCATTCATTTATTCTCTGGTCACTCCCCTTCTTGAACTTAGTGTTGGGGATGCTGCACAACATCGGGCTTTTTCTTCCCACCCCTGATGTCTTCAGTTTAAAGTCCTCCTGATCAGGTTCGCAAGTCTTCCAGCAAAGACATTCCTCCCATTCTTCGGAAGGTGCACCCCATCCATCACCAACAGTCCTTCATGACAGAGGTACATACCATGGTCCAGGAAGCCAAATCCCTCTCGATGGCACCATCTACATAACCAGCCATTCACCTCCAGTATCCTGTTCTCCCTTCCAGCTCCATGGCCCTCAACAGGTAAAAAGGAGAACACCACCTGAGTCCCCAGATCTTTCACCTTCTTGCCCAGAGCCTCGTAGTTTTTGGAGATCCATTCAAGGCTTCTTCAGGCCGTATCGTTTGTTCCCACATGGATCAGCAGGAGCGGGTAGCAATCAGAGGTCTTGACCAGTCTTGGAATTCTCTCAGTCACATCTCAGATACACACTCCAGGAAGACAACAAACCTCTAGAGATTCCTTGTCCGGTCTGCATACATCTTCTTCCATCCCCCTCAATAGGGAGTCACCAACCACCACTTCTAATCTCTTCTTCCGTAGGAAAGCTTGGTTCCTTCTCTGCCTATATGCTTGTGTGTCAGTCACATCCTTTTGATCTTGGAGTGTGCTATTCTGATCTTCCATCATCAGAAGCGGCTGGTATCGATTTTGCAGCTCCACTGGCTGTTAGTGTTTCCTGACTATCTTAGTCCTCAAGGTCACATTCTTCCACTCACCCACCTGTTCCTTGTTACTTCCTTCCTCTTGCTTAGGATTTGCTATCTCTTGCCGTTCTCTCAGGAGCCCTTCTTCCGTCATGTCTGAAAAGCTTTCCGCCTCCCTGATGTTCCTCAGTGTACAGATTTGTGCCTCTAGTTCTCCCACCTTCTCCTCAAGCATTCTTATAAGCTTGCACTTGCAGCATGTATAATGCATTTTATGGCATGGCAGAAGAATGATCATGGCGCAGCCCAGGCAGGTCACCAGAATAGATCCTTCGTTATCCATCTTCCGAGGAGCAATGCTATCTTCCACAGCCTCAGGATGTAAACTCTTGCTGTGGTGATGTACCCTGAAAACTTTGAGACTGACCAAATGGCTACCTTACCAGCAGTTCTCTCTCCTGAACTCAGTAGCATCCCTCTACTCAGGATCTTACAAGGCCTCCAAGCATGACCCACAGGCTAAGAGCCACAGGGCAAGAGCCCTTTGGTTCTCGCCCTTAGCTTTGTTTCAAAAGGCCCCTTCCTGCTCAGCACAGCAGAGCCCAGCACAATAGGGGGTGGGGTTTGCAATCAACAGCACTCCACAGCAATTCACAGCCTCCAACAACCCCCAGAGCACAAACAGCCCCAAACAGACTTAAACAGAACCACTTTCTATCAGGCTACAAAAGACCCCACTCTCTCTCAGCTCCCACAGAGCAACTAGGAAGGCAAAAGGAGAAAGAAAAATCCCTTACCTTCTATCAGCAACTCACTAGGTGCTCTCCACTCCTTGCCTCAGCCCAACTGACTCAGCTCTGCCTCTGGCGAGGAGCAGCCCTCTGGGAAAGACTCTCCCAGAGAAAAAGTTGGTAGCCTCACATAATAACTTGATAATTTGCCACCCAAAAATTGATGGTGGAAGAAGCATAAAATATTCTTCACAATGTATCTAAGTGACAGCTTTCTCTGTTGGCTGGGGATAAATTCAGGCCAGGTGTCTGGCATGCTTGCATGTCCTCCACAACCAACAAAGATGGTGGTGTGTGTGGACAGAAACACACAGCAGTCTTGTTTTACTCTGTATAAATTTTCAGTTTTATGAGGTGTGGCTGGGATGGTACCATGAGATCAGTATCATGAGATCAGAGAGACCTCAGATTGGAAATAGATTTATTCCCGGGGTGTCAGAACAGAGGCAGCTCAATATTCTGTCTTTTGGTTGATTGTCAGAAGTGGCAACATCAATTTCAAGGGCTTTTGCCACTCATAGCATTTGTTCTCCATAGAGACGGAGGTCCTCACCCATGGTATCATCACGTGATAGATCTGAGGCACTCTTGGAACTGTAACAAGACACTATGGAGATCTCATCAGGCTCATGATAGGGAGAGTGGAATGGAACAGATTGGAGTAGACATCCATGTACTCCCATATATTCAGGTTGTGTCCCCCCAAGTGTTGGGGCTGATGTTCAGCCCATCTTTTAAAGTAGGATGGTGAAATATAGTAAGAATGCTGAGTGGGACCTGCAGGCTACTATGACAAAGGAGGACCTATTTCCAAGAGCACAAGCTGACCTGCTGGAATGCTAAAGAGATTATCATCATAATCTGAAAAGTAGTCCACCAAGAAGGCAAGATGTGGCAATAGGGAGTGAGTGGGAACCAATATAACCTTTTGATTATCAATGGAACCCTTAGGGGACTTGTGCCATCCAGATTAAGGTATGGACTCAATACCTTATGCTTTGGAGGGGGGGGTTATGTTTCTTTGCAGGAGGTTCCAAATGAGACAGGGCTGGAGCCAACACTCCTGGAGATGGCAAATGTGGGTGCCTGGATTCTGACTCCGGGACAACTGAAGAGGCCCTTTTAGGAGGGATCAGGGTCATTTTGACAGTCAGACCCATAGGGACCAAAGGGACTGATGGAGGCCCAGAATGGTGCTCAGCACTTGGAATTGAGGGGAGGCAAACCACAGTAGGGTCCAAGCTTGGGACAGCCTTGGGAGGAACCAAAGTGGATAATGCCTTCTCCCACAGTGGAGCTTTCAGCCAAGAGGCCCTATCTGACCAAGCCTTAGGTGTAAAGTGCTGACAAAAAGAGCAAGTTCCAACATTGTGGGATTCTCCCAAGCACAGAAGACAGAGCACATGCTTGTTGCTGTGCATCATTTTAGTTCCACATTTTGCACATTTTTAAAATAATGGTCACTATGATGAGGCACCACAAGTACACAAAACAGGGAGTGCCAGGTGGAAAAGATGGGGTGTGCCTCCCTTGAGACAAACTCCCAAAGGAGCAAGAAATTAGTCCACGATGGACAAAGAGAAATTTTCTCCAGCCAAAGTGACAAAGCAGAAAAATGGAGCATGCTAGAAAGTGTCCTATCCTTCTGGTGGCGAAAAAGGAACCAAAGGAAGAGAGTGCCCGTGCAGGAGCATGTGACATGCTGGACAGATAAAATTTGCACATGTTGACTCTGTATGGGGTGGGGCACCCCCTTTAGGACTTTCAGCTAGGAAAAATGTGCCCACAGTCAGCCTAGGTAACTGCAGTCCCAATGTGGGGCTGCCCAAGTAGATGGAAGTTGAACAAATGTCCCAAGATCAACTGAGTGCTTTAGTAGTCCTGTCAACTGAATCACATGAAATACAATATGTAGATTTTGATACTGTGATTTCTCATATTTCTGTTGAAAAAAACAAGGTAGAAAGTGTTTTGATTACACTTGAAAGCTAGTGTGGCAGGTAGGTAAGTAGGTAAAAGTGAAGGAGTCTGATCTAGAGAACCAGGTTTGATTCCCCATTCCTCCACGTGAAGCCTGTTGTGTGACCTTGGGCCAGTCACAGGTCTCTCAGAACTCTCTCAGCCCTACCTACCTCTCAAGGTACCTGTTCTGGGGAGAGGAAGGGAAGGAGATGTAAGCCACTTTGAGATTCCTTAGGGTAGAGATAAGTGGAATATAAAAACCAACTCTTCTTCTACATGCACCTCGCAAAGCAGCTTTCTAGAAAATCAGGCCTTCACTTCCCTACATGTATCATTGCCTGGACACTCAAAGAATTCGATGTTCAGTTAGTTTTTATTTGCAAACATCATATGCAATTCATGTTTAGAGGAATATTGTTATGGAAAAAATATATATTTGTTATATCAATGTTGCATCTAAGATATATTGTTTTATACAAGGTAATAAAAGGTAATCAAGAAAGCAAAATTTTGTAAGATTTCTTCTTACCAAAGTAAACAAATTGAAATAGAAAAGGGAGCAGTTAAAGAAGAAAAGGTAACACCAAAGGAGAGGAGCCAATTAGAAGGAGTGTGGCGAACCTCTGGGTAGTGGCGTGGCACTGTGGTTGACTTTTGGGATGCTCCCGATCGTCGCCAACCTTCCTTGTCTCTTTGGGGGTCCCCCCAGTCCATGTGACCTACCAGACTCCACTGAGCCTCTCAGGGGGAGGTCAGGTAGCAGGAGATTTGTCCGGTCACCCTATGAGTGGCAACAAGTAGGGTGAGACTGAGTTTGTCTCAAAGCAGGAGCAGGGAATAGAACAAACATGGCCACCAAGTTTGCATAGCTGCAACACCCGTTTCTAGAGAATATCGGATTCTATCATAACACTTACCAAGAAAGATAAGAACTACAACTACAATGTGAGTACGCATATTTTCAACCACTAATCAGAGATTCTCACTAAAATCCCCCTTTTGAATATTTCCTAACATGAGTAGGGGGGAAGTGGCTGGGAAGAGATATGGGAGTAAAAGACTCACAGAGTGATTTTTGGGGACAAGAAACAATTCTTCTTCATAGAATTTAAACTAATAGGATGCTGGAATGACAATTGTAACAGAGCTTTGGACTTATTCTGTATAGATATTCAAATTCTAGCTAATAACATGACGGAATTTATGAGTGTTGCTGCATAATAAAAAGGGTGGTAGCAATGGAGTTTAAGGAGAAAGGGGAACTGGCGATGTCAGAGACTGTTCAGCTCACCTGGGATCAATTTAAAAAGCTGGTGCTGAACAAAGTCCAGCAAGCGGTTAAGGTAGCGTGTGAGAAAATTATTGAGAAACACCAGAGTTTACATTTGGAACTGGATTTTTTTTGGGGGGACAGAAGAGCCATCGCAGACTCGAGGAACAGGGCTATGACCAAGGAATTACAGTACTAGTTACACTGCCCCCACCTTTCAAAGAACTTAAAAATCACACCAATCAAATGGTTAAGCCTAAGAAAATGTTAAGGAATTCTCTAGTGATGAAAATGGCAAAAAGAGATCCACAAGAAAGTACATTTAAAAAGCCGAGCAAAGTAATTAAAGAGAGTGCAAGATGTGTGGCAAGAAAAGTTGATAGATGTAAGCAGGGGTCTTTTTTGGGGGGAGCGCACGGGAGCGCAGCTAGGGGAGCTCAGGAGCCAAGCTCCGCCCCCAGCCAGCGTCCCGGAGAGTCTTTCAGGCAGCCGAATGTCAATTTCAGCTCCATTATATCCTATGGGCTATTGAAGGGGTTTGAGGGAGAGGCTCCAAACTCACAGGAGAGCTGATGGACCCTCTCCCCAAGATACCCACCAAGTTTCAAGAACATTGGATCAGGGGGTCCAATTCTATGGGCCCCCAAACAGTTTGCCCCTATTCCCTCCACTGTTCTCTATGGTGGGAAAAAAATTAACTTGGTGGGTATCTTGAGAAGTGGCTCCAACAGCTATCCTGTGAGTTTGGAGCCTCTCCCTCAAGCCCCCTCCCCTCCAGCCCCCAGAATATACCCTATGTTTTCACCATTGACTTCAATGGCCCATAGGATATAATGGGGCTGAATTGTCACCAAATTTCTTTCATTCCCTCCTTTCCTTCTTTCTTTTTCCTCTTTCCCTCTTTCCCTCATTCTTCTCTTCTCTCTTGCTTTCTTTCTTTCCCACCTTTTTCTCTTCCCTTTTTTCCTCCTTTCCCTGTTTCCCTCCTTCTTCCCTCTCTTTCTTTCCCTCCCCTTTCCTTCTCTTTCTTTCCCTCTTTCTTTCACTCTTTCCTTCTCTCTACTCTCTCTCTTTCCTTCCCTCTTTCCTCCTTCTGTGGCCCAACTCTCATGAGAAGGAGTTTAAACTTTAAACCCCTTCTCTCTTAGCTCCCCCACCCAGGCCAGCTGGGGAAGGGAAGGAGAGGCTTTTGAAGATGCTGCCCCCCCTTTTGCTTCCCCTTCTTACATCACTTCCTGTGATGTCAGGGGGTGTGGCATATGCTAATAGCCTAATAGCTCATTAGCATACCATATGCTAATGAGCTTCTGCAGCTGTTCTTCTACGAAAAGACCCCTGGATGTAAGCATACTAAATGTCTGAAAACCTGTTCAATGAAATTAAGGTGGGAAGACCCAGAAATAGACCTCCACATCTATAAAGGGATAAGACATTTAAGCATGATTGTTCAAAAGAAGAGATTTCTTAAAATCAAGAAAAGAATTAAGCAATATAATTGGTGGTTTAAAATACTTCTTTTTGTGCAATGTAGAAATGAGACTGAGTGAAATGCAAATCTAGCAATAGGTTGATGTGAAGATAAATGACACTATTAATACGGAAATTTAGTGCCTTTCTGTTGTTTCTATTACTTTATTATTCCATCAGTGGTCATAAGAGAACTGATAAGAAAATAAGCATTGTTTTTGTACATAAACAAATATAGTCCCTAGAAAGATTAAATACGAGTTAACCTATAGAATAGCTGGTACGATGTTGGTATTTCTGTAGTATTGTAAGGAGTTTAATTATATAAAGTAGTTAGATGGACTGGAAATTTATTATTAAAAAAACCTGCAGGTTTGCTAAGCAAGATGTCAGATGTATGATGTAAGGAGATAGAAAACGTGAGATATATGAATAATAATGTTGCAACTTCTTTGTAAGTAGTCTTTAAAGGAGAATAAGTAAGAAAATAAGTCTCCCCTGGAGAAGGAAATGGCAACCCACTCCAGTATCTTTGCCAAGAAAACCCCATGGACAGTAACAAAAGGCTAAAAGATATGACGCCGGAAGATGAGCCCCTCAGGTCGGAAGGTGTCCAATATGCTACTGAGGAAGAGCAGAGGGCAAGTACGAGTAACCCCAGAAAGAGTGAAGCGGCTGGGCCAAAGCCGAAAGGACGCTCAGTTGTGGATGTGTCTGACGGTGAAAGGAAAGTTCGATGCTGCAAAGAACAATACTGCATAGGAAACTGGAATGTAAGATCTATGAATCAAGGTAAGCTTGACGTGGTCAAAAATGAGATGGCAAGAATGAACATCGACATCTTGGGAATCAGTGAACTAAAGTGGACAGGAATGGGCGAATTTAACTCAGAAGACCATTATATCTACTACTGTGGCCAGGAATCCCGTAGAAAAAATGGTGTGGCCTTTATAGTCAACAAGAGAGTGAGAAAGGCAGTATTGGGATACAATCTCAAAAATGACAGAATGATCTCGGTCCGAATCCAAGGCAAACCATTCAATATCACAGTAATCCAAGTCTATGCCCCAACCACTGCTGCAGAAGAGGCTGAAGTGGACCAGTTCTACGAAGACCTACAACAGCTCGTAGAACTAACACCAAAAAATGATGTCCTCATCATCATAGGGGACTGGAATGCTAAAGTAGGAAATCAAAAGGTAACCGGAATAACAGACAAGTTTGGCCTTGGAGAACAAAATGAAGCAGGGCAAAGGCTAACAGAGTTTTGTCAAGAGAACACGCTGGTCATAGCAAACACCCTTTTCCAACAACCTATGAGGCGTCTCTACACATGGACATCACCAGATGGGCAACACCGAAATCAGATTGACTATATAATTTGCAGTCAAAGATGGAGAAGCTCTATCCAGTCAGTAAAAACAAGACCTGGAGCTGACTGTGGCTCAGATCATGAGCTACTCATTGCAAAATTCAGACTTAAATTGAAGAAAGTTGGGAAAACCACAAGGCCATTCAGATTTGACCTAGATCGCATCCCCGATGAATATACAGTAGAGGTGAAGAATAGGTTTAAGGGACTAGATTTGATAGACAGAGTGCCTGAAGAACTATGGACAGAGGTCCGTGACATTGTAAAGGAGGCAGCACTCACCGCCATCCCAAAGAAAAAGAAATGCAAAAAAGCAAAGTGGCTGTCTGATGAGGCTTTACACATAGCAGAGGAAAGAAGGAAAGCTAAAGGCAATGGGGAAAAGGAAAGATTTGCCCAACTGAATGCAGATTTCCAGAGAACAGCAAGGAGAGATAAGGAGGCTTTCCTGAATGAACAATGCAAAGTAATAGAGGAAAACAATAGATTGGGAAGGACTAGAGATCTCTTCAAGAAAATTGGAGAAATCAAGGGAACGTTCCATGCAAAGCTGGCCATGATAAAGGACAAAACTGGTAGGAACCTAACAGAAGCAGAAGAGATTAGGAAAAGATGGCAAGAGTACACAGAAGAACTATACAAGAAGGACCTCGATGTCCTTGACAACCACGATGGTATAATCACTGACCTCGAGCCAGACATCCTGGAAAGCGAAGTTAAATGGGCCTTAGAAAGCATTACTAACAACAAAGCTAGTGGAGGTGATGGTATCCCAGCTGAGTTATTCAAAGTCTTAAAAGAAGATGCTGTTAAAGTGCTGCACTCAATTTGCCAACAAATTTGGAAAACACAACAGTGGCCACAGGATTGGAAAAGGTCAGTTTACATTCCAATCCCAAAGAAGGGCAACGTCAAGGAATGTTCAAACTATCGCACAATTGCACTCATTTCACACGCTAGCAAGGTCATGCTCAAAATCCTACAAGCTAGGCTCCAACAGTACGTGGATAGAGAACTGCCAGAAGTACAAGCTGGGTTTCGAAGAGGTAGAGGTACTAGAGATCAAATTGCCAACATTCGCTGGATTATGGAGAAAGCAAGAGAGTACCAGAAAAACATCTATTTCTGCTTCATTGACTATGCTAAAGCCTTTGATTGTGTGGATCACAATAAATTATGGCAGGTTCTTAAAGAGATGGGAGTACCAGACGACCTCATATGTCTCCTGAGAAACCTGTATAAGGGTCAAGAAGCAACAGTTAGAACCGGATATGGAACAACTGATTGGTTTAGCATAGGAAAAGGAGTTCGACAAGGATGTATATTGTCACCTTGCTTATTTAATTTATATGCAGAGTACATCATGCGAAATGCTGGCCTGGATGAATCACAAGCTGGAGTTAAGATTGCTGGGGAAAAGATCAATAACCTCAGATATGCAGACGATACCACTCTGATGGCAGAAAGTGAAGAGGACCTAAAGAGTCTCTTGCTCAGGGTGAAAGAGGAGAGTGCAAAAGTGGGCTTGAAGCTCAACATCAAAAAAACTAAGATCATGGCATCTGGCCCCATCACTCCTTGGCAAATAGAAGGGGAAGTCGTAGAAGTAGTGACAGACTTCACGTTCCTAGGATCCCAGATCACCGCAGATGGTGACTGCAGCCATGAAATTAAAAGACGCCTGCTCCTTGGGAGGAAAGCGATGACAAACCTAAACAGCATGATAAAAAGCAGAGACATCACCTTGCCAACAAAAGTCCGCATGGTCAAAGCAATGGTATTCCCCGTAGTAATGTATGGCTGTGAGAGTTGGACTATAAGGAAGGCCGAGCGCCGAAGAATAGATTCTTTTGAACTATGGTGCTGGAGAAGACTCTTGAGAGTCCCTTGGACTGCAAGGAGATCAAATCAGTCAATCCTAAAAGAAATCAACCCTGACTGTTCCCTGGAAGGCCAGATCCTGAAGCTGAAGCTCAAATACTTTGGCCACCAAATGAGAAGGGAGCATTCACTGGAGAAGACCCTGATGCTGGGAAAGATTGAAGGTCAAAGAAGAAGGGGACGGCAAAGGATGAGATGGTTAGACAGTGTCATCGATGCAACGAACATGAAATTGAGCAAACTTCAGCGGACAGTGGAAGACAGGAGGGCCTGGCGTAATCTGGTCCATGGGGTCGCGAAGAGTCGGACTCGACTGTGCGACTGAACAACAACAACAACAACAAGTAAGAAAATAAGTATTGCTTTGGTATATAAATAAATATAGTTTACAGATTTGTTAAACAGGTGGAAAGGTGGTGGCTCCTTCTATGCAGGGTATGGAGTTTAACTATATAAAATATAGAGAGTATTAAGATGGACTAGAATCAAATGTGAACAGGAAGTAACCAGATAGAAATTGTATTTCTTTCTTTTTCTTTTTTTTTCAAATTTAATCATGTATTTCTGACAATTGTATTTTTGAAGCAAGATAACTAGGAGTTTAGAATAGTTACTTGCTTAGGTGTAATGGAGAAGTGAGGCTGAGTGAGAGCTAAAATTTAATAATAGGTTGATGTGAAGATAAATGTTACTATTAATATGGAAACTTATTGTCTTCTTGCTGTTTCTATTAGTTTATTACTCTATTAGTGGCCATAAGAAAATAAGCATTGTTTTACTACATAAACGAATAACCTATGGAATACGTGGAATGGTATGGGTATCCTCTTAGTATTGTATCGTAAAGAGTTTAATTATATAGAATACAGAGAGTAATTAGATGGACCAGAATTAAATGTAAATAGGAAGTAACTAAATAGAAATTGTATCTCTGACAATTGTATTTTTGACAAACTATATAATTAGAAAATGGCCATTGTTTTTTTTCCTCTCGGTTGAAATATGCATTGAGAAGTGGGTTCTTTTTTCTTGTGTCAAGATGGGAAGCAAAAAAATTATATTGATGGTGTTAGGCTAGAACTTTATGTTTTAGATACAATATGGACAAGTGTCAATCTCTTTTCATGTTTTGTTTGAAAACCAATAAAGAATCATTAAAAAAGGAGTGTGGCTAGAGGAGAAAGGGGCTGTACCAAAGGTAAAAGGGGGGCTGATTATCATTTTTTTGCTCAGGGCCCATAAAAACCTATAACTAGCTCTGCAAGTGGACCTATGTCTGAAAGAAGCATCCATGTGGACAGAGTTTATCATGCAGAAGTTGTCCATAGGTGGAAAGACTTGTATGATCAGTTCTACTCTTGCAGTTTCAACATACAGATACAGCTCTCAGCCAAGTGGGATCCACTGACTGAAAATGGCTGACAAGCAGTTGAGTCAACACAAGAAGGACACCTATATATAGCACAAATTACACACCTGCAACAATTGTTTCATACAGGATGTTTCTGTGGCTATCACAGTAGACGCTATTTTTGCACTGGCAAAATTAAACGTTAACCTTAGGATTATTATACTACAGCTCTTTGTCTAAGTCGTCTTCAACAAGAACTCTTTATGAAATCTGATATTATGAAAGATTGTGCCAAGGTGTGAGAAGTCTTGAGCATCTGCTCTTCTTTACACATACACAAAATTTAATCTTTCTACCTTTCATGTCAGCCTACCTATTACAGCCTTCTACACACACCAAGAAAGATGTCTTAGTTCACTGTTATCTGAGTGCATTTATATTCTCTCCAACCAAAACAGAAAAAAGAAACAGTATTTGTATACACGAAGACAGTGTGCATTCAGTGATAGCTGGTCATTAATCTAAGTACCAATCACTGATTGGAATTCAGGTACCACTGAGGCCTCTGAAAGTCTTCCCACTGGCTCTTGGAAGAATTTGAAGTAGCCCCCTGAGACCTTATCTCAACAAAGTTTTGTGAATGCAGCATGCCTTCTTGCTTCAATTCCAGACTGGCAATCACATCTTTCACAAAATGCTGGAGCTTCAAGGCACTGCAGATGAAACTTCAGAAAGGATTTATTGATGGGGTTATGTTACACAAGTATTAAAGAGTGATCATCCCTTTAGGAGATGTGGGATAGAATTCCACTTAGTAGCTTATATTTCATCAACTGGAGTATACATCAGAGAAAGTTAATCCAAAACTGTGATAGAACCTTACTTTCCAGACAAAGATAAATCATATTGTTTATTTTCTCCAGGTCAACACCCAAAAAGCATTTTCCCCCTCATAACAGAATACAGTTGTAACATTATATGCCCTTACACAGCACCATCTGGAAAAGTAATATATTGTAGCAACAATGTTATGTATGTGTATAAGAACAGGCATTTCCTGGGTGACTAATTCTACTGCCTAATCAGCATGGCTACAAGATTTAGTTGTTTAATTTATAAATTAATCAACTAAAAAGCTAGTTGGTTAATCAATAGAACTCAATTTTAATCCGAGGAAACAAGTCTTAATTGGTGAAGCTGAAAGTTAGCAATACACTTCTCTATTTTTGAAGCTGCTTTGATTATGTATTTTTATGTAACAAGAAAACATTAAAGATGGCCTTCCCTTTTAACAGTATCTGTAGTTTTTGTTTATTAGATTAATAATAAACTCACCCTTCCACCAACAAGCTTTCCAATACTCAACTTCAAAAACCAAACCAAACAATTTTATCAATGGATAGATGTGTGAGAAAAAAGGGTAAACCAAAAGCCAGATATACCTAATACTTTGTTCCTTGTTGACTATTAAGTTATTAGTTCTTTGCTGACTATTAAGGTATTACATGTCTTCCTTGTTTAACAATCTGGATTCTGCAAATTTTTGTATTCCAGATATAAAGTCCAGAACAGGCCATATACAAGACATTTAGCCTCTGGAAGCATACTGGAAATAAGCCTAATCTTTCAACCCTTTCTGGAATTTTCCCACAAATAATTTACATGACACAGAGACCTTCTGGGTGTATTACTACTATCCAGTCAATACAGATATTCTGGTGAATGAAAGGACAATTATTCAGCCTAGGGCAAGTGCACCTTTGTAGATTATGTATTACTTAACTATTTAAGATGCTTGTTATGACTCATATTACTTTCTATTACCCAGGATGTCATATGAACTTTATTTCTGTAGGAGTTCTTTCAAAAACATGAAATCCATGTTTCCCACTTTGATAAAGATAGACACAGACTAGAAAATATATGAGGTGTTTTAAAGGCTAAGCCAAATGACTTTTAGAAAATGGAATTTGTGCTCCCACGTATAAAATCTCTGCACTCATAATATGGGAAGGGGGGGGGATCTTCCCATGTTAGGAATTTTACATTTTGAATTTTAACTTGTAGGGGCAGAAACTGCAGACTTTTTTTTTGCCACTGACACACAACAGGCACTGGTACCTGCAGCTGCTTTAACATAGTACCCAGTGGGGGGTGTCACTTGGGAACACCTAGTCCCTACAGTATATCCCATTCTTCTTAGTGTTTTGTCTCAAGAATTGCCTGACAGTGATAGAACTAAGAAAACTGGATGTGAATTTTCAATGTGGGTTGAAAAACTGTCAGAAAATGACTTTTTTCAATTTCTGTCTGAGTTGTTTTGGTGTAGCTCAAATTTTAAGCTAAATTATCTTGAAAGTGCACTTTCATTTTTCTTTCACATCTTGTTATTGTGTGTTTAATTTCTCTCTCCGTTCCATGAAATGTCTTCTCCATTTTTTGCCTTTATTTTCTACTTCTGCTCAATTCTCCCCTAGCAACCACCCACATACCTCCTTGGGGAGCCCTGCCTCACATTTTGAGAACTGGGTATACTATATGAGTAATACATATTTTTATTTCACATTAATATTGAAAGAAAAAGGGGTACAAATCTGATAGGGGTAAAAAGTATTCAAATACTTTATATACTGGCATTTCTACTGACAAAAACATGTTTTTACCTCAGCTCAGGAGACACTAGCAAATCCGACAGTAGACAAGGAGTCACTCATTCAGCACAATGGATTGAGTAAGGGTGTGGGCAGACAGCCTGCTTATCCTTCTGTGGCTGCATGTCTAATTTGATCTGGATTTTTTTTGTTCTCAGGTGGTTCGATCAGACACCCTGCTCTCTCTCACCTCCCTCCTGCTTCACTTGCAGGCAGATGGGGATGTTCTTCTTCCAGGCTGGCATGGCTCCTTCATGGCTGCAGCTTCTGCAGTAGGATGACCAGCAGTGAGGGGCACATTGCTTTCAGTTCAGCTGGGGACAGACATGTGCTGAGAGCGGTGAATGGAGTGGACAGGGGAGGGGGTGATGAAATACACAAGTGGTGCCTAAGAAGCTTCTGGCACATATCTGCTTATGTGCACATCAGTAACTGTCAGGCTCCTTAGTCAGATCACACAACTCAGGGCTTCACAAGAAGATTCTGTTTATTGGTAAATCATAACTATAGGCACATACACAGCTTGTGTCAGGAATGGCCATGGATAATGGAGGCCCCTGACTTATGACTTATAGTAAATTCAAACAATCCCCTGGTCTAAATGAAGCCAATGATTGTAATTCGTGCACAAGGGCAAAGCAAGCAGGCAGAAGAGAAAAACAATTTAAAAGCCGTTGTTTCCCAGTGTAGTGCCTAACAGGCTGAGACACCACAAGGTCAGACATATGATAACAAGTGCACAGTGAAAAGAACTGGTGAGAAACTCAGAGGAGAAAGTACTCCCTTACATTCCAAATACATGACAGGGCTACCTGACAGTAACTCAGAAAAAAATGGCAATGAAACTGGAAATGAGTGATCTGATTTCCTAAAAGGCTTCACCCCACAAGAGAGCAATCAGACATCCACAGAAGTACTCTGAAAACAGTAGGATCCATTTGGTGTAGTGGTTAGGAGCACAAACTATAATTTGGGAGAACTGAGTTTGATTCTCCACTCCTCCACATGCAGCTGCTGGTTTGACCTTGGGTCAGTCATAAGTTCTTTCAGAGCTGTTCTCTCAAGGGCAGTTCTCGGGAGAGCTCTCTCAGCCCCACCTAACTCACAGGGTGTCTGTTGTGGGGAGGGGAAAGGAAAGGAGTTTTTAAGCCGCTCTGAGACTTCTTTGGGTAGTGAAGGGCAGGGTATAAATCCAATCTCCTCCTCCTCCTCCTTCAACTGATAACTGCAGACGTTGCTGCCTGAATGAGCAATTTAAATCCATCGGGGAGAAGCAATGATAATGGATCAAAGTGCGTGTCTGATTGCATCCTAGGTTAACGTAGGTCCCGGTCACATGAGCGGGAAACTGTGCTGCTAAAGGGAGGCAAATTAGAGCTGGAGCAAAAAGATGCACGGTAGCGCGATCAGACAGGTCCCCGAGATGCTGCGCAGATGCCAATAGCCAGCGATCACATGGCGATGTTGAAGCACATCAAAGGGTTTCGCTTTCACATTCTTGCACATGCACAATCTTACATTTCTTTGCATACTGTGGAGGCTTGGAAAAAACACATCCGGTGTGATGGGATGCATGCATGTGCTGGATGCGCCGGATTAACTCCACTTTCACGATCCAATGCTCGCCTGTGACTCATGTTTTCCGGTTGCTACTACCCTTTTTCTGGTACTTTTTAAATCTGCTTCTTCAGGCTGACAGTACGGGTTGGTGATGGGTGCGCTACACTTCCCAGATGTTGACGTATGATTGCCTGTTTGATGCACCCTCAACCCGTCCATTTCATGGGGCAAATCCTCCCATGTGACCAGGGCCCTACTTGACCTGATTGATGATATGTATCTG
Source organism: Gekko gecko (assembly GCA_029375565.1). Lineage (NCBI taxonomy): Eukaryota > Metazoa > Chordata > Lepidosauria > Squamata > Gekkonidae > Gekko > Gekko gecko. The sequence goes on from JAPDNY010000005.1 coordinate 131,170,441, forward strand.
AAGAGTGAAGGGTGAGTGTAGCACTGTTGATTCCTCTGTTCCCTTGGCAGAATTCAATAACTCCAAACCATGATACTCATCTGGAAAAGCTGGAAGGATGGAAGTAGGGAGCATTATGCTTTGTTGGGTTCACTCTAACCTGACCAACTGTTTCCAGAAGGTGATGCAGGATGACTGCTGGTCAGCCCCATCTCATGCTGTCCTATTGGGTGTCATCTTATTTCCCATGCTATTTAATATCAACTTGTAATTGCTTGGAAAGATTATCTGGGAATTTGGAGTCAGGTGCCACCAAAATGTGGATGACACAGGGCTCTAATTCTCTGTAACAGCTAAGTCAGGCATTTCTATAGAAGTCTATAGAAGTCTTAAATAAATCCCTGGAGAAAGTGAGGGGATGGACAAGGGCCAATAAACTGAGGTTCAGTCCAGAAAAGATGAGGAGCTTTTAATCAGTGACAAAGCCTCCTGAGAAAAGAGAAGCCAGCCTGTTCCAGAAGTGGTTGCAATGGCTTGGAGGAATTGTTTTGTGAGGTGCCATAAGGTGATCCCAGCCTGTGCTTAGAGGCTCTGAATCTTTAAATTTGGAAAGTATTTAAAAAATACAACCCAGCAATGTTGATGTTATTTTTTTCAGAGATTAATTTTATGCCCCAGTCCCTCTGCATGGGGGTCACTTGCACCCCCATTATTTATAGCCATGGAGTCTCAGGTCTTCTCCATGGCACATGGTACCTTTTCTCATCATAAGCTGATATGCCAGCTATAACCTTGAAAATAATTATTTGGTATGTGATTCATGCTCTGACCAAGTCCAGGTTAGAGCAATATACTTTATGTGAAGCTAATTCTGAAAACTGCCCAGAAATTTAAACTAGCTCCAAGTGTGGCAGCTGAGCTATTGCCAGTGATTAGATACAGGGACTGTAACATCTCCAGGGATCATATCCATAACTGTTTTGAAAGATAAGCAATGCTTGTCCATTTGTTTCTGGATACAATCTGAAGTGCTGCTGCTTAACTGTAAGGCCCTAAATGAATTGGGGACAGAGTATTTGAAAAACCACCTTATCCCATATTGTGTAGCTCCACCAGTAAAGACCTTCATGTCATGCACTGTTTTCTATGCTCTTGCTTACATGCAGGCCCATAGCCATGATTCTGTGGCTTTGGGGGCAATTTTTTTCCTGATGGGGCTGAACTTCTCACTGCAGAAAAAAACCCCATTTAGCCAATAGAAAGCTTTTACCAGGATAGATCTCTAAACTGCAAGCTGTCAACCACTTTAGATGATAGTTCTTAGCTGCCAGCCTAAGCAACAAAAGCAGGTGGGGGTGATGACTTCTATACTCAAGAAAGTTAATGCTTAGGCAGAAAAACTCTCTTAAAGGACACCAGTTTCTTGACACAGAGTTAGAAGAGATCCTGGAGGTCACCAGCTCCAACCTCCTTGCTCAGTGTGGGAATTAGTCATCTACAGCACCCCACTCTGCTTAAAGGAGTGCACACCTTTTAAAAATGTTTTGAAATAATCTGAAAAGAAGGATGAGAAGGTTGGGAAATTACCAAAAAAAAAAAATTAAATTGATGGAACAAGAGAAACTAGAAGATGTTTGGAGAAAATGGAATCCTAAAGTTAAAGGCTTTACTTTTTATTCCAATCATCACAATTCTTTTTCCAGAATAGATATGATTTGGATGTCAGGTGAAATGGCGTTAAAAACCCAGAAAGTGGAGATTTTGCCAAAGACTAATTCTGATCACAACCCGGTGATTTGGACATTAAAAGAAAAAGCTAAACAGTTTCATTGGAGAATAAATGAAGTTCTATTGGATAAGAAGAAAATAATTGAGATATTACGTAAGGTGACTCAGTCATTTTTTCAATTGAATTTGAATCAAAACGTTAAAATACAGACTATTTGGTATACATACAAGGCTGTGATGAGAGGATTACTTATATCGTTGAACGTGGTGGATAAGAAACAGAATATAAAGCAGCAAGAGGAGTTGCAAGAAAGAATTCAGCAAAAAGAAAAAGAATTGAAGAAGAGACCTGGAAAAAAGAAAATTATTAAAGAAATTCAAATTTTACAAGAGCAATTGAACGTGATACTTAATCGGGAACTTTATTGGAACTTAAAGAAATTACAACAAAAATCCTTTGAAGGAGCAAATAAACCAGGAAAATTTCTGGCATGGCAATTGAAAAATCGAAGAGAGAAAAGGTTAATAAACAAGATTATTGAAGAAGGTAAAGAAATTGTGGATATGAATGGTTTAAAAAGAGGTTTTTTTAAGTATTATGTGAAGTTATTTCAAAAAAAGAATATAGACTTTGAAAAAATTAAAAAATATTTGGACATGGTAGAAATTCCAAAGATTGGAATAAAAATTAAGGAAATGTTGAATGGTCCAATCCAAAAAGAAGAAGTTTATAAGGCAATAGAAGATGCTAAATTGGGGAACGCTCCAGGCCCAGATGGATTTACAGTGAAATTTTATAAAAAGTTAAAAGAGGAATTAACCCCAACGTTGGAACTTCTAGCAAATGAGATACAGGTGACTAAAGTGATACCCGAGACATGGAAGGAAGCCAACATATCACTCATACCAAAAGGACAGGACTTAACAGATGTTAAGAATTACAGAACAATTTCTTTACTTAATAATTACTATAAGTTGTTTGCCAAAATAATTTCAGAAAGGCTGAAAAATTATTTGAAAGACGTTATAACCAAAAAACAAGCTGTTTTTTTACCAAATAGACAAATTAGGGACAATCTAAGGACGGTGATAGACACTATTGAATATTATGATAAACATCCAGAAAAGGAGGTTGCTTTCCTTTTTTTAGATGCTGAGAAAGCCTTTAATAATTTAAATTAGGACTTTATGTTTCAACTGATGGACAAAATGGATATTGGACAGCCCTTTTTAAACATAATTAGGGTGATTTATTCAGAACAGAAAGCATTGTTAAATGTAAATAAAAAGATGACAGAGTATTTCAAGGTGCAAAAAGGGACTAGGCAAGGTTGCCCGCTATCCCCTTTATTGTTTATCTTGGTTTTGGAGGTACTGTTGGCAAAGATAAGAGAAGATAAGGATATAAAGGGACTTACAATTGGAGGATTTACGTATAAATATAGGGCATTTGCGGACGATGTAATGTTTTTGATTGAAGATCCAGTAATTAATTTACCATTGTTGATGGAAAAGATCAAGGAATTTGGAGATTTGGCAGGATTTTACGTCAATAAGAACAAAATAAAGGTGTTGTGCAAAAATATGACAAAAGAGAAACATCAGGAATTGCAAGAATCAATACAATGTGAAGTGGTAAAAAAATAAAATATTTAGGAATTGAGTTGACAATGAAGAACATAGATCTTTTTAAGAACAACTATGAAAAGATTTGGAGTAAAATTCAACAAGATATAAAAAAATGGGACACTTTGAATCTGTCATTAATGGGAAGAATTTCGGTGGTTAAGATGAATATTTTACCGCATTTAATGTTTTTATTTCAGACGATTCCGATAGTGAAGGACTATAAAGTATTGAACTCATGGCAGAAAGAAATTTCAAAATTTGTCTGGGCTGGAAGAAAACAGAGGATTAAAATGAAGATTCTATGTGATGCAAAGGAAAGAGGAGGATTCCAACTTCCTAATTTTAGACTGTATCATGATGCCGTGTGTTTGACTTGGTTGGCTCAATGGGTTAATTTGGACAATAGAAAAACGTTGGCATTAGAAGGACATGACCATAAATTTGGTTGGCATGCTTATTTATGGTATGACAAATGCAATATGGATAATTTTTTCAAACACCACTTCATAAGAAGATCATTGTTTATGACCTGGATGAGATATAAAAGATTTTTTTTTAATGCAAGACCACTATGGATAGTACCGGCTGAAGTAATTAAACCACTTTCGAGACATAAAGGTGAAGATTGGATACCTTATAAAGATATTTTGATGGCAGAAGGGAACAGTTTTGTGATGAGAGCTAGAAAGGAACTGAAATTTGAATATGATTGGTTAAACTACAGACAGATTTATGATTTATTTAAGGCTGACAGAAAGAGGAAGGAGAATAATGAAATTGAAAATGTGTGGGCGGAAGAGGGGGGAAAAATGATTTCAAAAATTTATAAAGTTTTATTAAAATGGTATCCTGAGGATGAGATTGTAAAAGAACAGATGGTAAAATGGGCTATAAATGTAAATAGAGAAATAGATATGTCAACTTGGGAGGGGTTTTGGAAAAAGTCAATTAAAATTTCTACATGTGTCAATGTGAAAGAAAATTGTTATAAAATGATGTATAGGTGGTATATGACACCTAAAAAAATTGCTAAAATGAATGAGAACATGTCTAACAAATGTTGGAAGTGTAAAAAAAAGGAAGGCTCATTTTATCATATGTGGTGGACTTGTGATAAAGCGGTAGCCTATTGGACAGAGATTCATAATGAAATTCAGAAGATTCTGAAGTGTACCTTGAAAAAACAACCTGAAATGTTACTTTTGGGTTTGAAAATGGAAGAGATAAACTCCAAAAAAAGAACATTGTTGTGGTATCTGATTACAACAGCAAGAATGACTTTTGCCCAATTTTGGAAGCAAGAAAAAATACCAGAAAAATGGGATTGGATAAAGAAGATGCTTTTTATGGCAGAAATGGACAAACTGACAAAGAAGCTTAACAGTAGAGAAGATGAAGAATTTTTTATAGAATGGAAAGAGTTTAAAGACTATCACGAAACGAACTGGGATGTAAGAAATAAGTTACTCCGCTTTAATAACTATTAAGAATAGAAAAAAGAAAGTAATGATTGACAATTAGTTAAAGTGTTACCTAAGGGTCAGACTATATGTATCAATATGTTTTAAAGCAAGAATTGAATATGGGATAAGTTTTTATTGTTGCTGAATATTGAATGAAACAATAGCGGGGCGGAGCATCGCTGGAAGCCGGGGGGGTGGGGAAGGGGATAAATGAAAAGGATGTATTCAAAAGTACTTTGAGATATGGAGCGTGTTAATATATCCTGTTAATAAAAGTTTTATGAAAAAAAATGTTCTAAAATAATTAAAAAAAGCATTTACAGGAGAAATTCTTATGGGGCTGTGCCTTTAAGAAAGGAGTCGGAGTTCCTAAAAGCCCCATTGTGGCTACGGGCCTGCTTGCAGGGGTGAGGTGAGTAGGAATGAGAGAAGGGGGCACTATTAGTTGACAACCAAAAAGTAAACTACCTGGAAGACAGGAATTTGAGTGAAGAACGAAACTCACCAGCTATCTATGACGTGTTTAGGAAAATACTACATTAAAAACAACAAGTGCAGGACTGATGGCCTTTTGAGACCCACCACTGCAACTGTTTCTGCATCATTACAGCTTCTCTTCTCTCTTAAGTACTGCTGCAAAATCAATTTACTCAGACATTTAATAAAAATTGTTTCCTACTGTTGTTACAATTGAAAGAATTAAGGCTGTATGTGTGGGGTTTTTTAATGAACAACCAAAAATGGCATATTCATTCGTGCTTCATAATTTAAAAAAAAAGCCCTGAAGGTTGAAACAGCATTCATGCTAGATTAGTAAACATGGTTTGTTTGCTGTAAGTGAAATTCCAAGACACTATGTGGAAAAGAAATGAAGAAAAGGAAGAAAGCATACAGGGATGCTTACAGTGGAAACAGAACACAGTTAATTTTTAAAACTTTGTCTATCCCATACTCAAGATTAAATTTTCTTCTCAGCCATTATCTTCTGCTTTGCCCTGTGCACACTTGCCATTATCCATGGCTGATATCTCCCTTACATCTCCAAGATTAGACACATTACCCGAATGATGAATCATAGAACTGAGGTCAACTGAAAGAAGGGGGGTATTATCTTATTTTAGGAATTCCCAAGCTATCCTCTGTCTTCAGGCTCCTCTTGCAATTTTATTTCAAAATCTGAACTCCATCATAAAAATGAGGAGAAAATTATCAGGCTGGTTTTAGTAGCAACAATACTAGTGAGAAAAACAGTTGCAGTCAAAAATCACAGTTGCCCATTAATTGATCTAATTTTTTAAGAGAACAAAAGCAATAAAAGCTGTTACATGTATTCAGTTTGAAAGAACAGAATATTTGGGAAATTGCTTTGAAAATATATGTGAGCACTGCTATGGGTAAGATCTGGGGTCTTAGTCCCTATATTTTTGCCAGCAAAAAGTGTCACATACACTTTTCACTAAACTAATATATTAATCAAATATTTTGTCTTCAAAATCTATCCTCAAGCACAAACATAATACATAAAATCATAGGAGATGAAAACCAGCTACTGAGGATCATTTCACATCCAATGAGATCCTTCCTTTCAGAAGAGTGGATGGATGTATTTAGCTACAACATAAAAATAATGGTATTTTTGACAACATATAATGCTCTAGGTTGTTATTGACAACTTCCAGATGAGTCCTGGAGACCTCCCAGAATTACAACTGATCTCTAGACTACTGAGACCAGTTCCCCAGGAGAAAATAGCTGCTTGGAGGGTGGATTCTATGGCATTCTACTCTGGTGAAGTCCCGTCCCAGGCTCCACCCACAAATCTTCAAGAGTTTCCCAACCCAGAGTTGGCAACCTTAGTTATTCATAGAGGACAAATGTAGTCTCCCACACCCCAAAAACTGGTGAAAAGTTCAAGATGACTGTGCATCTGCACACATAGGTCTACAGGCAGCGGTCTTTTCATAGAAAAAGAGCTGCAGGAGCTCATTAGCATATGGTATGCTAATGAGCTACTAGGCTATTAGCACATGCCACACCCCCTGACATCACCAGAAGTGATGTCAGAAGGGGAAGCAAAAGGGGGGGGAGGCATCTTCGAAAGCCTCCCCTTCCCTTCCCCAGCTGGCCTGGGTGGGGAAGTGAAGAGACAAGGGGTTTAAAGTTTAAACCCCTTCTCACTAGAGTTGGGCCACAGAAGGAGGAAAGAGGGAATGAAAGAGAGAGAGTAGAGAGAAGGAAAGAGGGAAAGAAAGAAAAGAAAAGAAGAAGAAGGAAAGAAGAAGGGAAAGAAAGAGAGAGAAGGGAAGAAGGAGGGAAACAGGGAAAAGAGGAAAAAAGAGAAGAGAAGAAGGCGGGAAAGAGAAAAAGGAGAGAAGGAAAGGAGGGAATGAAAGAAATTTGGCAGCAATTTGGCCCCATTATATCCTATGGGCCATTGAAGTCAATGGCGAAAACATACGGTATATTCTAGGGGCTGGAGGGGAGGGGGTTTGAGGAAGAGGCTCCAAACACACAGAGTAGTTGATGGAGCCTCTCCCCAAGATACCCACCAAGTTTCAAACAGGTTGCCCCCATTCCCTCTATTGTTCTCTATGGTGGGAAAAAAGTTATGGTGCTGTTAGTAGCTATGGGGGGGAGGGGGTTTGAGGGAGAGGCTCCAAATTTTCAGGGTAGCTTTGGGAGCCTCTCCCCACATACACCCCCAAATCTCAAAGCAATTGGACCAATGGGCCTAATTCTATGGGCACCCAAACAGGTTTCCCCAATTACCTCCATTATTTCCAATGGGGAAACTCAGCCAGCAGCACTTAAGGCAGGCAAGCAGACAGCCACCCAGGAGTCAGACTCTCCCAGAGAATCTCAGGGAAAGTGAACTGTCTTGGGAGGTGCTTGTTTGCCATGAGAACAAGTGGCACACTCCAGAACAAGTGGCACTGCGGCAGTGCAAGCAAGTAACTTTTTTCCCACCATAGAGAACAATGAAGGGAATGGGGGCAACCTGGTTGGGGGCCCATAGAATTAGACTCCCTGATCCAATGTTCTTAAAACGTGGTGGATATCTTGGAGAGAGTTTGTAGCCTCTTCCTCAAAACCCCTCCCCTCCAGCCCCCAGAATATACCCTATGTTTTCGCCGTTGACTTCAATGGCCCATAGGATATAATGGGGCTGAAACTGACATTCGGCTGGCAAAAGACTCCCAAATTGGCTTGTACTGCCGAAACTGACATGCGGGAGCCTTTCTGACCTCTGAAGCTGCTGGAGCTGTGCTCCGGTGCACTCCCCCCCCCCCAAAAAAAGACCCCTGTCTACAGGTATTTCAGAGTAAAACTGATGAGGTCAGACCTCAGCAGAAGTGTGCAAGTAGAAAAACTACCCAAACTGAAGATCAGTAGGCAATAATGATATTCAGAGAAACCACTCTGCCACTTTATAACTATAGATCAAGATCAAAATGCCCTTTCCAATTATAGATTTGTTCCAGAAACAGTACATACACACACAAACACTCATCCTTGCTTGTAAAATAGCATAAATCACTTTACAACATTTAGGTATCATTTAAGATACAGCAGACTAGATCTAGCGATCTGTCAGCACAAAACACTGATTGACATGGATCTTCCCACTCTCCTCTCACCCAGCAGTCCTTTTGAACCCTGGAAAAGGGTATTCCTAGGATCACAGAGCCCACATGGATCAATAGACATGCTGGTTGGAAAGAGGATGAGATTGCTCTTCCTACCCCTTCCCCCACTCACTACAGCTCACCGACCATTTTGGTCCCCCAACCCTATGAATAAACTTTCCCCAAGTTGATCACAATGGACTGAGGATAGGGGCACAGGGAAGATCTGAAATCCTTTTGCTGGACCCAGCTCAGTATATAAACAAAACTAGGACTTAAAAAACCAAAAAAAACCTTCTCTTGAAAATTTAAGTTTCTTGAGATCATTATATTGTTGCATGGGGGAAGGGTATAATGAACAGGTTGTGTTTAAATGCTCTATGTAAAATAAACGGGGACAGAGAAAGTCTTAATTTTTCCCTGTACTCATGGGAAAAAAGATCCTTAATTCACTCCAGTAGGCCTTAATATTTAGACCTCATACTCTTTGTTCAACACAAACACTTCACCAAACAGAATAAATGCTTCTTGCAACCAAAGTCATTTATTTAACTACAAAAAAAATTCAAATATTTTGAATAATGTTAACATCCCTAATTAGAATCAACCAACCAACAACTTGACAGCTATTTAGTACTATACAGGCATCTGGGTTACTACGGAAAGCCCATAGTTGTGTTGAGTGTCTTGGATTGCCATTTGACAAATTTATGTTTCTTGTAGCCAATTTCAATGCTTATTGACAAGGATTTAATTATGAGCCACAGGAGGTAAACAAATTCAGCTAGAGAGAAAGACTTGGCCACCCATCGCTGTGGTAGCTGCTCATCTATTTCAGCACTTTGTAGAAGAATAATGTCAATTTTGTTAGAAGCTAAAGAGAAATAGCTGCAACCACACTAAGAAACCAAGTTTGGAACTGTCTCTAGATTATGTACTGTTCATTTATCTTTTACATACTGTGTCCTCTGCAATACAAGACAAATGTCTAATTACTGAAATGGCACTGTAGAAAAAGTTCAGGTGAAAGTCTGATATAATCCAGATAAACCATATTTGTATTTGCCAAAATGATTCCAAATTCACATCTGTCAGCCTAGAATGAGGACATAATCACACAAGAGAAAAGTGCCTTAGATAGGAAGAACTTTGTTCTGGGTCCCTGTATCTAGGACATAGGCAAGAAAGATCCATTAGAGAGTGCTACTTAGACGGTGAAAAACAAAAGCTATTGTCCTGAAGGATGAATGAGGCTGTAAATGAAGCCTGGTAAATGAGCGCCATGCCACTAGTAATAGTGCAATAAAGTCAAACAAGTTTCTGCCATCCACTGATTAATGCAGTTGAGCATCTGGCTACCATACGCTTCTCCTTATCAGACCAGACAGGGCTGGACTGATTGAGACTGGAGGAGTCTATACAAATGAAGCCATACTTTCTATCTGTTCAACTTAAGCAGTGTTCATTGTTTATGAAGAATTATTACATTACATTCCTTGCCTTGGAACAGAGTCCTCTGAGATCAGGAAGTGAGCAATCATACTGACAATATACCATGAACTGGGAAAAACATCATTGCTAATTTGAAAATTCTATCGTCATATAACTAACTCAGTTTTCATGCATGTGGTGCCTTGCCAAGCCACTAACGACGGATATCATATCTTGCCAGCAATGGTTTCCAGCTAGCTTGTTGACGAAAGTTCTAGCACCAATTTTCTCAAAAGTTCCATTTCATGATACAGCCTACTAAAAATCATGACATCTGAAAATCAAGCAAAACAGACAGTTTCTGTGTATTTAAAGTATACTGCCCTTGCATTTTGAGCAATTAAAAAACAGTGCTTCTTCACCTGATTGAGCCATCTGAATTTGATTTGGAAAGCTGGTTCCTGTAGCAGCATTACCACATTTTGCTTTTAAGTCTTTTATTGGTCTGAAATAATATTTGCCACTTCTAGGTTCATTCTCACATAATAGAATGTTTTGCTCATTTTAATAAATAATCCAACTAGCTAGGGTTGCCAGCCTCCACGAGGGGTCTGGAAATCTCCCAGAATTACGAATTATCTCCAGATTTATAGAGGTCAGATCCACTGGAGAAAATGGCTGTTTTGAACTGTATGGCATTATGCCCACTGATGTCTGACCCCTTCCCAAATTCCATCTTCCCCAGCTCCACCTCCCAATCTTCAGGAACTTTGGTAACCCTACAATAAGCACTGACTTTTTGTAAGTGCATCTGTACCAATATACTGTCCAACAAGTTCTGTGCTAAATCAAAAAAGCTAAATCAAAATGGCAGAATTTCTAGATGTTCCAATTAGCCAGTTTCTTGGGTCCAGGTTTTTGCCTTTTATTAGCCTGTACAAATTTTACAATGCTATTAAACGCAGGTTATCTCCCACCATCTCTTCTATAATAACATGGAAGAAAACAATTTCTCTTCCCTAGTTAGTACACTGAAGGCAAGGGATGGTTGAAGGTGCAAGTGGAGAGATCTGTTCCCCTTCTTCATATACTTCCCAGTGCTTTTTCTCTCACCCCTAACAAATAAGCACCTAAAAATCACTGCGGGGGGGGGGGTACAGTAATGGATGGGAAAATGTTGTTCAGCACACTGCCCTCACTTGCTCCTTCTACATTCCAGACTGTGCCTTCCCCTGTTTTCAAAGAGTTTCAGTGGAGATAAGGGTTGCCCTAGGACTGCTGTTGAACATTGAGTTTAACCCTTAATGCTATGCCAACACTGGACAGTAAATTATGTATGCAACTGAACTTGCCTGAGAAGACATAAATAAATTGCAGCAACTGTTAATACTGGAGACAGCATGGTGGTTTCTCTCTGTGGTTTACTATTTCAGACCAAATCTTTCTTTCCCTTTCTCTGTAGCACATTTTCTCCCTAAAAGAGTTAATATTTCTATTTCTCCCTTTCTTTCCTTATATTTTCCTTCTTGTTTCAGGGAAACTTATTAGCATTTTCAAGGTGTTTGCTTTCCTTTTGTCATGATTCTTTTTTCTCCTTCTTATAAATCTGATTATGTAATAAGTACCATCTTGCTGTGATACACCCAGGGCTCATTTCCTGCAGGAGCACACAGCAGCGAAGCTCCAGCAGTAAGGAGTCCAGGGGGTGAGCACATGCAGCAAGCCCCACCCCCTGCTAACAGCAGCCCCCCTCACCTTTCCCAGCCCATTGGCTGACCCAGCAGAGAGCTGCCGCGAGCTGGCCCTCGAGCTGCCCCGCCACTGCATGGGCTGTGGCACCCAGCCCGCCCAGGCTCTGCCCATCCTCATGCTGGTCCTGGTGTGGCACCTCTGCAAGGCAGGCCCCAGTGACTCCTGTGAGGCCTGTGAGGAGCTCCACCCTGGCCTCCTGCACCTACTCAGCCTCCTCCTGCGCCTCTGCCCCACCACCCTATCTGCTCGAGGCCATGTGCATCCTCCACGCCACCCTCCTTGAAACCATGAGCAGCCACACCCTTTCCTGCACTTGCTGGCCATCCAAAAGAGTCCAGTGGTACCTTTAAGACCAAGGTTTATTTAGGTACAGGCTCTCCCTCCTCTGTGAGGACAGATCTGCTCACTCCCCCCACCCATAGCTAGCAATCCAAAACAGTCCACTGGAGCCTGAGCGGTGGGTATTGCCTTCTGACACACTTCCAGTGATGTCAGGTGGTGTTGCATATGCAAATAAGTTATGCTAATGAGCTCCTTCACCTCTTTTTCTATGAAATGACCCCTGGATACACCACTTTGGTCCTTCTTATATCATAACTGCTAAAGCTCTGGAGTGAGATGTAATATGTAATTTTGCAGGCTCTTCCCTTAAAATAAACTCTTTCACCTATAAAATAACAAATTAAGGAGCAACTCACACACACAAAAGACATACATTTAACAAATAACTTCCATTCACAATACATACCGTCACTTTATTATTATTATAAATCATTTTCAATGCCTATTTCAGTGTTTCTTACATAACTCACTACACACCATGTGCATATATACATATAGTCTTCTGTTCAGGATTAATTCACAGAAACTAGATTATTTTTCTCAGAATATCTTCTCGGGCTTCTCAATTGGATCTACAGCAGATCTGAATTACAAGTGTTTTGCCTACACATATAATCCTCACAATTTACTGAGACATTGGGGCAAACTCTGGTTGGCCGTGGAGCTAGCATAGTGCAGTGGTTAGAGTGCTGGACTAGAATCTAGGATACTCAGGTTCAAATCCCTACTCTGCCATGGAAGCTCACTGAATGACCTTGGGCAAGTCACTCTTGCTCAGCATAGCCTACCTCACAGGGTTGTTGTGAGAATAAAATGGAGCAGCAGAAAATAATGTTGTAAATCACTTTGGGTCCCTATAGCAGAAAAAAGCAGAGGACAAACAAAATAAAGTGGTCAAACATCTAAGGCTCTGAAAGCAGGAGAAACATATTCTAAGGAAAATGGAAACCAAGGAACAATTAACAGTCCTTGTTTCCCTTGTTGCAAAGGCTAGCATTTTGCAGGGTCTAACTATGGTCCTCCTGCAGTGTCCTGTATGAACTCATCCTGCCTTTACCTCCATTTAAATCACAGAAAGGCAGGACAAAAGTTAGAGCTAATTTTGGGCACTATCAATCATCTGTTCATGGATGGCTGGTTAGAATCAGGCCTGGATTATGGAGGAAATTCCTATTTAGGATTCTGCTCCATTATTATTTTCTACTGCAGTTGATGAACTAAGCACAGAGAGAGGCACTGAGGGGGTGGGGAAGTGAGCAAGAGAGGTGTGCATACCAGTGTTAAGAGAACTAACACTCCAACAACAAAACAGATGGACGTCACTTGCCCCATTATTGATTTAACTTAAAAGGACAAGAGAATTTAAAAGCTGGTTAGGTGATTGGGTTGTTTTTGTATTCCATACAGCACTCTCTTAAATTCTTGCATTACAGATACAGGGCAGCTAGGGAAGTCAGCTCATTAAAAAGGTTTCCTAGGTTTTGAAGCCTACAGCTAGTTTAATTAAAGCCAATGGATCCTTTCAAAGCTAAAAAAAAAGTATAACAAAGCAGAGAATAAAAAGATAAAACTGGGCTGCATACACAAAATTTGCTTCATTCAAAATCTTTCCAGCTGACTTTAACAAATAGTTGATAGGGGAGCACTGGTTAAAGCTCAAAAGGAGTATATCCCATTCAATAAAATGTCTTTGGCTTTTGAGGGAGGACAGACAGGGACTAGGCCTGGCAGCAACTACTGGTAATTTGATACTATGTGAGCTCCATGACTCATGAGGGGCTAGCTGCTCACTACTGTTCAACAGCAACTACCACATAAAAGTCAGTGTAGTATAATGTTTAGAATTTCAGACGATGATCTGAGAGACCTGTGTTCAAACCCTCACTCTTCCATGGTATCCATGAGTCAGTCACACATTCTTATCCTAGCCTACCTCAGAGGGTTGCTGTGAGGATAAATTGGAGGACAGGAGGAGGATGTGAGCTACGTTGTGTTCCCTTTGTGCAGAAAGACAGGGTATAAATTAAGCAAGTAAATAATAAATATCACTGAAGATGGGGGACAGATAAAAAGTATGTAGGTTGATGGGTGGGAAGGAGAGAAGGAATCAGGGAAAGGTGAGGATATAGAGGCTGTCAAGAGAAGGGAAAGAAGAAATAGGGTGCAGAAGACATACAGGGGAAAATGAGGCACTCCCCCACAAATCCTTGAAGCTTCCCCGCTACACAGCTGGGCCTAGGCTCTGTTATGTATTGGGACTGAAACACTGCAGGACTGTGCTGCCAGAGACAGGATGAGCTTGGAGCCAAATAACAATAGACCAACAAGATTCTGGCAGTGACTAATCAAGGTGTAGGACAGTGTTGCCAGAGACAGGGTGAGCTTGGAGCCGAATAAACAGGGCTATTTTTGGTCCAGAATGCCCCGGAATGGCGTTCCGGCTGGCTTCTGAGTCCGCCCTGCCCCTTCCCTCCCCGTCTCCCCACCCGCTGGCCTCCCTGGGCCTGTGCAAGGTGCTGTTGCCCATGAGAGGCCCAAAGACCCCACCAACTGGCCTTCCCAGGTCCACGCCGAGGTGCTGGGGCCTGCAGGAGGCCCAAAGACTCCGCCTGCCGGCCTTCCCAGGCCCATGCCTGAAGAGCTTGATCGGGGTGAGTGAGGAATCCACGAGGTGGTGGTGGTGGCTGCGAGGGCTTGATGGGGGGTGGGAGAGCCTCCTTCCCCCCATCTCTTTGCCTTCTTTCTTCCCCCCTTTCCTTTTCTCTTTCCCTCCTCCTTTCTTTCTTTCTTTCTTTCTTTCTTTCTTTCTTTCTTTCTTTCTTTCTTTCTTTCTTTCTTTCTTTCTCTTTCTTTCTTTCCCTCTTTCCCTCTTTTCCTTCTTTTTCTTTCTCTCTTTTCCTCCCTCTTTCCTTCTCTTTCTTTCTGTCATTCCCTCCTCCTTTCCTTCTCTCCTTTTTATCTTTCCCTCCTTCTTTCCCTCCTTCTTTCCCTCCTTCTTTCCCTCCTTCTTTCCCTCCCTCTTTCCCTCCCTCTTTCCCTCCCTCTTTCCTTCTTTCTTTCTTTCTTTCTTTCTTTCTTTCTTTCTTTCTTTCTTTCTTTCTTTCTTTCTTTCTTTCTTTCTTTCTTTCTTTCTTTCCCTCCTTTTCTTCTCTCTTTCTTTCCCTCTTTCCTTCCTTCTTCTTTTGGTAGCAAAAGTGTCATGCACATCTGCTCAACTTTTAAAAGTACACTTTTACCATATTTCTTGCATTATGACTATGTTTGTTGAAATCCTTTGGTGCCTACTAACCACAATATTGCTTCAGTGTAAGAGGGTGTCTTAATAACTACTGAAACATGTGGGGATCATCTGTGCTTTGCCATGAGGTAATGTAATGGCTGGCAATAGACTCATGATGAGTGGACCAATCTGTACCTAGAGATTCATTTGAGTGCAAAACTTGCCTTTCTAGGGTTACAAAAAATGTTGCATTCTGAACCTTCAGTTAATGTAGAATACAAAGTCTAAATAACAATTACAATAACAGCAATAAAGCATTTCCCATTTATATTAGTGGAGAATAGAATAGTTTGCCTGTCTTTATTAAAGTCAAGGTTAGTTTTTATTGAAAAGAAGGAACTTCTTCCAGATTGTAGGAACAATGTAACATGCAGACAGGGCTAAATTCCCTACGTTTCAAAGAAAAATGATGAGATGACACATTTATGGTAACTATTTAATGTTCTTGTTCCTGTAATCTGTGTTTGAATAGGCTTCTTACATTTTTGTTGGCAAAGTAGGGCTTGTAATGTCTTGTGAGTCAAGACATTGGGCGGGTCACTGTAGTTGAATGGATGACATTTCTAACTTCCAGGAGCAATTCTGGAAATGAAAGTAAAGCACAGACTGAGAATCTATTCCAAGGCAGTTATAATTAATAACAAAAGGTCTGATGTGTACAAGAAACTATGAATCTCTCTTGGAGGATGAGGCTTGTGGTCATTCTCTCCCCCCTCCCCATTGCTTAAGCATCAAGTTGAGGACTCTGATGCATCTTTAGTCTTCTGGGTTGTCTGTTGCTTGTGAATGTGGCCTAATATGCTTACGAGCGGTGCTGTCAGGGTGTGGCTTAATATGCTAATGAGTTTCTGCAGTTGGGTGTGGCCTATTATGCTAATCAGTTCCTGCTGGGCTTTTTCTAGAAAAAGAGCCCTGCGAATAACAATAGACCAACAGGATTTTGGCAGTAATCAGTTAAGATGTAAAGTTTTGTAAACAGCTTATCTTTGGGAGTGGGGTGTGTTGGGGTGTGGCCATTGCATGCAATATAACCAAGCTGAAGCTCTGGTCTACAGTCTTGTTCTTACTGAAATCACTGAATAAAGTAGAGCTGATCACTAGACTGGGAATCTGTTCACCCATGGAACCCACTATTTAACAGTGGTGACAAAGGTGGGATCCTGTTGAGCCAGCCCAGCACCCTCCTGCACCACACCATGCACCGAGCTCCAGTGCCAAGAGCATCACATCACTACTGGGACCATGGCTGATGCTCTAGGACATCTGCCAGAATCTGACCCCACTCACCTAGAGCTTTGGGAAACCTGGGTGGAGCAGCTCAAGTACTACATAGTGTTCCAGGGCATCCAGGATGCACCCAAGAAGAGGGCTCTCCTGCTCAGTGCCTGTGGGATCACAACACTGAGACTAGTCCAGGGCCTCATTGCACCAATCACCTTGGAAACGGCCACATATGACTACTTCATCAAGGTACTCACTGACCATTTCGTGCCTCAACCCATGAAGATGGTGCACCATGTGAACTTCTACATGCGCCAACAAAAGTCCAATGAGACAGCCACCGACTTCATGGCAGATCTTCACCGGCTGACCCTCAATTGTGAATTCACAAATCTCGACGAAGCCCTCCTAGACCGGTTCATGATGGGCATCAGAGAGAAGAAACTACGCCAAAAGCTTATCAGCCAGGAAGTCCTCACACTAGTAAAAGCGCTATGTGAGACCACTGCCTATGAGAAATCCAGGCGAGACCATCAGACCTCCATTGCACACCAGGCCTCTGTCCCTTTGGCTTCTGAAGCATCAGATGAGGAGGAGGCCCATCAAGTACATCGCCCAGTTCCCTGCAATGTGAGATCTTCCATTGCCACTGCTCACCCAGTGGAGACTGTTGCACACACACCCTGCGCCAGCTGAAGAGGCCCACGAACGCTGCTCCTGCCATTTCAGAGATGCAACCTGCAGGGCCTGCGGCAAGACTGGCCACATCGCTCATGCCTGCCACTCCAAGGGAACCCAGAGACACACCAATGCACACCAGGAGGTAGCGGACCTGCACACCACCGCCACTCACCAACAGCAGGTCCTGAATTTGCCCAAGAACACCCCAGATAAAATAAAAGTGACTGTGCTTATTGAGGGAGTGCCCTGCAAGATGGAACTGGACATGGGGTCCTCCATCTCCATCATCTCAGAAGAGACTCTCTGGAGGCTCTGTCCACAAGGGGGCCCCTGCCTCAGACCCACTGGGTTTACTCTTTGGGACTTTCAAAAGAATGAGGTGGCCATTAAGGGGTGGGGCAAATTCCACGTTAAATATAGGCAGTTTGAGGGAGTGTTAGACTTGTTGGTGGTAGAAGGATGGCTAACAAGCTTGCTTGGACCATTCTGGTTCATGTCCTTGGGGTTCAAGGTAGTGGGAGTGCACTGTGTGCAGCCCTCAGACTTCAGCCAGGTGTGTGGCGAATTCCCTGCCATCTTTGATGGGACCCTTGGCTGATACACAGGGCCCTGAGTGTCCCTCCAACTTAACCCCAAGGTGCAGCCCATCCGTCTCAAGGCCCGGAGAGTCCCATTTGCACTCAGGCCCATAATTGAGGTGGAGCTGGACTGCTTAGTGGCACAAGGAGTGTTAGAGCCGGTTCCCCACACCACCTGGGAGACCCCCATCGTAACCCCAATTAAGCCTAGTGGGGATGTCTGTATCTGCGTGGACTATAAATGTATGATCAACAAGGTGCTGACAAACCATGCTTACCCAGTGCCTGTAGTCAGCCATGTCCTAGCGACATTGGTGGGGGCCAAGGTCTTCGGTAAATTGGACTTGGCCCAAGCATATCAACAACTCCCAGTAGATGAGCCAACTGCTGAGGCAGACCATTGCCATACACCGGGGTGCATTCAGAGTCAAGCGGATACAGTTTGGGGTGAACATGACCCCAGGAATCTTCCAGAATTTGATGGACTGTCTCTTGAAAGACATCCCTGGAGTCCAGCCCTTCTTTGATGATGTATTGATCACCACTCCCATGGAAGAAGACTTTGCCACTCGCCTCTGCACCATGCTGCAACAATTCCACTATGCCAGGCTGAAGGTGAAGTGGGAGAAAGGCCTCCTGAGGGTCCCCTGTGTTGAGTTCCTGGGGTTCACCATGGATGCAGATGGCATCCATCCAGCCCCCGACAAGGTCTACACCATTGCTAACATGCCCGCTCCCACCTCAAAGGCCAAGCTGCAAGCTTTCTTGGGGCTTCTGAACTTCTACCACTCCTTCCTGCCCCATAAAACTGTGATTGTGGAGCCGCTACACCACCTACTCAACAGGAAAGCCCCGTGGGTGTGGGGCCAGTGGCAGGCCACTGCTTTCGGTGCCATGAAGGAGCTGCTAGCCTTGAATGACATCCTTGTACATTTCAATGAGAAGCTGCTGGTCATCTTGGCATGCGACACGTCTCCCTATGGCATTAGTGCAGCCCTGGGCCATCGGTTGCCTGACGGTACAGAGGTGCCAGTGGCCTACTACTCAAGGACCCTGTTGTCAGCCAAATGGAACTATGCCCAGATCAACAAAGAGGCCCTTGTGATCGTGGCAGGAGTGAAAAACTTCCATGATTACCTGTACAGCTGCCCCTTCACCATTGCAACCAACCACAAGCCCCTGCTCGGTCTCCTCACCTCAGACCACCAGATGCCACAGATGCTGTCACCCAGGGTCCTGTGCTAGTCCATATTTCTGGTGGGGGTACCAATATGCCTTGCGGTACCATGTGGGAAGGCTATGGGTCACGCGGATACCCTTAGTCGCCTCCCTCTCAGTTCTGTGGACCCAGACCTGGCCCTCACGCACCAAATTTTGATGGTGGAGGACTTACCAGACTGTCCTCTGCACACCGCTGACATTTCCTGCCACACCACCAGGGACCACATCCTCTCCCACATTTTGGACTGGGTGGGGAGGGGATGACCCACTGGCTGCGTGGGCCCAGAGTTCACAGTGTTTACATCCCGCAAAGATGAGCTCTCAGCTCACAAGGGGTACCTCCTATGAGGAAGCTGGGTAGTGATTCCCCCCACCACTGTGTAAATGAGTTTTGGGAGCCTTGCATGAGGCCCACCCAGGAATCGTGAAGATGAAAGCACTGGCCAGGAGCTATGTGTGGTGGCCAGGAATGGACAGCGAAATCAAGGCCTGGGTACAGTGTTGCCAGGCCTGCCAGGTGACACACCCCCATTCACCTGTGGGAGTCCACCCACACGCCATGGGCATGGTTACATTTGGACTTTGCTGGCCTGTTCCAGGGACAGCTGTTCTTTCTTCTAGTGGATTCATACACCAAGTGGCTAGAAGTTGTGTCAGTCGCATCCACCACATCCCATGCAGCCATCTGGGCTTTGAGACATATTTTTAGCACCCATGGCCTACCGGACAAGGTTGTGACAGACAATAGCACAGCCTTCACTTCAGGGGAGTTCCAAAAGTTCTTGGAACAGAACCTCATCCGACACATGCAGTCTGCTCCCTTCCACCCAGCAACTAACAGACAAGCCAAGAGGATGGTGCAAACTACCAAGGATGCTCTAAAATGGCTCACCCACAGATACTTGAACCACTGGCTTGCTGTCTTCCTGTTTGGCCATCAAGTGACCCCAAGTACATCCAGCAGCCGTAGCCCCACAGAGCTCTTGATGGGCCACTGTCTCATGACATGATTAGACCGCTTGCACCCAGACTGTGTCCCAGAAGTACGCCAATCTCCAGTGAGTCAGGAGGCCCCCAACGGGTTCTTTCTAGGTGACCCTGTCTTCACGCGGAACTATTCCAGCGGTCCCATGTGGGTCTTGGCAAGGGTGACCTGAGTCACTGGACCCCTTTCATATGAGGTATCAACAGATGGGGGGCAGTTTCTATGCAGACTCATAGACCAACTGCGCCACTGCCTGCTGCCTGAGGAGCCGGACTTGTCCTCAGCCGAGGAGGAGGATTGTGGCCCAGAACCATCATCGCCACCGACTGAGAGTGAGCCCCCCCTCACAACAGTAGGCAGCCTGAGTGCCAAGAAGAAGGAAGCCCTGCACAGGCCACGATGGACCTTCTGGGCTCTGTTCCAGCCCCACAGGACTCCAGAGAGGTCCCCGCCTCACCAAGCCAAGCTCCAACACTGTCTTCACTACCGCAGGAACCATGGCATTCTCAGAGAGAGCGATGTAAGCCAGCATACCTCAAATACTATGCCTATTAGGTGTTTCGAAACTTATGGGGGAGGGGTGTTATGTATTGGGACTGAAATATTGCAGGACTGTGCTGCCAGAGCCAGGGTGAGCTTGGAGCAAAATAACAATAGAAGAACAGGATTCTGGCAGTAACCAATTAAAATGTAAAGTTTTGTAAATAGCCTATCATTGGGAGTGGGGTGTGTTGGGGCATGGCCATTACATGCAATATAACCGAGCTGAGGCTCTTGTCTACAGTCTTGTTCTTGCTGAAATCACTGAATAAAGTAGAGCTGATCACTAGACTGTTCACCCATGGAACCCACTGGGGGCAGGGGATTCTCTGCCTTGAGTCCTCCCACCTGCTGCCAGTTAGCTGGCCAGTGAAGGTACTTACTGGCAGCAAACAAAGCCCTAGGCTGGTGATGTCACTTCCAGTGTGCACCAGAAATGACATTATCAAACTGCTGGTGATGTGGTGATGCTCTGGTATTTGGGGGGGGGGGAGGACTCTACAGTGAAAATGACTTCAACTGTAGAGTTTTTGCCCAAATACCAGAGTGTCCTTATGTCACCAGCATTGTGATGATTTCACTTCCAGTGTGCACCAGAAGTGATGGCTCTGTGTTGCCAGCAATGCTGGCCTAGGCCTGTCTTCACTGCCAGTAAGTCCTCACCTGAGCCCCTGCCAGTGTCCAGGGGGTACCTGGCAACTAGGACTGTCAGATCCCCAGGCTGGGTGGGGTTTTACCTGATTTTGGGGGGTTTCAGCCCACCCAATGGCCAGCTGGCTAGTGAGGGAAGCCCTGCCCCCAAGCCCAAACACCTGCACCCACCCCTCCTTTCTCTCTTGAGAGACTTAAAGGCCCCCAAGTGCGCTGGGCCTCACCGGCTGGAAGCACCCCTTTAAACGTTTCCAGCTGGCAGGGACTGGCACCACACCTGAACTCCAAGCAGCTGGTGGCTGCCCCTCTCCCTCCCCTCTTGCAAGACTGAAAGGGCCCTCCACCTGATTGATGGGCCCTTGAAAACTTGCAGGAGATTAGGGAGAGGGGTGGCTGACAGCTATTGTTCTTGAGGGCAGGGCTTGGAGCAGGACATCCCCAACATGATGTCATCACATTGGGGATGCCCCGCCCCCTCTGGAAATGCCCCCCAAAGTCCCCTGCTGGGGACAAAATCTGGCAACCCTAGGTAGTCCTTTCCCAGCCAGAACTGCACAACTTGGCCAGAATTTTGTCAGGCAGAAGCTGCCAGCAGGAAGGAAAGTTGAAGGTGGGGGAGGGCAGATAAACGTGGGTTGGCTGTTGGGTGGGAAGGAAGAAAGAAAGAAGCAGGAAAAGAGGAGAAGTTATGGGGGGTTTCACAGAAGGAAAAGAGAAAAGAGTGGGGGAGTGGGAAATCAGGTAAACCTTGCAAGTTCTTGTGCTTCCCCACTTTTAGTCTCCTAATAACAACTACTGTTTTTACATTGTAAAGCAGTTTATGATACTGTGATTTTAATATGATTTTTATAGTAAGTACCTTATGCTAATATGGAAAGATAGCAGTCTGAAAAAAGCAACTACTGTGAACCAAAACACTAAATATAATTAATTATAATTAAAGTATGTGACAAAATAAATTCAATTTTGTGTTTAGTTTTTGCTATGGATGTTCTATTTATATGTATTTAATTGTAAAATTCATATACAATTACCTCAAGATAGATATCATTCCAGTATTCTCAAAGCCATATACTATAGTACAAATTTCATTTATAAAAATCCATTCAAACATCCATAAGATGAGAATAGTTGAGTGTTTTGGTTCACAGTGGTTGCTTTTTCAGACTGATACTTTTAACACTGTGATTCCTTGTTGTAATATGGAAAGGTAGGGCAGAAATCTTTAAATAGTAAATAGTTTCCCAAATGAGTCTGAGAAGGAAGCCACTGAAGAGGGGTGGGGAGGGCAAAATGATTCTTCATGATATAGAAATATAAAGGGAATGAAGAGAAGGCAAGAGTTAGGAATCTAAGAGAAGAAAACAAAAAGCAACTTAATATAGACAGCCTTCTGTGCTGATGAGTAACTGAACTTAACCGCATTAGAAATGCTGATTTTGAACTTAGATAGCATACCGATTCTTTTGACTTGAAATGCCAATGAAATTTATAACTACAGGATGTTGATGAAGGAAAATGAGAGCATGAGATCCTAAAAGTAAACATTTGTTTTTCATTGTTTGTCCAAATAACTGTAATTCTTATTAATGTCTTCTCATTGTTTGCTATTTTTCCCCCACTAAAATCAGTTGGCAAACATAAAAAAGGCTTATTCTCCTAAAAATATCATAGATCTGGTGAAAATATGATTCAGAAAGGGAAAGCCAAAATAAAGAAGGTAGCTGAAACACTTTATACAAAGAATGGAGCTGCCGGTCTCCAGCCGAAGGCAATGGAGATCGGGGGCTATTTTGCCGCTGCCGGAATGACGGGGCAACAGCTTGGTCATAGCGCAACGCGCTATGACGTGGGCGGGGAGGAGCCAGCCCAATATAGGATGGCTCCCTCTCCCGCCCAAAGCATTTGGAACCTCGTGCTTGACTTATGTCGCTGCAGAACTGGAGGCTCTGCAGGCTGTTAGCAGCAGCACGTCAGGCCGGCAATTATTAGGAGACGGGCTACTAGCAGAGGCGGCTTTTAGGCTGCGGCTGGATTGGCTCTAGGGGACATTAGTCGGGAGCGGCCGGAGAGCAGGCGGCGCGGCAGCGTACTGCTGCAAGGGGCTCTGAGGCAATCGATGCGGCCTGGAGGCCAGGCGGCGCAGCTGCGTTCTAAGCGGAATCGGCATGGAGGCCAGACGGTGCAGCTGCGTCCTGCCAATATCAGGCGGTGGTGATCGTGCTGAGTACTTCCTCGGCTTCATTTTCATCAATTTATTTAATAACTTGGTGGCCCTTTGGGGGAGTACTGTCCATAGCATTTTGTGAGGGTGCTGTCTTATTTGAGTTTTGGCCTAGGGGTTGCAGT
Source organism: Gekko gecko (assembly GCA_029375565.1). Classification (NCBI taxonomy): domain Eukaryota; kingdom Metazoa; phylum Chordata; class Lepidosauria; order Squamata; family Gekkonidae; genus Gekko; species Gekko gecko. The sequence goes on from JAPDNY010000005.1 coordinate 131,193,897, forward strand.
TTCCCGCCCCCCCCCACAGAGGTTTGGATTTTCTTTTTCTATTGGGAGAGTATCCACGGCCGTTATTTTAGGCGGGCTATTGCCCCCTAGTGGGTATTGCAAGTCAATCATTGCATTTGTGTGGCAGCCATTTTAGGTGTGGTTTAGGGGGGAGTGAGGCATCTACTGGGAGGTGGCCATTTTGGGGATTGTTCTTTGTATTTTTGCTGGCAGCCATTTTGTGAGGGGATTGTTTGCAGTTTATATTTGAGGGAGGCCATTTTTTCGTAGTTGTTTGTCCTCCCTAAGCCCTTCTGCACTACCTGGCAATACAGTTTCGCAGGGTTGGGATTTCATTCAGGCTCGGTCCATACCTTAAGTTAGGATGGCTCCCAAGAAGGGTCAGGGCAAGCCAAAAGGTAAGCAGCCTGCACCTAAAATTCCCCCGGCTGCTCCTGCACCGCCAATTTCTGAGGATGATGACAACGATTTGATTAATGCTGCAATACTAGCTAGGCTGGAGGCTTTGGAGAAGCAGAGGACCAGGCCTCAGCAGCTTGATCCCGCTCCATCCGTAGCAAAGAGGTCGAAAAACTCTGGTATTTCTTCCTTTCAAGCGCAGGTGTTAGCAAGACTGGCACTTCTTGAGGATGGTCAATCGTCTTCTTCTGGGATTGGTGATACAGAGAGCAGGCTGGCGGAAGAAGGCAAGGGGTCTCATCAGTTGGAGCTCTACAAGGGTCCTGTACGTCCTCCTGGCCAGGATGGTAAGGCTGGTGCTGCTAGTCAGGATGACACATCGTGGCCTTGGGGTTCAGGTAACCAGGATACATCAGGGGTTTCACCTTCGGGCAAGAGTTCATCAACAAGGGCAGGGGCCTCCTCATCGCCCAGTGGGTGGCACTTTATACCACCTGCACTGGATGGGGGAACCACACAATATCCCGGACAGGGTGGGTGGTATCCCTCTACTCCATCTACTCCGGTGGGATATTCTTATGAGCAAGCTCCAGCAAAAGTTTTGCCTGTGGGTGATATAGCCCTGCCATTGGGAGATCACCTTTCCCTGGCTACCAGGGAAAAAATTCTTAAAGGCTCCTATGTGGATGTTTTTACCCTGTTATACCGCGAATTGGACAAAAAAGACAAAGAAGACTTAGATGAAAGGGACAGGGAGTGTATTAAGAAGTGTAGAGTGGATAGGACCTGGGGTAATTGGTACCCAGGTTTCCTCATTTATTCTGGCGTAATAGTGCGTCACCAGCCTTGGAGGGCATCAGCACTTTTACAATACATGGATATAATTTACAAAGCCTTTACGGGTTTCACTGGACATGCGTGGCTGGAATATGATGAAGGTTTTCGCACAAGGGCGGCGATGAATCCGTCCTTGTGCTGGGACCTTATTCATCCCCACCTATGGCTGCAGGTTGTGTCTGCCCCTAAATCTTTGTATTCCGAGCACTCTGACAGTGGTCACGTAGTGCAGAGGCTGCAGGGTCAGAACCCTTCACGGGTGCAGATGGGGACTCCGGTTCAGAGGCGTCCCCTGTGTTGGGAATTTACATCACAGGGTACTTGTGGAAGGAAGGCTTGTTCCTTTCGGCACGAGTGCCCTCTATGTGGGGGGTAACATGCACCGTCAGGTTGCCCCAAGCCGAAGGGACGTTTCGGAGCAAGGGGAGGTAAGCGTCCCAGTGGGGGTGGAAGTCAAGCGGCCTTTACTGACAAAGGGGCCCAGCCCAATTAGGATTCAGGTTTTGGAGAGGATTTTGAGAGGTTACCCAAATAAATCAGATAGTATGTATTTACTTGAGGGGTTTTTGTTTGGATTTCGGATTCCTTACCAAGGTGAGAGGGCACCTTTTCGTGCTCCTAATTTAAAGTCAGTCATAGGGATGGAAGACATAGTACGAGCTAAAATTGGTAAAGAGTGTAAAGAGGAGAGAATACTGGGGCCTTTTCTTGCCCCCCAGTGCCAATCTACGGGTGTCTCCTTTGGGCGTTGTACCAAAGAAGGCTCCTGGCGAGTATCGCCTCATTCATCATTTATCGTACCCTCGGGGCAGATCTGTGAATGATGCTATACCTGATGAGCTTTGTTCGGTTAAATATACTTCCTTTGACCAGGCCATGAGAGTTGTTCGGAGTTGTGGACGTGGAGCACTGTTAGCTAAATGTGACATAAAATCGGCCTTCCGGCTCTTGCCTGTGTATCCGGCAGATTTTGATTTGTTAGGTTTTGCTTTTGAGGGTCACTACTATATGGATAGGGCCCTCCCCATGGGTTGTTCTGTGTCCTGTGCTGCATTCGAGAGGTTTAGTTCCTTTTTGGAATGGGCCTTGCGATTTAGGACTGGATTGGGCTCTACAGCTCATTATTTGGATGATTTTTTGTTTGTGGGAGGGGAAGGGACTGGGCAGTGTGAATTTTTACTGTCCAGTTTCATAGACATGGCGGCTGAATTGGGAGTTCCCCTGGCAGAAGAAAGACGGAAGGTCTGAAGTCTATTTTAACCTTTTTAGGTATCGAGATAGATACGGTTCAGCAGTGCTCTAGGCTCCCTCTGGAGAAGTTGGATAGCCTTCAGGTTTTGATTGACAAAACTATAGTTTTGAAGAAGATATCCCTGTGGGAGTTGCAGCAATTGGTGGGCCATCTCAACTTTGCATGCAAAGTTGTGGCTCCTGGTAGGGCTTTCGTCAGACGTCTTTGTGATGCCATGCGTGGGCTTCGCCTCCCACATCGCAGGACTAGGATGACTAGTGGGATGAGGGAGGATCTTTTGCTCTGGAAAGAGTTTTTAAGGTCATTTAATGGGGTGTCCTTTTGGAGAGAAGAATTGCACTTAGAAGCTGAGTTGCAGGTGATGTCAGATTCGGCAGGCTCCTCAGGGTTCGGGGTTTACTTCAGACGTCATTGGTGTGCTGAGGACTGGCCGCAGGATTGGTTCCGGGTGGGCTGGGTCAAAGACCTAACCTTTCTGGAGTTTTTCCCGATTGTGGTAGCAGTGGGGATTTGGACGGCTGATTTTGCTGGTCGTTCGGTCCACTTTTGGTGCGACAATCAGGCTACAGTACATGTAATAAATTCTCTGACATCCAAGTCCGTGCGGGTCATGAAGTTAACTAGGGCATTTACACTAATATGTTTAAGGAATAATATATTATTTCGTGCAAGGCACGTTCCGGGCATAAGTAATGGGGTCGCTGACGCTCTCTCTCGGAAACAGATGGAGAGATTCAGTCAGCTGGCCCTGGATGCAGACGAGCGCCCGGTAAGGATGCCCCCCAGTTTTTGGCAGATTGGCGGTTTGAAGCTGAGCGGGTGATAAGTATGGCCCTTGCCCCGTCAACACGCAAATCTTATATGAGGGCCGGTCACCAATTTGTGGCTTTCCAAAGGGAGGCTGGATTACAGAATGAATGGCCTATTCCGGTGCATCAATTGATGCAGTACTGTGTTTATCTGAAGGGCAGGGGGTTATCGGTCTGCTCTATAAAGGGCAGGTTGTCTTCTTTGGCCTATGCTAGTAAGGCTGCTGGGCATGAAGATAGGACGAATGATTTTTGGATTAAAAAAATGCTGGAAGGGTGGTCTCGCGAAGCAGGGCAGCTACCTGATTCCAGGGAGCCGTTAACTCCTTCAATTCTGAAGGGTTTGAGGGCGTTGTGGCCGGGCCTCTGCAATGATGAATATGAGGCTGCTCTTTTTCACTCAGCATCTTTGCTGGCATTTTTTGGAGCTCTTCGAGTCAGTGAGCTTGCCCCTGCTTCGCGTCATGACACATCTAATCGGGCTATTAATTTAGGTGACATTACAGTTAATGAAGATAAAGTAGTCATTCATATTAGGCGGTCGAAGACTGACCAGTTGGGTAAGGGCTCAACGATAGAATTGGGACATTGTTATGAGCCTGATTTGTGCCCGGTGTCAGGTTTACATCATTACTTGGGGCTGCAAGGTTACGTCAAAGGGGTGTTATTTCAGCACAGGGACGGATTGCCTCTCACAAAGTTTCAGTTTTGGGCAGTGACAAAACGAGCGCTGGAGGCATTGGGTTTGGGTAGCTTCTGTTTTGGGACCCATTCATTCAGGATTGGAGCTGCTTCCACGGCAGCTGCCATGGGGTACTCTCGAGAGGACATAAAGGGTATAGGACGTTGGAGAACTCGTAATTTCAAAAGTTATGTCGTCAGTGTAAGTTTTAATTGGTTCATGTTACTAAAATAGTTCTTTTTCAGGTGCTGTGGCCCGGCAGATGCAGAGGAGAGTCATATTATGCGGCCACAGTATGGTTTTTTGGGCGGCTCGTCAGGCCAGGAGGACGACGGTTGGTTCTCAGTTGGGCTTGAGTGAGTTTGCGGTTGTTGAATGGTGGGGAAGGCGGGGCATGCATTGGCCCAGATTGCTCCCACTACTGTTTGAGGAACGGCATGGGCCGCCTCCTGATATTTTATTGGTTCACCTGGGTGGGAATGACCTTGGCCTGATGAAAGGCAAGGACCTGGTGATTCAAGCCATACAGGATCTGTCAGTGATACAGTGCAGATGGCCCGGGGCATTGATCATTTGGTCGGCAATTTTGCCAAGGCGGGTATGGCACAACCTGGGGGATCCCAGGTGCATTGACCGGGCTCGCCGCAAGGTTAACCGACAAATGAGAAAGGCTATGGAGGGTGGCCTGGGTCAATTTTTGCCACATCCTGGAATATTGGTTGGAAATACTGACCTCTACCGGGAGGACGGCATTCACATGTCAGACAAGGGCAATAAATTGTTTTTGGAGGATATTCAGCAAGGGATTAAGGCTGCACTTGGTTTGGTGGCTGCGTCAGACAAAGCAGAGGCTTGACCTCGCTAGTGGCAGAATAGTACAGGGAGTAGAAAGCAGAAATTGGTGAGCACCTTAAGCCATTCCTAGTTTAGGAACATGGGGTCATCAGGAACGGCCTGCAGGTTATTAAGGCTCTGGGTGGTGAATGATGATTCCCTCTGGGAACCTCTTGGATAAGTTCCTCTCTGCAAACTTTATGGTTTCAGCGGTAGGCGCTCCCAGGAGGCCACCAGTGGCTGGACTGCTGATCGCAAGCCAGATGAATGGCTCAAGATCGGGGTTGGTAGCTCGCCCGTATCCTGGACAAGGAGGCTGGTCTGTCTGACACCTGCCTTGTCTATTCTGCTCTTGAAATGATTCCTTGCTGTTTTAGTTGTTTAAACGTTATGTAGTTAATAAAGTGGCCCTTGTTTGATCCAAAACTGTTGTCTGGCTTTTTATTCCATCTGCGGGGGCAAAAGGCTTTGTTCTCACAAGGCACAACAAGCATATTTATTTTATGTATTTAAAACCTTTCTATGTTGCCTTTCCACCCAACTTGGGGTCCTCAAGGCAGCAAACATAAAAACAAAACATTTTGAACATTGAAACATTTCAAACACTAAAACAGTGTTTAAAATACAAATATACATAAAACATTTTAAAATAATTAAATGAAACACAGAAGCACACAAACAAGGAGGAAGGAGTTAGTGTAGAACATCAAACAAAACAAAAAGGTCTTTATCTGCTCGATGGAGGCAATGATAGAGAGAGGTTGATGAATCTCCCTGGGGAGGGCATTCCAGAGTTTCAGTGCCACAACCAAGAAGGCCCTTTCTTGTGTTGCAACCCATCTAGTTTCAGCTGGCAGGACCACACAAAGCAGGGACTCTAAAGATTACCAGAGCAGTTGGGTATGTTGATATGGTAATAGGTGGTCCTTAAGGTATGCCGGCCCCAAACCATACAGGACTTTAAAGGTCAATACCAGCACCTCGAATTGGGCCTGGGAGCAAATTGGGAGCCCATATAGATGGAACATGATATGGCCCCTACAGCTCATCCCAGTCAGCATTCTGGCAAGGGAATTTGCTGCCACTAGATGTGGGAACAGTGTGGGAACAAATTTATTGATCACATCTAGAGGGCTGTGTGTTTCCCATTTAAGAACTAGTGGAGTATTTAAACTATATTCTTAAGCTATATTATACCATATATATAATGTTATACATTTGTTAAGCCATTATACTATATACTTTTTATACATACATATATACTCTGCAAAAGGATTGTCCTCAATATCTGTAAAATTGCCCTCACATGTGTTTTTTCCTATTCCTTCTTTCTCTCTGTATCCCTTATAATAAAAAATCATAATAAAAAAAGAATAACTGGAATAGACAAATAAATGGTGGATGTATCTACTATATAGGATATATATATCAGCATCACTGGATAAATACAATTTCCATGATCAGAAGCGATATTCCACTGAATGCCAGTTCCTGGGTGGCAACATGGAGGAAGGCTATAGCTATCTTGTGCAGCTCATGGGCTTCCCTGAAATATCTGGTTCACTTTGAGAAACAGGATGGTGAACTAGATGGACCTTAGGTAGGACTGTAAGGAGCTCTTCCTATGTCATCATCACAGAAAAAGAACTGCAGTTCCACAGTTATTTGATGACTTTAGCAAATGCTGGAAAGATAATGTATTTGGGGACAATTAGGATAAGCAACAACCCAGGAGGAAGAGTGCAGCTCAGTAGACAGTATGTAAAATTAGGGCATTTGGCAGGTCTTCCACATGGTAGATCTTCTATGCAGCTTGTATCTCATTCTGCATATTATATTTCATCATCTTGGCTTCTCATTCTGCATATGATATTTCACCTGTGCTTGGATGAATATGAATTTCCTGCTGACTCAAGGGCACAATTTTCTATGCCTTTTTAGGCTGTGTCTTCCTCTCATGTCTAGCTAAGATGCTTTCCCATGCTTTAGATGAAGAGTAAGTCTGTCATGCATATGGCAGTAAGCCTGCAGGGGGCTCGCTAAACCAGAAATCCCTTCCTTCTGAGTCTTTATGGTATGTATTATACAGAATAATAATAAATGTGTGAAAACCTTGCAAAATACTTGGAGGAAATATAGGGGGGTGGGAATGTTGATCACATCTTTTTGATCTGATACTGCCCATAGACACAGAGGAACATGTTTTTTTGTTGCTGTAGATTTTCCAGGTTGTGTGGCCATGGTCTTGGCATTGTGGGACCTGATGTTTCACCAGTAGCTGTGACTGGCATCCTCAAAAGTATAACACAAGTTTACATCGGGACCACACAGCATAGCATTCAGACAAGAATAAAAGAACATGAAAGACACTGCAGACTTGGCCAACCTGGAAAATCAGCAGTGGCTGAACATAGCCTAACCCGAACAGGACACAGCATTTTGTTCCAAGACACTGAAAGACTGGACAACACTTCCAATTACCATGTCAGATTACACAGGGAAGCCATTGAAATGGATAAACATAAACACAATTTCAACAGGAAAGAAGAGAGTTTAAAAATAAATAGGGCATGGTTTCCTCTACATCTGACAATAGTACTACAGACAATAGGCTCTACATCTGACAATAGCACTACAGACAAAAATAGAATTTCAACACCCAATCCACATTCAAAAGAACCTCCTCAGGAAACAGGAAACCTCCTCAGGAAACAATCTATATACAAAAGAACCTCCTCAGGAAAGCTCCTCCATTAGCATGTTCATAGCCTGGGGAACTCCTACAAGATAATGACTAAGCCCTACGCCACCTTCCAGGGTAGATATAAATTACCTGCCTACTATTATTCTTCTCACCATGACACAGAGAGTACTCCATCTTTCTGTGCTTGGATGAATACCTCTGAGGATGCCAGTCACAGCTACTGGCGAAACGTCAGGTCCTACAATGCCAAGACCATGGCCACACAACCCAGAAAATCTACAGCAACTAATGAACTCGGGTCGTGAAAGCCTTTGACAACATATTGAACGTGTTTTTCATGCACCATATCATTTGAGCTAACTACTGAGAACAGGAGATTTTCTAATGCTATAATTCCCAAGCCACATAGTCCTGGTGAGTTCCTTTTTCATCTCTGGTACTATTCTGAATGATAGTCACAGTCATTTTCTGATTGCCTGCTAGTGAGTACTAATACAAACATGTGTTAGCAACTGACATACTATCAGGGTTTTCTAACCATGACTTTCAGGGTTATGTTAGTCTTACTATGTCAGTTGAAGAGATTATGATTCAGCAAAGCTATAAAACCCATCCTCGATTTCAAAGGTAATTGCAAAAAAGAGCCAGTGTGATGTGGCAGTTACAGTGTCAGTAACTGCCAGTGTAACTGCCACTGTAACTGATGTGGCAGTTACAGTGTCAGTAACTGCCATTGTCTATAACTGCCAGTAACTGTCACAGTCACTTTGTCATGAAAACTGTTGGATAATCTTGGGCCAGATGCTTGGATCTTTATTGGTGAAAAAGGAATATAAACAAACAAAGAAACAAAAACAAATTGCTGCTATTATTCTAGTTTCATAGCGTACAACTATTGAACTGTTAGCACTACAAGACAGTCACAGGCATTTACCAGACAGCAGCTGCCTTTTGGGTTTTCGTGGATGTTGTCACAGTTCTGATCATTGTGCTATCGGTGCAATCAGTTCACCTTCCACCACCACCACCCCTTCACAGTTCCATCTGTTCACCTTCACACTGAAGACTGATTTTCCAGAGTGGGTTTTTTGCACATCTGCTGAAGTGTTGCAGCATGTCAGCAGCCTCAAGTGGGCTACACAATCCCCATTAAAGTACATCCTCTCCTCATCACACACCATCATGCTTCCAGGATAAGCCTGCCCCAGGTGTGATCCCCTTACATGAGAGTAGCCCCATTGACTTCAGTACATCTATTCTGGTGTAAAGCCAGGAGTGGGGAGAAAATCCAGGGCTTTCTTCTTTCCCCCTCCCTTCCACCGCCAAGCCTTATGATTAATCTCAAGAGCCAGTTTTTAAGGAACTGGGGTTGTTTCAGAGCAGGCATCCTCCAGCACTGAAATGTTTCAGTGCTGGCATGCATATATATATGCAGGGGTCTTTTTTGGGGGGAGCGTGCAAGCATGCCACAGTGCAAGCATGCCACAGTACCACACAGAAACCCCAAAAGACCAAAAGGAACATCATTTATACATGTATAAATTGATGGTGCAACCTCATTGGACCACTCACACCACACAAACCTCAAAAAGAATATTTATAGCTCTGGAAATAATGCAGAAAAGGGCAACTGCAATAATAAGAGGAGGACACTTTCCCTGTAAAGAAAGGTTATCGCGCTTGGGGATCTTAGCTTTGAGAAACAATGACAGAGGGGTGACATGATAAGAGGTTTACAAGACTATGCATGGGATAGAGCAGGTAGAGAAAGAAGCACTTTTCACCCTTTCTCACAAGACAAGAACTCGTGGGCATTCAATGAAATTGCTGAGCAGTCAGGTTAGAAGTTAGAACAGATGAAAGGTTTTTTGGTTCTTACAGGTTTACGACTTTAAAAAGTTCTGCTGGTTGCTGTTGCTTGGTGGTGGGGGGGTTGGTTTGTTTTTTCCCTATCTGTTCCAGCCTCCATACGTTTGTCAAATTCCATCTGGAAGCTGTTCATGCCAGCCACCACCACCACCACCACCTCCTGTAGCAGTGAATGCCATGTGTTAATCACTGTTTGTGTGAAGAAGTACTTCCTTTCATCCGCAGTTGCCCTTTTCTGCATTTTTCCCAGTGCTATAAATATTCTTTTTGAGGTGTGTGTGGTGTGAGTAGTCCAATGAGGTTCCACCATCAATTTATACATGTATAAATGACATTCCTTTTGGTCTTTTAAGGTTTCTCTGTGGCACTGTGGCATGCTTGCACTGCCGCAGTGCCACTTGTTCTGGAGTGTGCCACTTGTTCTCATGGCAAACAAGCACCTCCCAAGACAGTTCACTTTCCCTGAGATTCTCTGGGAGAGTCTGACTCCTGGGTGGCTGCCTGCTTGCCTGCCTTAAGTGCTGCTGGCTGGGTTTCCCCATTGGAAACAATGGTGGTAATGGGGATAACCTGTTTGGGTGCCCATAGAATTAGGCCCATTGGTCCAATTGCTTTGAGATGTGGGGGTGTATGTGGGGAGAGGCTCCCAAAGCTACCCTGAAAATTTGGAGCCTCTCCCTCAAACCCCCTCCCCCCCAGAGCTACTAACAGCACCGTGGGGAAAAAGAAACTTTTTCCCCACCATAGAGAACAATAGAGGGAATGGGGGCTACCTGTTTGGGTACGCATAGAATTGGACCCCTGGTCCAATGTTCTTGAAACATGGTGGGTATCTTGAGGAGAGGCTCCATCAGCTACCCTGTGTGTTTGGAGCCTCTCCCTCAAACCCCCTCCCCTCCAGCCCCCAGAATATATCCTATGTTTTTGCCATTGACTTCAATGGCCCATAGGATATAATGGGGCTGAATTGCCGCCAAATTTCTTTCATTCCCTCCTTTCCTTCTCTCCTTTTCCTCTTTCCCTCCTTCTTCCCTTCTCTCTTTCTTTCTTTCCTGCCTTCTTCTCTTCTCTTTTTTCCTCCTTTCCCTGTTTCCCTCCTTCTTCCATTCTCTCTTTCTTTCACCCCTTCTTTCCTTCTCTTTCTTTCCCTCTTTCCTTCCTTCTTTCCTTCTCTCTACTCTCTCTCTTTCCTTCCCTCTTTTCTCCTTCTGTGGCCCAACTCTAGTGAGAAGGGTTTAAACTTTAAACCCCTTCTCTCTTCGCTCCCCCACCCAGGCCAGCTGGGGAAGGGAAGGGGAGGCTTTTGAAGATGCCTCCCCCCCTTTTGCTTCCCCTTCTGACATCATTTCTGATGATGTCAGGGGGCACAGCATATCTTAATAGCCTAGTATCTCATTAGCATACTGTATGTTATTGAGCTCCTGCAGCTCTTTTTCTACAAAAAGACCCCACATGTATTTATGTTTGAAGTTCACCACCCAAACCTGCTGTTTCTGTGCAGGCTTTGGGTTGCAATCCATGAGATTGAAAAAAAAATGTTCCAATTCTGAGCAAGAGGCTATCTTGAGAATTCATTCATTCCACAATGGAAGAAAAGAAAGTAAGGGGAAAAGTAGTTTAGGAAAGAATGTTGGAAAATGAGGAAATCCTGGGACAGCACAGGGATGTTAATGAAGTTGTCTAGACACAATAAAAATCCTGGTAACACTGGCAAATGAAAATGGAACATTAAGGCAATCTGGAAGAAGCCACCGTCTTCCTTTCTCAAGGAAAGAGATTTCTTCCTTTTGGCATGCATTACTAGTATGTAGCTAGCCAGAAATATAGATATTCCTGCCTGAGGAAAATTTCCATGCACTTAGAAACAGCAGAATGGAGTACCAAGTGACCTCCTAAATGGTATGTACCCCCTTTTCCCTCTTCTTTTATGTTATCAATAATAATTAGAAATGGGGGGGGGGACACTAAATGGTACATACCCCTGCATGAACTCTTACAGAAATTTATTTAGACATATTTTATTTGCAGTTATTTCATACATTTATATCTATTTTTAAGTTTAGAAAACTTACATGTGCTGCAATATTTTAAAAAGCACAGGAATCACTTTAGCCTGTTCTTATTAGGTGGTAAATCTGTCTCTGGGCTGTGCACCACTTGAGAAACTGTTTGGAGGCTCACACAATTGAATGCTTCTTCATATTACAAACATCCCTGGACATAATCAGTTGTTATGGAGAAGGCTAAGCTAGACATCTAGCTTTCTACGTGAAGTCCCATTTACAGTCTGAAGTGGTACAGTTTAGGCTTACCACATCAGTGGGGGGGAAGGCCTCAGGTGATCAAACAGGAAGTATCTTGAAATGGCCCATGTTAGGATCCAAACACCCCGCTAGATGGTCCTGCAGCATTTCTAAATGCTGTTTTCAGACCCAAAGTCCTTCGCACTCAGTTAGTGAACACATACTTCAGACATGGCTTCCGAGAGGATATGAGGGCTTGTAGTGAGGAGAGAAAATTTATTTATTTATTATCAAATTTGTACCCCGCCCTTTCAGCCAAGGCCTGCACAGCTATTTGCATTACTAGCCAAAACTGCATCTATGTGTATTACCAGCTCATAAACAGCCCTTTGGGTCCCAGTGCCTAAATTTCATCTACTGCATTTAATACAGACATGCAGTGATGATTTTAAAAAAAAAATATGATGTAACAAATATCGACAAAAACAAACAAGCATCTAAACAATTTGATTTAAATTATTCATTGCAAACCCAAGGCAGATTACATGATCACTCTCCTTCCTCTATGCATATTCCTTTGTAGAGGAAAATGGTGCATTAAAATTGGAACATGTATTCCTAAGTAAGAGTTAGCAGAATCAAATTAGTAACCGATATAAATGGCTCACATCTCAAAATGAATGCTGTTCAAATTCACCCATATGTTTACTTTTTTGATCCCATACAAGAGAAAGAGTTTCTATACAGCATTATATCTGTTAGCAGTAGCCATTGCTTTAAAGCAAAAAAACCGGCATAATCATAGTATGCTGACCTGGATTTCAAATGCTCTTTTAGCAATAGCAGCTGGAAAAGGCAGTCACTTGCAGAAAGTGTATGATGATTTGGGCCTTTTACCACATTTGCTTAAAACTCACCATGATATCAAAGAATGACAATTCAAGCTTCACATTTACAGCCTGAAGTAATAATTTAAGGACAGCACGAGCAGTGACTCAGATTCTTTGATGTTTTATTGTTGCACTTACAAATTATTGAGAAGAAAGAATAATGTGGGACATATTTGTGAGCACTAGAATTCAAACTACTGTTGTTTGAAGCATTTATTTAAAAAGCATCTTGACATTTCCCAATATCTGATGCTCCTGAAATATCACAGATCAATATATCTCTCAGTGTGACCAAATCTGTGACTACTTAGTTCCAGTGACTGGAGCCATGAACAGACAAGACATATCTTTCTACAAACCAGAAAGTTACTCCAGGTTTACAGAAATATCTGAAATCTTTTAAAAAATACATTGGGGTTAAAACCAATGCTAGGCAACCACCACTGCATTGCCAGCCTTCTAGCCTTGATTTCTGTCTGTCAATGACAGGGGAAGGGAACAGGCCCCCTTCTAGGGCTATTTTAGTCTTTGAGGGTGGACTCACTGGGGCCAGGCCTGGAGCAACCACTGGTTGTACCACATGACTTGTATGACTCACTCAGGCCCAGTTGCTTGGTACTGCTCAAGAGGGTGGACTCACTGGGGCCAGGCCTGGAGCAACCACTGGTTATACCACATGACTTGTATGACTCACTCAGGCCCAGTTGCTTGGTACTGCTCAAGAGCACCCACCCCACAAAAATAAGTGTGGTGTAATGTTTAGTCTTTCAGACTTGAATCTGGGAGACTCAGGCCTGAATCATCACTCTTGCTGTGGAAGTTCACTGGGCAACCTTGGGCCAGTCACACACCGTGATCACAAAGGTGGTTTTCCCAGGGTGAGGTTCATCCATTGCACTCCGGGTGTGCTGACCCCTGTGATTTCCTCAAATGCGGGAAACTCGACTGCATAATTTGAGGAGAGAAGAAGTTCGAAAGCAAGAAATTGCAAGTAGATAAATAGGTACCACTTCGGTGGGAAGGTAACAGCGTTCCGTGTGCCTTGGTGTTTAGTCATGCCGGCCACATGACCACGGAAACGTCTTCGGACAGCGCTGGCTCTTCGGCTTTGAAACGGAGATGAGCACCGCAACCCTAGAGTCGGATTCGACTGGCTTTCGAGCAAGGGAACCTTTACCTTTACCTTTTACTTTGGGTCCCTATTGTGGAGAAAGGTGGGGTATAAATGAAGTAAATAAATAATAAATACAGCTGAAGATAGGGCTCAGATAAAAGGAAAGTTCATTAGTGGGTGGGAAGGAGAGAAAGAAGCAGGAAAAAGTGAAATTACCACAAGAAGAGAAAGAGGAAATAGTGTGAGGAATGGGCTACAGGAGAAAATGAGATGTCCCCAACAAGTCCTTGTAGATTACCCACCATGCAACTGAGCCCAGAGGCCAGCAACACACAACTGGCCCCAGCCTGGTGGCTGACACTGCACAACTCAGCCATAGTTTTCCCAGGTAGAGGCTTCCAGGTAGAGAGAAGAAGGGAAAGCTGAAGATAGTGGAGCAGATACAGGTAAGCTACCTGATGGGTGGGAAGGAAGGAAACAGGAAAAGGGAAAAGCTATGGGAATTTCAAGAAAGGAAAAGAGGAAAAAGTGGGGAAGAGGAAAAGTAATGCCCTCTGCAAGTCACTGCAGGTCCCTTGTTTGTATTCCTAATTTGCCAAATTTTGTCACTCACAATTTAAACATAAAACTTCCATTTTAAGGCCTATTATGTACAGGCGTTTTGCTTCACTTTCACTGTGCATGTCCATTGTGTTTTCTTTCTTGTTCTGCACTGATTTGCTTCCCTTCAGCTCTCAGTTTGCTTTCAGGTCACTGTTCCCCAGGTTTTCTGAGAGTGATTCTGTGACACTTTTCCCCCCTTGCTTCACTTCCAAGCTGAATGTAATTCACAAGTATACAGATTCCTTTAGATTCCCCCTCCCTTCCTGCCCCTCAAAGGCCACTCCACTGCCCACATTGAGGTTGTTCCTCCCAATGTGCACCTTCCACCAGCGTCATTTTGACCTTGTTTTTATTTTTTAAAAAATTTTTTTACAAGGGGTGTGAGTCTAGCCATATGAAACTATCACTAGTCTCAGATTGCCAACTAAAAAAAATTAAAATGGGAGTGACCATAGCAGCACCAACAGCAGCCAGCTCTGTTGGTGGGTGCATTCCCATGCCACCTCCTCTTTGTTACCAGCAAGGCAAAGCTGAGAGTGAGGAAAATGTGTGGAAGAGCCAGGTGCTCATGGAATGGGACTGGGCTGAGCCAAGCCACCCCCCTTCCCTTCCTCACCATCACCATGCCTGCCCCATCTTCTTCACCTTCTCCTCCGAGGCTCCCGACAAAGTGATGCTCCCCTCGCCTGCAGCAGCAGCCACCTCCTTCTTTTTTTGGCATCTTTTCCTCCTCTGCACCTCCACCATAGCAACCAACTAGGAAAGCCATCTGCCCCCTCCAGCTGGACAGAGTCTGGAACTGCATTCCCCAAGAGAATCAGATCCCCTGCTAGGCAACTGGCCTTTGACCACAGGGTGAGCTGGGGCCTGGAGCTCTGCCAGTTCCACCAGAAGGACTCATTTCCCTGCACAAAGGCTAAGCTTCGAAAAGCCACATCTGGGCTACCTGGCGAGAGAGAGAAGGAGAGACAGAGAGAGACAGAGAGAGAGAGAGCACAGGAGTAGCGGGAGTCAAGGTGGCCCATGCAGCACCTGGTGGACAGGAATTTTGCCCCCTCAAGTATCCTGTCCCTTCCAAGAATTAGGATGCCTTCATCGCCCCTTGCCTTCCAAAGTTTTCTGCCCCCACTCCCATGAACATTCTTTGCCCTCCCCAAAGTTGGCCAACATGTACAAAGAAAGTGCTTTCAGGGAGACGTTTCAATCAGTTAAGATACTAATAAAGTTTTCTGCGTTTTTTTAATAAAACAATGGGGGGAGGTTTTTAAAAAGTCCAGTCAGTTTCAACATTGGGTTTCCCCCCTTTGCCTGCATTCCTTTCTGTTTCTTTTCATTCAATGAACTGATGCTAAAGTGTATGCGCAAAACCTGGACCCTGAGGATTTAAATGGAAGGTCCTTGCTGGACTCTAATGCACAGCTGCAATAGGGCAATTGTGTAAATTAAAAAAAAATTCCTTTTGACACTGCCACCCCCTACACGTCACAAGTGGCGTGCCCACCACAATTAAGAAAAACACAGGGGTTTTTTTGTTGTAGCTAAAGAATATTTACATTGGAGGGGAAAAAATAGTGCATATAGCAGGTATAGAATCCAAAGTCTAACTTAAAGGCTTGACTGCTCAGATTCTCTGCAGTAAGCTGTGCATGCATAATAGGCCTTAATGTTAAAATCTGGGGTTGTACATTTTTAATTTGAGTGCTTTGTTCTTGTTAGAATCTCTTGATTGTTTCACTTTTGGCTGACATATAAGTCGCTGTCAAATGTCATTAAATGTAATTAGATTACCTTTTGATCAACTTTATTAGCTTAACTGCCACATGAAAAATTTTAATGCCCTCCCCCAAAGAAAAAAATCCTGGCTACGGACCTGGTCTAGTAGTACCTGAGACATCAACCAGATTTTAGGGGTATAGCTTTCAACTTCCAAGAGTCAAAGCTCTGATGAAGGGAGCTTTGATTCTCAAAAGCTTATACCCTGAAAATGTGGTTGGTCTCTCAGGTGCCACTGGACTTGAATCTTGCTTCTCTAAACAAATTATTATCAGTTGTCAAATGAAGTTATCAAATATTAATTAAATATTTGGACAATTACATAATATCTGGTGAGCATCAAATGTTAACACTTTTAGAGGAGTGAATTCATTTCCGCTCACCTCATAATTAGATGAAGCTCCCATTTTTTACTGCTGGCTTTGGAGGGGAAATGAGGGGAAATGAGAGTGCATCAGTCTCTTACCCATCCCACAACCAACTAAATGCTGCATGATTGCTAAGTATTCTTTTCTATAACAACCCTTGTGGTATGTACCAGCAAATGGAAATAGAACTCTTTGACACTACAGTTCCCATACATAGAAGCATGGGAATATGAATCTTTTGACAATGGGAGCAAAAAAAGTAATTGATTCTGCTCACCCGCAAAATTGCTTTACACAAATCTTGTCACATTTCCTTGCTAGTGATCTATCACATTCAGTTATATCACTATTGTCCTGTCATGTTGTGTGACAGACATGATACAAGCCATCTCAACGAGACAGAGCAGGCCGCCAAAAATCTACCACAGGCTTTTCTTTTGCAGTTGCCTCTGCTTTCTGTCTGCCAGAAATATGCTTCTTCATTATTTCAAATTGATATGCAATTAACTGAGATTAAATTATTTCCCTGCTACCCAAGTGCAATTAAGGTTGACATGTCTGTAGTAATTAATATTTCTTGAGTAACTGATTTGTTCTGACAGTTGGCAGGTAGTGGTCTGTATCCTTTGATTACCACACTTACTTTTGACTGTTCCCTGCCTGCAAAGACTTTTTTAAAAATTACAATGCAGAAACCTCATTCCATCCCCAAAACCCCCACAAGAAGTGAGTGTACAAGCTCAATAAAATATGGCCCATAAGAATATTGCAGTTGAAGCATAGGTACCTGCTTCCACAATCCACAATCATGATTATTTACCCAATACCGAAACAAACAAACAAATACCTTTTACTCCTTTTTTCTTTCTTGAATGATTCTGAGGGCAATTTTGATCATCATTCATGATGTTAACCCATTCACTGTGTAATCTCTGATTGGCTGGGACCACTCATGTGACTACAAGGACAATTCAAATTTTCTATGGACAAAAGCAGTCCACATTTCTTTCATAAAATTACTGGACACATACTGTACAGAGGAGCCAGGGGGCAACACAAGGGAAAGGACTTGACCTGTTTGTTGGCCCTCAGGGCAGTTGGTCATCCACCAGCCTCTTAGCCAGGAATTTTTTGAGGGGGGCACCAATTAAATTAAATTGAAGTAAAATTAGATTATTTTTGTGCCAGTCCAAGCACCCTCACAAGGAAGGTTCCTGTGGGCAGCTTTTTCAAAGCAGCACGAAGCCCGGACCACCCTTTCCTGTTTTGCTGCCCTGCTTGCACTGCCTGCTTTCTCGTGCAGCTAGAAGTGATAGTAAACTCTGACCCACCATCTGTCCAACTGGCGGGGGGAGTGAGGCGAGCCCCTCAGCCAGATGAGCAAGGCAGCGGCAGTGGCAAGGGGACTGAAGTGCCAGCAGGAGGGGAAGAAGGGTGCATCTCTGCTTACACCTCAGCACACTGGGAGCATCAGCATGACATGCATGCCAACCCTTCTGTTGGCTTGTTTTGCGAGGGGGCCCTCCTCACCTGTCCTCTGCCACCCTTCCTGGAAGGGAAAATAAAACTCACCAAAGAGAAACCACTATTGTACTAATTTTAACACACTCTATTATCCCTCCTTATAATATTTGAGTTTTCACTTCACAACATTTGATGCGCGCCACCGCCAACAGTGGTACACTGCAAGAACTGCCGCTCAATAAGAGGGCAGTAGAGGCGGCCAACCATCGTAGCTGCACATCGAACATTGGAAGCAAAAACTCAGAGCCCCCCCCCTGCTGCTTCTCCTGCTGGCCTGCCCTCCACCTGCAGCTTGCCACCACCGCCCGGCTTCTTGCCCTGCATGCCTCCGGCCTGCCCCAGACCGCCAGCCATTCGGTCCACCTGGCCACCAGCTCTGCGAGCCCAGCGCCGGAGCCAGGGGCAGCGGAGGTGGCTCCCAGATCGGTGCCTCTCTCAGGTGCTCCGCCTTGGCTGCCCTCACCCTCCTTGCCTGCTGCTGCCGGCTCCTCCTGCAAGTGCCGCTGCCACTGCACAGCGCACTGCCACAGCCGCCACTCTCACCAGTCCAGCACGCCCGCCAGCACGCTCTCACTCCCCCCCGCCACTGCCTCCTCCTCTTCCTGATGCTGCTGCTGCTGTGGGGCTGGAGCCAAGTGGGGCCGGCGGCTCTTGGCAGGGATGGGACCAGGAGTCCCGGCTGAGTGGAGGGATGCAGCGGCTCCTGCTCCCAGCCGGAGGAAGGAACGGGGCAAGGTGGAAAGCGTGTTGCCAATTCGCATATGGGGGGACCGCGGGAGGAGCAGCTCGGATGCGGCCCCACCAATGCCCCTTCTCCTGCCCGCCCAGCAAGCTACACATATTGGAGAAGCTTCCGCAGGCCCCCCCCAACGCTTCCCCCTCCCTTCTTCCTTACTTCCTTTCTCTCCCCCCTTTCTTTCTCTCTCTCTCTCTCTCTTTCCCTCTCCCCCTCCTCCTCCCTTCCTTCCTCTCTTCTTTCCTTCCTTCCTTCCTCTCTCTCTCTCTCTCTCTCTCTCTCTCTCTATTTCTTTCACTCTTTCTCTTTCTTTCTTACTCTCTCCCCGGCTCTTCCTTCCTTCCTCCCTCCCTCCCTTACATCCACCCTACCTACCTTACTAGGGTCCGTTGTCTTCAACCACAATGGGCTTTGCTCCCTAGTACTTTTTATAATGCAAATTTCTATCATCAACAACATTCATTGTATAAAATACATTTCATGAGTATACGTAAATATATAGGTCCATGGTTTGGAAGACATTAGAGAGATATTATGTTGATCCGTATAATTGTCACTCCCATTGTGTTCCATGAAGAGATTGGTGGCAAACATCTACAGAGAGACTGAGTTGAAAAAGATATTTGAAACCGCTTCCTTATTCAGAAGAGTGTGTCCTCTCTTTATCTCTTACATTCCTTGGATTCTTATATTTTTCACATGTATTGCTCTTTTCCATGTCATTGAAGTCCCCCTCCCCCATGTTTTTAATGGATGATAGTAGATAGAGTTATATGGCTTTCCAGTCTGCTTTTTTCCCCCTTTTACAAGATGCCTTAAAGTGATAACATTGCAAAAGGAATCCAGGAATGTAGCCAGGACTTTTATTTGTTTGTTTGTTTGTTTGTTTGTTTGTTTGATTGATTTATATCCCGCCCTTCCACATAGGCTCAGAGTGGCGAACAAGGGCATAATGCCAGACAGGATTAAAACACAGAGGCAACGCCAAGAACAAATACTAAAACCATAAATAAGAGATAAACTAAAAATTTAAAACAGCGGTCACATTCTGCTCTATCATTGTACCCATGATATCCTGTGGGACTGAAATATTTACATCAAGATTTTGTATTAGCACCATTTTCTATGGTCTTCAACCACGGACCTATATATTTACCTATACACATGAAATGTATTTTATACAATGAATGTTGTTGATAGAAATTTGCATTATAAAAAGTATAATAGAGTGTGCTAAAATGACTAGAACAGTGGTTTCTCTTCAGTGAGTTTCATTTTTCCTTTCCACATTCACACCAAAGCCTGTTTTTTTATATATTAAGCCTACCTGAAAGAGATGCTAAAGAGCATGTGGAGAGAGGAGGAGGAGGCCGCAGCACCCCACCACTGGCTATTGGCCTGTACCTCAGATAGGAAAGATAGGGGGCACTGCAAATTCAATAGGGGTCACTGCCCTCAGCGCCCCACTACTGGCTATGGGCCTGTTGGCCACTGTGTGAATAGATGGACCACTGCTCTGATGCAGCAAGGCTGTTCTTACATGAGCCCTATATATATATATATATATGACATAAGTGCATACAGGTCAACATGCTCACACAGAAGGAGAGTGGGCTTGCATGTGCCACCTTGCCTATATCCATTTGCTACAATGTGGCCATGGGGTCTTCATATTTCACTTTATCCCACCTTTCTCTCCAGTAGAGATCTAAGTTTATAGACAGGCTGTGTGAATGCATATAGCAGAGGCATGGGCCAGTGTACTTGATCCCAGACTGCAACAAATCCACCGCACTCAACTGTTCCCGATCTGTACACTTAACCCATGCATAGAGGAGTCTGACCATTCTCAGTTTCATTTTTGTAGTTGTGTGGAGCTGACAGCACTTGACTCTACAGCAACACTGGAGAGAGCAGCTGCTACAAAATGCCAAAGTCTGGACAGAGAAGGGGCTTTCAACAGCCAGTTCGTTCTGTTGGGAGCAAAGAGTAATTCTAATTGGAATTTGTTCTTCATTGAGTAGGTGGAAAGTGGGCATATTAAGAGATCGGTCACTGGAATTTTCACAACAACCTGACAAAAGTAACCTGCAGCCTTTGGCCTACATAATCCACTACTATTGACAGAAGCAAATGAAAGGGGTCAAAAAAATCTGTGAATTGGAAGGTGGTATCATCACAGCAGGAAGTCCTGTCTGGGAGAGAAGGAAGGATAAACTGTTTCAAATAACAGGTGTATTGGTGAGGCAAACAAATATCCTGCCACACTGGAGTTACTATACATACAGCAGTACTAATACAAAAGATAAAAAGACAATTTCCACTTATGCTCTGAATTTACAAATTACATAATTGCCCTTAATAGCTGTGGAGAGGCTGCCCTGTCCTCTTGTGATTTCACTGGCCATAATCTTCTAAATATAAGTTCGGACCTTTAGAAACCCAGGTAAGCAATTAGTGGAGAGAATGCAATCATCTGAAATACAGCCAGTAGTCCCCCCCCCCCATGGGGGGAAAGGGACAGACCTATACTTGAAACCTCCAGCACAACATATTTAACAGGTTTTTTCAAAGGCCTTCCTTACACATGTTTTCACCATGCAATATTTCTAGGAAAACAAATAAAATAAATCCTGTAAAAACTATTCATCAGGAGAAACAAAGGCAATAAAGGAAATTATTAATGGCAATGGCAATCCCATAATAAAAATGCATCTGTTGTAAAGTGTTCCCTGTGGAAATCCAGCACATTGTGTCTTTCTACCATCACGAGAACAGATAGTTTAAACTGTCCATCGAGCAAAAATATGCTGCCCCACACATTGTTTGAGGGGAGGAAATTCAGCCTAGCACTTTTGTTTGTTTATGTGTTTCTAATACTCTATTCCTAAGGTCAACTCATTTGTCAAATAAAATCCACACTTACCATACCAAACTTGTCTTTTAATGAGGTGATAAAAAACAGTGTATTAAATGCAAAGTGTTGCATTGTTAAAAAAGAAAGTTTTCATGATATGCCAAAGTATCAGCTTTATAGGGCCATAAATGGGAATATGCAAACAGTTGGGGAAAGGAAAATTCTGTACAGTATGTTGCCGAAGGCTTGACACACACAGTACTCCATCTTTCTGTGTTATATCTCTGAGGATGCCAGTCACAGCTACTGGTGAAACGTCAGGTCCTACAATGCCAAGACCACGGCCACACAACCCGGAAAATCTACAGCAATCTGTACAGTATATCGCTCTTTCAGTCTTTTTCTCCCTCAGCATATAAAACACTGTGTCGGGGGGGGTGGGGTGCGCTCAGCTCTTATCCAGCACAATCTAAACTCAGTTTCCCTCTCTGTAACTGGTTCACCAAAAAAAGGGGAGGGGATTGTTACAAGAAGAGGATATTGGGCCTGAAGACAGTGAAACAGCATAACAACACACCAAATAGACACTCTGCCTTTGAGGCATAAAAGGGAGTGGGAAGGGGTGACACAGCATGGAACGGAGTGGGGAGAGAGGCATGTTAATAGGGTTGCAAGCCCCCAGGTCCAGGCAGGGAATCCCCTGCTTCTGGGGGCTCCTAACCACCCCTGGCCAGCTGGCCAGTGAGGAAGCCCCACCCCCAAGCCGTGGTCACCCCCAACCACCCTTTTCCTCAACTCATAATAACTCATTAAAATAAGCTAAATAAACAGCTGCAATAAAAGCTAACACCAGTATTTTAAATAACACAAAACAGGATCGCACTGTGATGATGTACAAATCAAAGAAACCACTGTGATTAATAGCTGTATAGACCATGAATAGGTTCATGATGTGTAAACTATAAAATTGTCATTTTTTTGGATATGCGTTGTTAAGAGTACATTTGATTTATAGATATAATTTCTAGATACATCATTTCATAGAACTGCTAGCCATTAATCATGGTGGTTTCTTTGATCAGTATTTTAAAACAGCAGCAAGCAAAACTAGCAGTATAAAATCATTGGAGATAAAATGCAGTTAACAATGTGGGTGAAGAAAAACATTTTGCCCTGGTGCCTAAAAGCCAATGATGTAGATGCCAAACAACCTCTGAGGAGAAAGATGTTCCATAGGAGGGAGCCACTTCTGAGTAGGCCCAATCTCTAGTTATGCCCACCACATTTCTATGGAAGGGCACAAAGATTAATGGTTGAGACAAGAACTTTAACTGGACAGTATAGGATGGAGTTAATGGTTTCTCAAGTACTCTAAAACACTTATATGCCATCTTCACCCTATTCAGGGGTACCAAGAGAGTGAATACACAAACAAAATATTTAAAACAATCAAATAAAACAAACATAAAAATATAAACACACAAACACAGAGGAGTTAGTGAGAGATGCCAGTGCAAATACCAGCACTTTGAATTGTGCCCAGTAAAGGGTAGGCAGCCTAAGAAGTTATTTTGTCCAGTATAGGGTTGCCAACTTCCCGGTGGTGGCTGGAGATCTCCTGGGATTACAACTGATCTCCGGGTGACAGAGATCAGTTCATCTGGAGAAAATGGCTGCTTTGGAAGGTGGACTCTCTGGCATTATACCCGACTGAAGTCTCCCCTCCCCAAACCCCGCCCTCTTCAGGCTCCACCCCCCCAAATCTCCGGGTATTTCCCAACACAGACCTGGCAGTCCTAGCCCAGGGATGATACAGTCTCTGGATCTGCCCCCAATAGTAAAATGGCCACCACATTTTGAAATAACAGATGTTTCTAGGCAATTTTCAAAATCCATGGCAATGTGAAATGGAAGCAGCAGCTGTAATGTTCCACCTTTGTCTGTGGGTTCCCAGGTTAGAGTACTCACTCAGGCACCTGTTCTCAGGTCCATTCAGCAGAGATAAGCTGACTGAAGATATCAACCATTTATTTGCAAGGGGACAACTCTCACATAGGGTTGCCAACCCCCCTGGTTTGGCAGGGGTTCCCCACTTTTTGGGGGGGGTTACCTGACGCTGGCCAGCTGGCTGGCAGGGGAAACCCTGCCCCCAAGCCCCAACACCCACAGCCACCGCTCTCCCTTCTCTCTTGAGAGAGAGGGGGGAGAGGGGTGGCTGTGGGCCATGCACCCATTCTCTGTGAGATTGGGCGTGCAAAGCCTTCCAGCTCCTTGCACTTAAAGGGGTTCCCTTTAAGTGCAGGGAGCTGGCAGGAAAGGGCCCCACACGTCTGATCTGCATGTGGAGATCAGGCATACGAAGCCTGCCAGTCCCCTGCACTTAAAGGGGCTCTCTTTAAGTACAGGGAGCCAGCAGGAAAGGGCCCTGCACGTCCGATCTCCACGCAGACATTGGGCATGCAAAGCCTTCCAGCTCCCTGCACTTAAAGGGACTCCCTTTAAGTGCAGGGAACCGATGGAGATCGGGTGGGCGGATGTCCCCAATGTGACGTCATCACATTGGGGATGCCACACCCCCTCCAGGAACGCCCCCCAAAGTCCCCCGCTGGGAGGCACAGATGGACTTAGCAACCTTACTCTTACAACCAGCAACTACAGCTAACATACAAAACTGGAAACTGAAACAAGACCTCTACCCAATGAGACCAAACTAAATCACACAGATATCGGGATGGGTGGGTGGGCAGACTGTCCTATTATATATATACAATAAATATACCACAGCAGCAAACAAGTTGAGGGGTTATTTAAAATGCTGATGTTAACTTTTATTGCAGCTGTTCATCTTGTGAGTGCGCTTTGTGTGCATGCCTCAATGACATCACCTGGAAGTAACATCATCGTGTTTCCAGTGTTGGGGGCGATTCTCTAGGTTTGGGGCAAAACTCTATCTTTTTTGAGCCTCAAAACCATAGAGTTTTGCCCCAAACCTAGGGCATCACCCCCAATGTCAGAAATGCAATGATGTCGCTTCCATGAGATGTCATCATGCCAGCACCGGCGATGCTGGGAAGGGGCTTCTGTTGTATAGTGGGTTAGATGCATAATGAAACCACGGACAACGATGTAGTGATCAGCATGGTTCACTATTATACAACACAAGACAAATTTACCTGGCCAGGTGGTCAACTATATACAAGCGAAGGGGAACACCCCCTGGTGCCATTGGCAGGTTTGAATTCCTGCTGCCATTCCCATTGGTTCCCCTAAGCCAGAACCAGGAGCCCCAGTCCCATTGTTCTCAGGCACTCAAGCTCAGGCTCCTTTGCTGACGGCCTGTAGTGGTCAGCAGACACAACACCCCTCCCCCCATAGTTCAGGCCATCCCTAGGAGACATAGTCCTTCAGGTAGGCTGGGGCGCGGTGTTCCCTAGTGGACCGCCGTGGTCCTGGGGTTGGGGCTTTGGTCCCGGTGAGTTGAGGCTGCATGGGGGAGCTTCCGCTGCTTCTTTCGGCTCTGGTGCAGGAGGCGTCGGTGGCCTCTCCTCCGGCTGTTCCTCGTGAGTTGGGGCTGATGTGTCGCTTGGGGCCACCTCCCTGGGATCCCATTCCTAGCCCTGGCTCACCTCGGCTCCCGGGGTTTCGTGCCCTTCCTCATGAGTTGGAAGCTCACCTTTGTCTGGAAGCATGCGCCGCCTCAGCTGATCCACGTGGCACCGCAGAATCTGGCCGCAGTCCGTCGACACCTCGTAGGAGACCGGCTCGGTGATGCGGATGACCCTGGCCACAACCCATTCAGGGCTTTTGCCATAATTCTGCGCAAACACCGGGTCCTCCAGAAAGAACCCTCGTGGCGCCTCCCACTGCTCAGACCTGTTGTGAGCCTCAGGCGCCCGGTCAGGGTGCAGGCAGTCAAGTAGGATTGCGGGTCTCTGGCCCATCAGGAGCTCTGCAGGGCAGCGGCCGCTTGCTGGGCTGGGTGTAGTCTGGTTGGTCAGGAAGAAACGTGCAATGCGAGACTCCCAGTCTCCTTCTGTCAGGCGGCTCAGTGCCTTCTTTGCCGTACGAACCATCCATTCCGCCTGGCCATTCGTTGTGGGGTGGAAAGGTGCCGACCTGATGTGCCGGATCAGGTTGTCCCTCAGGAACTGCTGGAACTCCTCGGACATGAACGCTGGGCCGTTGTCTGAGACGATCGTGTCTGGCAACCCGTGTGTGGCAAAGATTTTCCTGAGAGCCTGGATGGTAGCACTCACGGAGGTGGTGGAGACAGGACTCACCTCCAGCCACTTCGGGTATGAGTCCACAGTTACTAGGAACATCAGTCCGTGGAAGGGGCCGGCAAAGTCGATCTGGAGCCGGGACCACGGGGTCCTTGTCGATTCCCATGACTGCATAGGTGCACTTGGTGGGCTTGGCCGGACCTCTTGGCAGATCTGGCAACACTTGACCCAGGCCTCTATTTCTCCA
Source organism: Gekko gecko (assembly GCA_029375565.1). Lineage (NCBI taxonomy): Eukaryota > Metazoa > Chordata > Lepidosauria > Squamata > Gekkonidae > Gekko > Gekko gecko. Next base: position 131,219,861 of record JAPDNY010000005.1, read on the forward strand.
TCCATGCCCGGCCACCAGACGTAGCTCTGGGCAAGGGCCTTCATCCGCACGATGCCAAGGTGTACCTCGTGCAGAGCCTGCAGTACCTGGTGCCGGAGCACGCTGGGGACTACAACCCGGTCCCCCCACAGCAGGCAACCCTTGTGCACGATAGTTCTTCACGCCGCGTTGTGAATGCGCTAAACTCTGGGCCTTCTGGGGCTGTAGGCCACCCCTTCACCACCCAGCTGAGAACCCGGGAGAGGATAGGGTCATGGGCAGAGCGGTGGGTGATGTCCGCAGCCTGGAGAGGGGAATCCGGAAGGCACTCCATCTGGAGGACGTGATGAGCTGGGGCTGGGTCCTCCCCTCGTCCGGCAGGGGGAGACGGCTAAGCGCATCCGCGTGGCCCATCGCCTTGCCCAGCTGGTGCTGCAGCGTGTAATTGTAGCCCGCCAGGAAGATGGACCACCGCAAGACCCAAGGGGAGAGTACCTGCGGCATCCGGCGATCTGCCGTGAAGAGGTCCAGCAGCGGGCGGTGGTCTGTGGTGATGGTGAAGGGACGGCTGTAGATGAAGTCGTGGAACTTCTTCACCCCAGCCATGACTGCCAGTCCCTCACAGTCTATCTGGGCATAGTTTCGCTCAGCCACAGATAGGGTCCGTGAGTAGTATGCGACCGGGACCTCCCAGCCATCCGGGAGACAGTGCGCCAGCACGGCTCCCACCCCATAGGGAGATGCGTCACAAGCCAGGACCACGGGCAGGGACTTGTTGAAATGGGACAGGACCAAGTTTGAGATTAGTAGGGCCTTGGCAGCCCAGAGCGCGGTGGCTTGGCACAGCCCCCAAACCCAGGGCACCTTCTTGTCGAGCAGCCGGTGCACGGGTTCAGCTATCGCTGCCTTGTGGGGGAGGAAGGCGTGATAGAAGTTCAGGAGTCTGATGAATGCCTGGAGCTCTGCCTTAGAGGCTGGGGTGGGAGCCTCCACGATGGCCTTAACTTTGTCCCACGCTGGGTGAAGGCTGTCCACGTCCACAGTGAAGCCCAGGAAGTCCACGGAGGCCACCCCGAGCTGGCACTTTTCCTGCTTGACATTGAGCCCAGCGTCCCTGAAATGGCTGAGGACCATGCGGAGGCGGGTGGCGAATTCGTCGGGCGTGGTGGCGGCGATCATCACATCATCGAAGAATGGTGTGACACTGGGAATCCCTTTGAGGAGAGAGTCCATCAGTTGCTGGAATATCCCGGGTGCCATGCTCACCCTGAATTGCAGGCGATTGACTCTGAAAGCCCCCCAGTGGGTCACAATGGTTTGGACCTCAGCGGTCAGCCCATCGACTAGCAGTTGCTGGTAAGCTTGGGCCAGATCTAATTTGCCAAAGATCTTGGCCCCTGCCAAGGTGGCCTGAACATGGCTCACCACCGGAACTGGGTAGGAATGGTCCTGCAATGCCTGGTTGATCATGCATTTATAATCTGCACAGATGTGGGGTCATGATCGGGGTCTCCCACGTCACGTAGGAGACTGGTTCCAGGACCCCCTGGGCCACCAGGCAGTCCAATTCCACATCTATTTTGGGTTTTAGGGCAAACGGAACTGTCCTGGCCCACATGCGGGTAGGGGCCACCTTGGGGTCGAGTTGCAGTGAGACCGGGGGCCTGTGTACTGGCCCAGAGTCCCATCAAAGATGGATGGAAACTCATGGCACACCTCCTGGAAGTCTCTCGTGGCACAGTGCTGGACCCCTCTATCGCAATCCCCAGGGGTTCGAACCAGGCCCTTCCCAGGAGGCTGATGAGATCGCCCTCAACCACCAGCAAGTTCAAATAGCCCTTGAACCCCCGGTACTGCACCCAGAAACTCCCGACCCCTTTTACTGGCACTTGGTTTCTCTGAAAGTCCATGAGCGTCACGGGCGACGGCCACAAGTGGGGGGCCCCTTAGGGCAAATCTGTCTTAATGTGGCCTCCGAAATGATGGAGCGCGCGGAGCCCAAATCAAGCTTCATTTGTAAGGGGGCCCCTCTATTTTAACCCGGATGTATATTTTAGGGGTGAAGGCCTGGCTGGGGAGTCTCAGTACCTATTCTGGTGCTGCCAGGGCGTTGGTTAGGAGGTAGAGGTCTTCTTCTGGGCCGCAGTCCTTGTGGTGCGCCTCTGCCCAGTGACGGTGCAGTTTTTGTGTCGCACAGGATGACTTGGAGCAGCAGACCCTGACGATGTGGCCCGTGTGGCCACAGTCCCGACATGTGGCGTCCCTGAACCAGCATGATTTCCTCTCGTGCTGACCGCCGCAGCTGGCACACTCCTGCGCCACCGAGCCGGGTTGCTTGTGTGCGGAGCTGGCGAGCGGGGCTGGCAGGCGATGCTGGGCTAGCATGCGGTGTACCTCTGAGTCCTCTGAGTCGCTGTTTCTGGATATGGCCACCCAGTGTGTTGAGGTGGTGCCCGGGTGAGACCTCTCCCACACAGTGGCAGTGGCTAGGGCCGAGGCGATGGTCACCTTCTCCCCTTCCATTATCCGGTGTCAGAGTTTTTCCTCCTTGAGGCCCATGACAAATCGGTCACGGAGAGCCATGTCCAAGTACACCCCAAAGGCGCAGTCGGCTGCCAGACAGCGGAGCTCTGCCAGGAACTCCGCAGCAATCTCTTTGCCCTGCTGGTTCCGATGCTGGAAGACCATGTGGCAGGTCATCTCTGATGGCTTTGGGGGAAAATGGTTCTGCACGGCCTGGACAATCTCGTCGACCGTGCACTACTCCACCTTCTTGGGAGATAGAAGGTACTGGGCTAGCTCTATGATCATGGGGCCACAAGAGCAGAGTAGCAGGCCTCTCTTTCAGTCTTCGTCCATGATCTGATAGAACACGAAGGCTTGCCACAGACCCGTAACCCAGGCTCCCCATTGCTGGGGCTGGGAGGCATTGAACGGTGGCGGCAGCCCAGATCCTGGAGCAACGGCCATTGTGCTAGTCGGCGGCTGAGACACGGCTCTTCGTTCACCCTCGGAGGTTCTCATGAATGCAGCACATGGAGCGGTGGAGCGAGTCTTCGGTAGCGTTGTCCGATAGCCTGGCTAGAATGCTCAACAGGATCCCACCTTTGTCGCCATTGTTGTATAGTGGGTTAGATGCATAATGAAACCACAGACAATGATGTAGTGATCAGCATGGTTCGCTATTATACAACACAAGACAAAGTTACCTGGCCAAGTGGCCAACTATATACAAGCGAAAGGGAACATCCCCTGGTGCCATTGGCAGGTTTGAATTCCCGCCGCCGTTCCCATTAGTTCCCCTAAGCCGGAGCTAGGAGCCCCAGTCCCATTGTTCTCGGGCACTCAAGCTCAGGCTCCTTCGCTGACAGCCTGTAGTGGTCAGCGGACACAACAGCTTCTTGGGGTGGGGCTTCTCCCAGTGGCCAGCTGGGCTGTGGTGGATTGGGGCCCCCAAAATCAGTGGATCCCCTGGCCCCACTGGGGAGTGGCAACTCTATTCTGAATACTATGGCATACAAATCTTTTAAATTAATAAATACCCCAATCCTTCCATGACCATTGCAGTCAAAGCTGAATATTGGAAGAAGGGAGGGTACTAAACTGGGTTCAAAGGGTGCTCTCTCAGCTCTTCCACAGCCAGCTCAGGGTTGAGGGAAGCCCACCTGCCTCCAAAGCAGATTCAAGGCAGCAGGAGTATTGGAAACCACCTTGCTCGTCAACACAATTCCTTTCTTTCATGGACCCATTCAGACATGTGTGCTATCTTCATCACATCAACTGTGTGAGGCAGGCTTGGCTGAGAGGAAATTACTGACTCAGCCACCCAATAAGCTTCATGGCTGAATGGGGGTTTGAAGCCAGGTCTTCCATGTAGGGTTGCCAGGTCTCCTACATCCTTTTTGTTAAGTGGTATATCTAGATAATTTAGCAAAGAACTCCATCATAATTTGTATTGTAATATAACACAATTGTGTTTCCTGGCACTATGTACTAGGAAGGAATGTTAATCAAGCATCATCCTGACAGAGAAAAATATCATTTCCGTTTGAACCACACAACTGTGATCTGCTGTGAATTTTGTTATCATGATGGATTAATGATATTATTTCTGATTCCTCTTTCCTTTTACAGATGCTCTTCTAATGCCTTACTTTATTTATTAGGATTCTTGTGCCACAGAGGCTGCAGACATTAAAATGTTTCTACAAAATGTGTTAGCACTAACGAGACAAATCCTGTTACCTAATAATAAAAATAGCATTAATTACAAATAGCTTTAAAATCATTCAACACTTTTCAAACATAATTCCCCTTACGCTTCCATTCTTCTCACTCTAATCCAATTTTAGTTCTTTGTACCAAAGATCTAAGGTATGTAGACTATGATTAAACCACCAGGGGAGTATTTTCCACTAATGTATGATTGATCAATAGAGATTTTATTCTGATGATACTAAAAAAGTACAGTTATTATATAATCTAGTATTTCTACAGGTTTACACTTTGCATTTTTAAAGCTGCATAGAGCACTTCTCAGAAAGTGCTAACTGTATGAATAACTTGAATGACACACAATGTAGCTTTAACAAAAGTAGCTTTATCTAAACCTCAACTGGAAGGCTTGAGCTGGAAATCGGAGTAAAGGGAAGCTGGCAAATTTAGTCCTGGTCGAGCGACCAGAGAAAATGAGGAAACCATTCTCCTAGACTTTCTGTCAGGCCCAGCCAGGTCAGAGGCTTCCAGTCAGGACCGTAGCCAGGATTTTTGTTGTTGGGGACCTTTGAATTTCTTAGGGGGCACCGGTGGCAGCAACCCCAAGACAGCCTTCACAGCCGAGTTGCTGGCCCAGTCCTTCTCAGGAAGAGAATGCCCTTCCCCTTCAGGGCCCCATCAGCTCAACACTCTCCATCTGGCTCCTGCCTGCTCCCAGCTCTTCCCAGGCACTCAAGGGGCCTTCAGGAAGTTCTTGCATCTGGGCCAGATCATGCCCATTGCTAAGAAGCAACAGTGTGCTCATGAGAGCTGCTCCCTCAGCAACTTTCCCCTTGTCCCTGCATGGGAAAAACACCACAGCTGTGTCCAGGGTGGAGGTTGGGATGCCTTCAGGGTGGTGGTTGATGTGGGTAGGAGGGTTAGTCCTCGAGTGAGAGACCAGTGAGGAAGGCCTGGGTCATGCAGTGCAGAGGCAGGCCAAGGCTGAACACCTCAGAATGACTCTTGCCTAGCAAACCTCTGGGGTCCTCATATAGTAGAGGAGTATGCCAGTGTGTTCACTCGCTTAGAGAGCTGCCAGCCAAGGCATCCTCCCTGTCTATGGCCCTCACTCACCTGCCCCAACCCTCCTCAGCACATCTCAGGTGCAGGGCTGCCAGGCTGCCTCCTCCTCCTTGGCCACCACAAGTGCCAAGGAGTCCAGCGAGTGAGGGAGTGAGAGCTGGTTGAGCACCCACTGCATCTGTGAAGATGGGGTTGGCATTGGGATTATCCCATGTACTCACTGGCTGACCCACTGCTTGCAGTGGTGGGGAAGGGCCCCACGGCAGTTGGGGGCCTTCATAGTAAGTTGGAGGCTGGACTTCAGGAGCCCCACCATAGCTATGAGCCTGCTTCCAGTGTTGCAGAAGCACCTGAAAGGGCTCTGATACTTTAACATAGAGACAGTAATTCAAACCTGTTCTATTCAGTAGAAAGACTGGAGCTGCCAAACCCCTGTTTGGGGCAGGGGGTGGCCCCCCAATCCCATTGCCCATTGTCACTCTGAGCAGTGGAGGGAGAAAAATAACACACACACACCATGCAGCATCACATCACGTCTGGTAAAAGGAAAAAGTAACGTCGGGTAGCCATAGGAATTGCCAGAAACATTAAGATTTTACAGTCGAGTTTCTCATGAATCCTTGAGCAACATGTGTCACTTCCTCAGCTAGTATCATGCCACCCCCCCATATCCCTGCTCACAGCCTGTTATCCCTAGCCTGATTATATTTAGTGAGACTTGCTTCCAGGAAACTACCCTTAAGATTGCAGCCGTAGTCTCACCCAGGGCTCATTTCATGCAGGAGCGCACAGGAGTGAATCTCCGGCAGTAAGGAGCCCAGGGGGTGGGCACATGCAGCAAGCCCTGCCCCCTGCTCCCAGAAGCGCCCCCCTCACCTTTCCCAGCCCCAGCTTGCTGGCCATCCAAAAGAGTCCAGTGGCACCTTTAAGACCAAGGTTTATTCAGGTACAAGCTCTCCCTCCTCTGTGAAGGCAGATCTGTGCACTCCCCCTCCCCCATAGCTAGCAATCCAAAACACTCCAGTGGAGCCTAAGCGGTAGGTGTTGCCTTCTGACACACTTCCAGTGATGTCAGGGGGTGTGGCATATGCAAATAAGTTATGCTACTGAGTTATGCTAATGAGCTTCTGCACCTATTTTTCTACGAAATGACCCCTGGTCTCACCAACGCTAAATTCCAGCCTCAGAATCCAAGGCTCCCTGTCCAAACAACAGCTGGGAAAATGGACTTCTTTATATAAAATATTTGTATCTCAGCTTTCTGCCCAATTAGGGCCCTTAAGGCTGTGATCAACAATTAAAAAGAATTCAAATCAACTTAAAAATTTACCTGGCAATATTTTACAACAAATGGTCTAACACAAGCCAGGTAATAATATACAGACAACATATCTTAGTTTCTTAGATGCCAGAATAATGGTTTGGGTAAAGGGCCATATATTGATTAATATGTCCTCTTCCTGTGGAAAGCCCCAGATTTATTTTCAAGCATCTGATGGTGAAAAGAAAAAACCTTTCTGGGAGGTAGGGGCAAGGACTGAGAAAGTCCCTTGTGCCTGAGATCATGGAGATCTACTTCAAATCAACACAGTACAGGACTTGATGGAAGACTGGTCTGACTTAGTCTAAGTCAGGGGTAGCCAAACTTGCTTAACATAAGAGCAATCCCGGCCTATTATATAAAAGGGTAGTGGTCTGGCAAGGTTCTGTGCTTGGCAAAATCAGTTCTCTCCCTGATATGTCACTCAGAAGCTGTCCCTATCCACCAGCTGCGTTGCCTGAGTTCTCTCCCACCCACTGCAGCCTAGGCCATTCTTCTCTGATTAGGCCAGCATTTCAAGCTTCACTCCATTCCGCACCTCAAACTCCCTCCCCCCGCAAGACAGTTGGAATTGTCAGTTGCTTATGCAACCTTTTGTAATCTGAGGTAAAATATGTTCTCATTCACAACACTTCCCCTTCAAAAGAAACAAACCCAATAACACAACCATGCCACACCACAAAAAAGACCAATCGCACCACAAGCAGAATACCACAAGGCAAAAAAAGCTCTGGTACTAATTAAACATGTGGGGATGAGTTGTGTTCTGGCAGGGGACACTGTGAGTGTAGAAAATGATTTATCGACACAGTAGTGTTTTGAAAAATCTTTAGGAACTGTTTGGTGCATTTACCATGGGGCACCCACCCAGAGCCTCCAGCATTTTCTCACTCTGCTGGCATCAAAAACAATTTAAAGCAAAATAGAGATATGGAGACATTTCCATCCTCCTTTGCATCAATTTGTCTTTGTTGGCAATGGAAACCCTAGGCCTGCCAGCACTCTCAGGGTGACTTCATGCCTCCTGACTTGCATGGCATCACTAGCCCTGGGTGCTTGCTCCTGTTCAGCAGGAGCATCCCTATGGAAACTGCCTGGGTGATTTTGGACCAGACACAGACTTTCTGCCTAACCTGCCTTACAGGGTTCCTGTATAGATCACAAAGCCAAAAAGAATGAAGTAAACTGCTTTGCTCTTGCCAATAAGACAGAATTTTGCCTAGGAAGAGGCTGCTGAGAGGGGATGAGATAAAGCTGCCAACTTTAGGTATGGAAATTCCTGGAGATTTGAGGGATGGAGCTTGAAGAGGGTGAGGTTTCAGGAGGGGTGAGACCTCAGACAGGTACAATGCCATAGACTCCACCCGTCAAACTAGCCATTCCATCCTGGGGAACCATTGTTGCCAATTTCCAGGTAGGGGCTGGAGATCAATCAGAATTACAACTGTTCTCCAGGAGGGAGGGGGTAGGAGATGGAAAGCTGAAGTCAGGGGGCAGATAACAGTAGGTTGACAATTGGTTGGGAGGGAGATAGGGTTGCCATTTTGGTGTAGTGGTTAAGTGTGCAGACTCTAATCTGGGAGAACCAGGTTTGATTCCCTACTCCTCCACTTGTACCTGCTGATGTGACCTTGGGTCAGTCACAAGCTCTGGCACAGCTGTTCCTGAAAGCGCAGTTTGTGTTAGAGTTCTCTCAGGCCCACCTACCTCACAGGGTGTCTGTTGTGGGGAGGGGAAGGGAAAGGAGTTTGTAAACCACTCTGAGACTCCAAGTGAAGGGTGGAGTATAAATCCAATCTCTTCTTCTCTTCTCTTCTCTTCTTCTGCCAACTCCAGGTTGGAACATTTCTGGAGATTTGAGGGGTGGAGCCTGGAGATGGTGAGGTCTGAGGAGAGGTGGGGTCTCAGACAGGTACAATGCCATAGACTCCACCAAACCAGCCAGTCCCTCATGGGAAACCACTGTTGCCAATCTCCAGGTGAGGGCTGGAGACCACTCAGAATTACAACTGCTCTACAGGAGGGAGGGCAGAAGTCAGCAGAAGTCAGAGGGGCAGATGTTTAGCTGGGAAGGAGATGGGGTTGCCAACTCCAGGTTGGCAAATTCCTGGGGATTTGAGGGGTGGAGCCTGGAGAGGGTGGGGTTTGAGGAGGGGTTGGACCTCAGGCAGGGAGAATGCCATAGACTCCCCACTCCAAACCAGCCATTTCCTCTTGGGTAACAATTGTTGCCGATCTCCAGGTGAGGGCTGGAGATCACTGAAAACTGCAACTGCTCTTCAGGTAGCAGAGATCAGTTTCTCTGGAGAAAATAGTGGACTCTGTCATTATACCCTGCCGAGGTCACCACAGCAAATTCACACTGTGTGCCCAAAGCCAGGGCACTCTCCCAGATCCTCTTTCTAGAGCTCGTTGTATTTATTTCCAAAATGGGCCTTATTCCTAGTATAGAATAAACATCAGAAGTTTGAGAGCCACAGGACATGAACCAATATTACACACACATTTTTACTGAAAAATATGCAAATGAGACTGCCCAAAATAAAAACAAAAGGTGTAATACTGGTGTAAGGTATAATACTCCAGTAAGAAGAGCTCTGTAAGCTCTTGAAGGATTGGCTACATCAGGGGTGTGTTGCCTAATATGTAAAGGAGTTCCTGCTACAAAAAGCACCCTGGGTAGAAGAACTAGAGATCAAATTGCCAACATTCACTGGATTATGGAGAAAGCAAGGGAGTACCAGAAAAAACATCTACTCCTCCTTCATGGACTACACTAAAGCCTTTGATTGTGTGGCTCACAACAAACAGTGGCGAGTCCTTAAGGGGATGGGAGTACCAGACCACTTGTATAAGGGTCAAGAAGCAACAGAACCAGGTATGGAACAACTGATTGGTTTAGCATAGGAAAAGGAGTATGACAAGGATGTATATTGTCAGCCTGCTTATTTAATTTATATGCAGAGTACATTGTGTGAAATGCTGGCCTGGATGAAACTGAAAGTTGGAATTAAGACTGTCGGGAGAAATATCAACAACCTCAGATATGCAGATGATACCACTCTAATGGCAGAAAATGAAGAGGACCCCAAAAGTCTCTTCTTGAGGGTGAAAGAGTAGACCACAAAAGTTGACTTGAAACTCAACATCCAAAAAACTAGGATCCTGGCATCTGGCTCCATCACTCCTTGGCAAATAGAAGGGGAAGTCTTGGAAGCAGTGACAGAAGTCACATTCCTGGGATCCAATATCAATGCAGATGGTGACTGCAGCCATGAAATTGAAAGACACCTGTTCCTTGGAAGGAAAGCGATGGCGACCTAGACAGCATAATAAAAAGTAGAGACATCGCCCTGCCAACAGAAGTATGTATAGTCAAAGCAATGGTATTCCCAGTAGTAACATATTGCTGTGAGAATTGGACCATAAGGAAGGCTGAGCGCTGAAGAATAGATGTTTTTGAATTATGGTGCTGGAGAAAACTCTTAAGAGCCCCTTGGACTGCAAGGAGATAAAATCAGTCAATCCTAAAGGAAATCAACCTTAACTGTTCCCTGGAAGTACAGATACTGAAGCTGAAGCTCAAATACTTTGGCCACCAAATGAGAAGGGAGCACTCACTGGAGAAGACTCCGATGCTGGGAATGACTGAAGGTAAAAGAAGAAGGGGACGGCAAAGGATGAGATGGTTAGACACTGTTACCAATGCAATGAACATGAAATTGAGCAAACTCCGGAGGATGGCAGAAGATAGGAGGGCCTGCCGTGATGTGATCCATGGGGTCATGAAGAGTCGGACTCAACAGTGCAACTGAACAACAACAATAGTTCCCAGCATTGGGAAGTATACGATATCACTTCTGGGCCACCCAACAAATTTCCATGGTCTTTGACATAGAGATGGGGAAATTCCTATAGTGTCACTATATGGAAGCCTTTTTATCTTCCATTCCTTAATGTCCAAGGGCAGGAAATTGGGACTGGGGCATGTAATTCTCTTCCCATAGTGGATAAAACGGAGGGTGACAAAAAGGAAGGGGAACTCATGAGATTCTTCCTGCCAGACAGACTGCATTCCTGTCCCTGAACTCACCTAGAGAATTCCCAGTATGAAACTTCTGAGTGCTCCCCTTAAATATCCTGCAAATGTGACCCAATTTGGATCCTGATAAATGAAACTTTGCAGGCTGTGGCTGGGTGGCTCCGGCAGAGCCGATTGAAGTTAAACCCTGCCAAGACAGAAGTCCTGTGCCTGGGTTGGACCGGCCGGGGGCTGGGGCTCCTGCTTCCAACCTTTGACGGGGCATCATTGGTGCCGGCGCCGGAGGTTAGGAGTTTGGGAGTGCTCCTGGACCCCGCACTAACCATGGGGGCCCAGGTGGCAGCCACTGTCAAGTCGGCTTTTTACCATCTTCGGCTGATTCGGCAGTTGGTCCCGTTTCTCGACCGCGAAAACCTGGCCACGGTGATTCATGCAATGGTCACCTCGAGGCTAGACCACTATAACGCCTTCTACATGGGGCTGCCTTTGGGGCAAATCCGGAGCCTGCAGCTAGTGCAGAATGCTGCAGCCAGGCTGTTGACGGGCACCCCTAGGCGGGAGCACATCCGGCCTGTGCTGAAAGCGCTGCACTGGCTGCCTATAGCATACCGGATTCGCTTCAAAGTGCTGGTGCTTACCTTTAAAGCCCTATATGGCCAGGGTCCGGCATACCTGAGGGACCGCCTTTCCCCACATATACCCCAAAGAGCACTTCGGTCTGAATCGCAACATCGCCTGGTGGTTCCTGGCCCTAAGGAGGCCAGGCTGGCGGCCACGAGGGCTAGATCATTCTCAGTGGCGGCTCCTACCTGGTGGAATGAGCTCCCGGAGGAGATCAGGGCCCTGCGGGACCTTTTGCAGTTCTGCAGGGCCTGTAAGACGGAGCTCTTCCGCCAGGTGTTCGAGTAGCAGCCGCCGCTTTCCCTTCCCCCTCTTTGGCCGCCACCTCGCCCCCCCCACTGCTAACTTTACCAACTGTGTGGTGGAGGAAGGGGATAGCTGAGTTAAGTCCTTGGGGCCCGCCACGACCAACACTGCTGGGTCTAACACTGCTGTGTCTAATGATCATCTGAAGCCATCGGGTTGAGACAAGAGCACTTTATGATGTGGGTATGTTTTAGTATTTTTATATGCTTATATGTTTGTTTTAACTTGTTTTTCTTGGCACCGGTTGCCCTTTTGTAAGCCGCCCTGAGCCCGTTCGCGAGGGGTAGAAATGGAATGTATAAATAAATAAATAAATAAATATGAAAATGTGTCCCTCAGGGGAAACAGCAATTCCATGGAACCATTTCAGTTTGGGAAAACGGCACAAGGGAAACCACACCACCAGGGCCAGCTCACATGCTAGGTGAGCTAGGCACTCGCCTAGAGTGTGCTGGCCACAGAGGTGCCAAAAGGCACCCCCCACACACAAAAAGTGAAAAGCCCCCCACCTCTTCCCTGGCTTGCTTGGGCTCCCCGCAGCTGCGAAGCACCCAGGCAAGCCGGCGCTGGGAGGGAAGGGGCGGGGGTTAAAACCCCGGCCTCTTCCCTGGCTTGCTTGGTCGCCCTGCAGCTGTGGAGCGCCCAGGCAAGCTGGCGCTGGGAGGGAAGGGGTGTGGGTTAAAACCCCCACCTCTTCCTTGGCTTGTTTGGGTGCCCTGTAGCTGCAGAGCACCCAGAGCCAGTGCTGGGAGGGAAGGGGCGGGGGTTAAACCCCCCACCTCTTCCCTGGCTTGCTTGGATGCCCCGCAGCTGTGGAGAGCCCAGAGCCGGCGCTGGGAGGGAAGGGGCAGGGGCTAAACCCCTTACTCCTTCCCTGGCTTGCGGCTCGCCCACCCTCCCCCTCCCCCCTGGGGGGGAGAGGAGGCGGGGGCGGCATGGTGGGTGTCTTCAGGCCCCACTGGGAGGTTGGTATCTGCACCTGCCTAGGGCACAGAGCCACCTCGAGCCGGCCCTGCACACCACCAGTACTATAGTATTGATCTAATGAGCAATAAAAAATGGAAAATGCTTAGAAGCTTTGATCTGACCCTTCATTTCTCAAGAAAGGCTTGCTCCCCCAAACATTAAGTATAATGGTGTAATACATATGTGCTGCTATTCTTGTTCCAAATATTTCCTTTCAGAAACAAACTTTATGGTGGTAAAAGACGCCTGTTCTCAATCATCTCTGAATTATGTATGCCCCAAACTCTTGAAATGACTAGAGAAAGCTCCTTTTTACTCTTGCAGAAGAGTTACTGCTTAAACATTTGCACTGGAACTACAACCCATCATAATGGCAGGTGTTTTGCTATTGTGTGAAGAACAGTGACATATGAAACATTCAAGCTGCAATCCTTAGATTACATACTCCCTGGGTAGCCCCACAGACTTTATTTGGATTCCCAGGAAGTAAATAATTGAGTACTCTAGCGAGTCATGTCCCCTTTATTTACAATTCATGGAAATTTTAAATGACAGAACAGGGGGCCTAGGCATTCCATATTGTAAAGAATGGACCCTTATTTCACATTTATAGCCCTATCAAACACCATGAATGTTCATATTTGCAAAAATTGTGTAGCAACCTTAACAGTACAAGGCACTGAAACAGAATTGCATGGATCCAGCAGCACAGTATTGTTAAGTAGATTTTTTTTTAACCTTTAGAAGTTAAGTATAATTTAAATTTATTTGGCAATTCATTCTGTGTTTTCCATTTCAGTGGAAGGTTGTTGTTTTTTTTACTTTGAAGCGTAGATACTGAGGTCTGATTCAATGTTATCTGCAGCAATGTTGATGGGAACTTCATTTTTAGAAAATGTTTCCTCTATAAAGTAAAAATAAATAAAATATGTGCACTTTAAATTAGATGCCATCAGTAATACAAGCACTCAGAAATCACTATTACTGGCTATAGGCAAGGTTGCTTCCCTTCTCTGTTTCATACAGGAAATTTGGAGTTTGGAAAATCTATATGTGCACACAGAACCAGCAACAATCATTTCTGGCACAAGCAGAAAACAACCATACAAAAAAGCATTTTAAAAAATATTTGAAGACCCACTAAAATTTAGCCGTATCATTTGGACACACCCTAACATCTCAACAAATTATTAGCTCTTTGTTCTAGTCACAAATTAGTCTCAACTTGAACCCACAGAACATCTACTGCTCTCTATTTTAAGTATATGGAAAGTCAAAATTTAACATCCTCTAAAATTAAGACTTCTATTTCAGAACATATGTTATTATAACATTCCAGTTTACACATTAGTCTCCAGAGAAGAATCTCTTGACACCTCTTGACAGGTTCTGAGAATAATTTGAAATTAGGTTTTCATTACAATCATATTTTTAAAAAGTGTGTCCAGGGGTCTTTTGGGGCTGGAGCGTGCCGAAGCACTGCTCCGGCAGCCCAGAATAGCGGTGGTGGCAAGCCCCGCCCCCAGCTCCCCACACAGAAGCGCTGTGGCCCAGGGCTGGCTGGAAGAGGCTTGGCCTTGGCCTCCCAGAACCCGCGCTGCCGTGCTGTGGCCCTGGGCTGGGCCCGCATTGCCATGCTGTGGCCCTGGGCCGGCCCGAGGAGGCTTGTCCTCAGCTTCCCAGGGCCCGCGCTGCCTGCTGTGGCCCTGGGCCAGCCTGAAAAGGTCCGTCTCCAGCCTCCCAGGGGCCGACCCAAAGAGGCCTGTCCCCGGCCTCCTGGGGCCTGCGCTGGAAGGCATTGATGGTGGTAAGTGAGGGATCTGGGGGTGGGGGCTTGATGGGGGGTGGGAAAGCCTTCCTCCCTCTCCCCATCTCTTTGCCCACTTTCTGTCTCTCCTTATCTTCTCTCCTTTCCTTTTCTTTCCCTTTTCCTCCTTCTTTCCTTCTCTCTCTTTCTTTCCTTCCTCTCTCTTTCCCTTCTTTCCTTCTCTCCTTTTTTCTTTCCCTCCTTTTGTTCTTTCCTTTTCCTCCTTTCCTCCTTCTTCCCTTCTCTCTCTTTCTTTTCCTCCTTTCATTCTCTCCTTTTCCCCTTTTCCTTCTTCTTTCCTTCTTTTTCCCCTCTTTCTTTCTCTCTTTTTATCCCATCTTTCCTTCTTTCTTTCCTTCTCTCTACTCTCTCTTTCCTTCCCTCTTTCCTCCTGTGACCCAACTCTTCCCTTCCCTTCCCCCCCCCAGGCTGGCTAGGGAAGGGGAGGCTTTTGAAGATCCCTTCCCCCCCCTTTGTGTCCCCTTCTGACATCACTTCTGATGATGTCAGTCAATGTGGCATATGCTAATGAGCTATTATGCTAATAACCTAGTAGCTCTTTTTCTACGAAAAGACCCCTGAGTGTGTCTATATATGAGGTAAACCCAAGGGGACTATGCTAGTGTTGCCTGAACACTGGCTAAATTAGCGATAGCCTTTCAGATGAAAAGCAATTGTGATATGCCTTTGAGAAATCACGACCTTCATTTTAACCACATATTGCGCTTTGCAAGGGACTGAAACCTATAGCATTGAAAAATTATTGGTGGAAAATATCAGGAATCTGCCTGATACTATCAAGGTTCCATCCACTTTGAAACCCAGCATTCCAGCCTCAAATTAGGAAGCAAAGGAACTCAAGCAGGAACCTGAATTCCAAGGAGCCAGAGTTCAATGAGGCAGAAGAACATTACCAGGAGAATGTTAGCAATCCTTGAATTCCAAACTATACTTCCATTTGGATGGGGTTTTCTACTTGTTTTATCTTTGGTATGGGAAAAACAAAGCTGATTCCATGTTTAAGCATCATTATGTAAGGAGGACATTGTTTGATGCATGGACCAGGTATAAGGATACAATATCGGATGAAAGGCCTTTGTGGATTGTTCCAGCTGCAGTTATACATTTGTTTTCAGAATATAGAGGCAATGATTGGTTGAAGTATCAGGAATTGTTGCAAAGAGAAGGGAAAAAATATGTTTTAAAACCAAATAATGAATTAGAATTTGAGTATGGTTGGCTACAATATTGTCAAATAAGGGACATTTATAAAAAAGATTTATAAAAAAGATTGTAAAGAGTTTGGTTTTAGGGCTATGAATGATGATTTTGAGAATATATGGTTGAAAAAAGAACGGAAAATGATATCAAAAATGTATAAAACTTTGTTGACTGTATATACTTTGGATGAAACCGTTAAAGAACAAATGATAAAGTGGGCCATAAATATGAACAAAGAAATTTCTATGGAATCATGGGAATTTTTGTGGAAAAGATCTTTTAAAATGTCCACTTGTATTAACGTAAAAGAAAATTGCTATAAGATGATGTATAGATGGTATATGACACCAAAAAAGATTGCTAATATTAGCATGGATAAGAACTTGAGTAATAAATGTTGGAAATGTAAAAAAGTAGAGGGTTCTTTTTACCATATGTGGTGGTCATGTGATAAAGCGAAAGCATATTGGTCTAATATACATTGTGTGATGCAGAAAATATTGAAAACCCCAATTGAGAGAAAGCCTGAACTTTTTCTCCTCGGTTTGACAATGGAAAAAATTCCACAAGAGAAAAGGACACTGTTATGGTACATGATTACGTCGGCGAGAATGGCCTTTGCTCAGCATTGGAAAATGGAGAAGGTACCAGATATACATGACTGGTTGAGAAAATTGTTTTTTTTAGCAGAAATGGACAAAATGACAAAGAAATTAAATGGACAAATGGCAGAACAGTACTTAAAAGACTGGGAAGGATTGAAATTGTATCTAGAAACTGAATATAGAATGAAGGGGAAAATATATAATTTGGATACGTACGGATATTGAATGAGAAGTGAAATGAATTTTGAACTGTATGTACTGTTATACATAATATGCTGAAATTGTAGAGGTTATATATAATTTAAATGTGTTACCTGGTTTGTCGAGGTATTTAAGTCTAAACTTGATTGCCTTATAATTTTTTCTGTTTGTTATTAGCAGTGTTGGAAGCCTATTAGGGGGTGGGGGGATTGGGATCTTACTTTTTGGAAACTGTATTGGTAACGTGATTGGAAATGTTGAATATATCCCAATAAAAATTTTGTTTCAAAAAAAAAAAAAACTGAAGCACCACCATATTGGAAAGAGATATACCCTTTGTACCAGAATTGTTTTTATTGAATAAAATACCAGAAACCTTTAAAAAAAAAAAAAAAAAAGAAGATAGAGACAATTTGTTTTTGTCTTGTAAAGGAGGTAAAACCTATTGTTGAAATTCATCTTAAATTAGCCAGTGTGAGATTAGAACAGGGGTCCCCAGCTTGGTGCTCATGGGCACCATGATGCCCACAGACTCCTTTCCTGGAATGTTTTAGAAAGTGGACAGGCTGAGCTGGGGATTTTTTCCAGTGGGGATTCTGGCAGGCCCTGGAGATCTGGCTGGCTATGCAGACTTTTTAAAATTTCCCACCACAGCACAAGGTTCTTCACTATGTGACTGAAGGTAGGCTGTGAGAATGCAAGAAAATATTTTGAAACAATATGTTCATTTTAAAAGGCATCCTGTTAAACAGAGCTTCTGCTTGAAATATTACTAAGTTATGCATAACTTCCCTCTGTGCAGTTGTGTCTGGCTCTTCCTCTTGTAGCAGCCATTTTGTGGTTGGCTTTGCCTCCTGCAGCAGTCATTCTTTGGTGGCGCTCACTACCCTGTGTCACAATTTCAAAGGTGCCCACAGGATTAAAAATGTTGGGGAACCTTGCACTAGAGAACGAGGATGAGACTAGAATCTGGGAAACTTGGGATCAAATCTCTACTTTGACATGAAGCTCTCTGAGTAACTTTGGATCAATCACTCTCTTTAAGCCAAACTTCCTTTACAGGATTGCTATGGGGATAGAATGGATAAGACAAGAATGAAGTACGCTATCCTGAGCTCCCCAGGAAAAAAAGGCTAAAAATGTACCAAATAAAATAAACAAACCCTCCAAATTTCCACAGCATTTTCAGCTGAGGAAGAATCTCCACTTTTGCTTTCTGGAACTTTGCAGTGTCAGAGCCAAAGACTGAACTTGTACATATAGACAATACAACTGAGTCTAGCAATCTCAAATGATTACACACTTGCTAACAACATTTTAAATTTATCATTTCTTTGATTGGTATTTGTGTTATTTATTTAATGTTTTCATTTCCCAGTGTACTTAATGCTACAAAAGAAAAGGTTCAACTTTATCTATACATTTTAATGGAATGGTATCAGATCCCAAAAGTTGTACTGTAAATGCCTGGAGAGGTTTTTTTTAAGCTAATAAAGTCTGAGAAGCATTTCTGCTTCAATTTTTAAGTTAAACTGAAGTTGAGAAAATCATATTCTATACGGGGGTGGGGCGGGGAACACTAACATCCTGATAATATAAATGTGCACAGCTGCAGTGATATGAGGAGCAGCCTGCACCAACAAGCTACAGTGGCATCTCTGTAGGGCAAGTAGAACAAATCCATCCTATTATGTTGCCTGTAAGTCCAATCCCATAATAATTGCTTTCTATAATAATTCAGAAACAGAGTTTCTACTAGTCTAGGCTAGCTATTCAGTGCACTGCACTTATCTGCAGCTCACACTACAGTTGCTCTCCATCTTCTCCTAAACCTAGTAAGACCTCTTCACATTTCTGCTACTTTACACTTGGGCAGCAGCAATACTCCCTCTAAGCTGTGGAATCTTGTGAACAAAAATTCTACTTTGTGACCTACTGGCATTAAAGTAGTGAGTGAGCGATTTGGCTACTGCATAAAATAGTCTGCTCTGGAGCCATCCTTCCTGAGCTAAGACAAAAATGTGTGAGCCAGAGGCTAAAAAACTGAGCTAGCTCACACTAACTCAGCTTAGAGGGAACACTGGACAGCAGGAAAGTTATACTGGAACCTTATTATTGCATAAATATGGAAGCATCCTGGACACATCTCAAAGAATCACAACACACATGTCTTTCTATAAGCAAATCAATAAACAGCTGATGAGCATGGCAGAGCATGAATGCATACAGGCTGTCCCATGTCCTCTTTGCCACATTTATTTCTTTGGATGTGCATCAATGCATCCGAGTGAGGATATGTCCTTTACTGTGGTATACCCAATAACCCAGTCAGCCCTGCATAACCTACTGAGATCAGGAGCAGCACTATGCTTAAGCCTGTATGTGGTAGCATCACTGGGCATCAAGAGAGAGGAGAGAAGGAACAAAGGAAGGTGAGTGAGCTGGGAGAGCCAATTCCCATATTTCCTATACTGACTACCAGGGGATTTTTCATAGAAAAAGAGCTGCAGGAGCTCATTAGCATATGGTATGCTAATGAGCTACTAGGCTATTAGCATATGCCATGCCCCCTGACATCACCAGAAGTGATCAGAAGGGGAAGCAAAAGGGGGGGGGGCATCTTCAAAAGCCTCCCTTTCCCTTCCCCAGCTGGCCTGGGGGGGGAGTGAAGAGACAAGGAGTTTAAAGTTTAAACCCCTTCACATTAGAGTTGGGCCACAGAAGGAGGAAAGAGGGAAGGAAAGAGAGAGAGTAGAGAGAAAGAAAGAGGGAAAGAAAGAGAAGGAAAGAAGGAGGGAAAGAAAGAGAGAGAAGGGAAGAAGGAGGGAAACAGGGAAAGGAGGAAAAAAGAGAACAGAAGAAGGTGGGAAAGAAAGAAAGAGAGAAGGGAAGAAGGAGGGAAAGAGGAAAAGGAGAGAAGGAAATGAGGAAATGAAAGAAAGAGAGAAGGAAAGGAGGAAAAGAGAGGAAGGAAGAGAAGGGAAAGAGAAAGAAAGGAAGAAAAGAGAAGAAGGAAGGAAGAGAAGGGAGAGAGAGAAAGAAAAGGAGGGAAAGAAAAGGAAAGGAGGGAAAGATGGCAAAGAGATGGAGGGAGGGAGGCTCTTCCACCACCTACCATCAAGCCCCTGCCACCCCCACCCCCATGGATTCCTTACTTACTGCTTTGGCGGGTGCTGGTGAAGCTTGCGGCGGGGCTCTCCTGGTGTCCCCCCAGCTGCAGTGCTCCTGCGTGGGTCCGGGCGACGCAGCAGTGGGGCTCTCCAGCCTCCTTGAGCCACAGTGCTCCTGCATGGGCCTGGGGGACTCAGTGATGGCGCTCTCTTGGTGTTCCCCGAGCTGCAGTGCTTCTGCGGGGCCCGGGAATGCCAGCAGGGGGGTTCTTTGCGCGTCCCCCGGGTCGCAGCGCTTCTGCGCGGGCCTGGGGATCCTTCGGCGCGGGCCGGGAACTAGGGATGTGCATTTGGTTTGTCCGAACTGAATGCACCCCCGAAAATGGCCCATTCAGGCCTCTTTCAGGTTCTGAGAATCTGAATCAGCTTGCCACCAATTTGGCCCCATTATATCCTATGGGCTATTGAAGTCAATGGCAAAACCATAGGGTATATTCTGGTGGCTGGAGGGGAGGAGGTTTGAGGGAGAGGCTCCAAACTCACAGGGTAGCTGATGGAGATACCCACCAAGTTTCAAGAACATTGGACCAGGGGGTCCAATTCTATGGGCCCCCAAACAGGTTGCCCCCATCCCCTCCATTGTTCTCTATGGTGGGGGGGGAAGTTACTTTTTCCCACGGTGCTGTTAGTAGCTCGGGGGGGGGGGTTGGGGGAGAGGCTCCAAATTTTCAAGATAGCTTCAGGAGCCTCTCCTCACAGACACCCCCACACCTCAAAGCAATTGGACCAATGGGCCTAATTCTATAGGCACCCAAACAGGTTATTCCATTAGCCTCACTTAAGGCAGGCAAGCAGGCAGTACCAGCAGTCAGACTCTCCCAGAGAATCTCAGGGAAAGTGAACTGTCTTGGGAGGTGCTTGTCTGCCATGAGAACAAGTGGCACACTCCAGAACAAGTGGCACTGTGGCAGTACAAGCATGCCACAGTGCCACACAGAAACCCTAAAAGACCAACAGGAACAACATTTATACATGTATAAATTGATGGTGCAACCTCATTGGACCACTCACACCACACACACCTCAAAAAGAATATTTATAGCACTGGGCAAAATGCAGAAAAGGGCAACTGCAGATGAAAGGAAGTACTTCTTCACACAAACAGTGATTAACACATGGCATTCACTGCTACAGGAGGTGGTGGTGGTGATGGCTAGCATGAACAGCTTCCAGATGGAATTTGACAAACATATGGAGGCTGGAGCAGACAGGGAAAAAACAAACCAACCCCCCCACACACCAAGCAACAGCAACCAGCAGAACTTTTTAAAGTTGTAAACCTGTAAGAACCAAAAAACCTTTCATCTATTCCAACTTCTAACCTGACTGCTCAACAATTTCATTGAGTGTCCACGAGTTCTTGTCTTGTGAGAAAGGGTGAAAAGTATTTCTTTCTCTACCTGCTCTATCCTTTGCATAATCTTGTAAACCTCTTATCATGTTACCCCTCTGTCATTGTTTCTCAAAGCTAAGATCCCCAAGTGTGATAACCTTTCTTCACAGGGAAAGTGTCCTCCTCATTATTGCAGTTGCCCTTTTCTGCATTTTTTGCAGTGCTATAAATATTCTATTTGAGGTTTGTGTGGTGTGAGTGCTCCAATGAGGATGCACCATCAATTTATACATGTATAAATGATGTTCCTTTTGATCTTTTGGGGTTTCTGTGTGGCACTGTGGCATGCTTGCACTGACACAGTGACACTTGTTCTGGAGTGTGTCACTTGTTCTCATGGCAAATAAACACCTCCCAAGACAGTTCACTTTCCCTGAGATTCTCTGGGAGAGTCTGACTGCTGGTACTGCCTGCTTGCCTGCCTTAAGTGCGACTGGCTGGGTTTCCCCATTGGAAACAATGGAGGTAATGGGAGTAACCTGTTTGGGTACCCATAGAATTAGGCCCATTGGTCCAATTGCTTTGAGACGTGGGGGTGTATGTGGGGAGAGGCTCCCGAAGCTACTCTGAAACTTTGGAGCCTCTCCCTCAAACCCCCTCCCCCCCAGAGCTACTAACAGCACCGTGGGGGGAAAGTACCTTTTTCCCCCACCTGTCAGGCTCAATAGCAAGAAGATCCAGGCATTCTTCAGGTAAAGATATGCTTTATTAGAATACAATGCTGTTGTCCACAGTAATACTGCTATTGTCAGGAATGGAGGCATGGGTCATTCAGACATTGATATAGTATGATGCAAAGCCAAAACTAGCAAATGAACTTTTAGCGCGCGCGCGCGGGAAACTCCCGGTGGGAGGATTACTTAATACTCGGGAGTACTACCCCCACCACCACCTAGCCACGTAGGACTGGAAAATTCCCCAGACTGAAGAACACTCCGCAGCCTATCCTTCAAGGCCGCCGTGATAAGACGAGGCGGCAGGAGAGTATTCTCCCACATTGCAGCTGGCATTTCTATGCAAGTGCAAAAGCGAAAGACAAGATAGTAAACACAGAACAATGAACACAGTGTAAACGATAATACAGAGCTTTAGCCCTCTGACACCACCATAGAGAACAATGGAGGGGATGGGGGCAACCTGTTTGGGGGCCCATAGAATTGGACCCCTTGGTCCAATGTTCTTGAAACTTGGTGGGTATCTTGGGGAGAGGCTCCATCAGCTATCCTGTGAGTTTGGAGCCTCTCCCTCAACCCCCTTCCCTCCAGCCCCCAGAATATACCCTATGTTTTCACCATTGACTTCAATGGCCCATAGGCTATAATGGGGCTGAAATTGACATTGGGCTGGCCCAAAGACTCTGGAATGAGCTTGTACTGCCAAAACTGACATGCGAGAGCCTTTCTGCCCCCCAAAACTGCTTGTGCCCGATTTGGCCGAACCGAATTGAGCCGAATTTTTTTTTTTTTTTTGCATACCCCTACCAGGGACGCCAGCTGGAGGCGGGGCTTGCTGCCACCGCCATTTGTTGTGGCTCCTGAGCTGCCAGAGCCGTGCTCCCATGCACTCCCCCCCAAAAAGACCCCTGCTTACTATTCAACAGTTAGTTTACATCTCAGCTGATTCTATTTTACTGGCCTCTCATCATTCACATACAGAATATCCTCAGCAATTTTCTGTAAGCACATGGAAAAGGCTATGGTTTTACTGATGCTGAAATCCAGATTTCCATGTGTTAGAAGATCATGAACAGCACCCTCATAATTGAGTTCTGTATGCTAGTGTCAGTGAAAGCTTGTCCCTTAATTTGCTCAGAATGTAATTATGAAATGGCCAATAATGGAGCATTCAGAACCCCTTTTCATTTCTATGACCTCTGAGCAGTAATTATGGAAATCTCTGCAGAAGATCCATAATTAACTATGACTAGAAAGAACTGCTGGACCACAATGGTTACTAAGTATATCAGTATATGTTCTCTGGTTTCTACTTAGAATTATGTGTTTTAAGAATTCATTAAGAAATTAGTTCCTATCCCTCACCCCACTACATAGTATCACTACAAACTCAAATAAAGATGTGTGGTTGCAAAATGAGAAATGATTGGCATTACATTTTTAGTAACAGAACTAATTTTAGCAGTCTCTTGTTAATCTAAAATTCATTATGATTCCTCCAGATAATACATTTCAAATCATGCCAACAGTAACTGCCAGCAATGAAATTAGTTCTTTTAGCAAACACTGACATTTTCTTCAGTATATTAAAAAGTGAAATGGGATCAGATTTTCTGATGGTCTGTTTGGTTCAATAAAGCAAAAGTTCTTGTACAGTTTTCAAGGCAAAAGATCCCTGATGGGAATAGAAAAGTACAAATTCTTAAATACAGGCAATTATTTTATATTATTATTACACTTTCCACACTTTGCCAGATATTGAAAAGTCCAGCACAAGGTTTATTTTTCCTTGGATGAAAGAAAGACACTGCATACTGAGGACTTATGCAGGCTTTGCAGCATTTTTAATTAATATGAAAGTATGCAATATTAGAAACAGACACCCCTATAGCAGGCAGCAAATCCACGAATCTTGCAACAGATTCCCAGAAAGAGCTTCTGCAACTCAAGTTGTTCTTCTGTCAGTTCATAAGTAGGAATGGGCATGAACCACATTTTTGCTGTTTGGTTTGTGGTTTGTGGCTAAACAATGAAACAAACCACGAACCTATATGAACCAGGAGTTTGGTATGCAAACTTAACCGGTTTGTATGAGTTTGTAACCCCTGCTCCACACCACTTTTCACAGGTAGCAGAAAACAGGGGTTTAAATAGCCCCCAGCCATTTAAACCACTGCTTTCTGCTTCTCTTGGAAAGCTGCAGAGAAGCAGAATGCAGTGGTTTAAATGGCTCCCAGCCATTTAAACTAAGGCAGCTGTTTTTCATGAACTGCCATGAACTGCATCAAAATTCATGGAAGTTCATGCTGGTTCTTTAGTTGTGAACACTGCTTCATGAACCATGAACCACTCAAAATTCGTAATGAACTTCAGTTCGTCAGCTGGTTCCTGCCCATCCCTATTCATAACTTGTATCCATCTCTATTCATATTTTGTCTTCAAGTACAAACTGGTTCCAAACTGTTCCTCTGACTCCTCCTCTTTCTGGAATGTCTCACCTTTCCAACTCTAATGGGTATTACATTCCAAGGCTGGAAAGTGAGTCACAACTATCAAGATTAACACTATTTTGTTAATTTCAGTTGATGGCCAGACTCACATTATGCTGTTCCTCACAATAGGGTTAGGATTCTTTATTGTCCCAAATTTAATAGAAACATACCAACTGTACAGCTTTTAGAGAGCCCAGGGAGAATTTTCTAGCAATGTTAAAATGAATTGAAAGGATAGTCTATGCTGCTGAACTTCTCCATGCAATCATTTACATGAGTATAGGATTAAATTTCGCATGAACCATATGGAATACAGAGTGAGCCAATCGGTATTTCTACAATCAAGGTTTTTGATTGCTGTCAGATCCTATACATGCTACCTTATAAGTAAGTCTGATTACACTGGATCTGATTTATTGCTAATAGAAGACACTGATGAAAGCAGATCTTTCCTGCTTTCCTCCATCAGCTGTCTGTGACTGCCCAAAAAGTAATGCTGAGGCTGGGGTACCTGCATGGATAAAGAGCCATGCAATATGGGCTACTGCAGCAAGAAAAGAGAAGAAAAATCTCTCTTCATTCAGCTGACCTTCTTACACTAAGGCCAGATTTCCTACAGAGGATTCTGTAGGTTCTAGTGTTTTTCTGCATTCCCTCCCCCATCAGTTCTGGACCCATACTGCTTTGGTTTATCCCCTGATTTCTGCATGTGTTTTTGTGCCTTTAGTTTTCACCCTGGCCCAGGACAGACTGGCAATTTGCCCCGGTATCGAGTCGCGGCAAAAAAAACCCGGAGTAAACGATACCGGGTTTTCCCGTCCACACAGCGGGGGCCTCTGCCGGAAGATACTGGATGGAGGCGCGCGGGAGCGTTCAGACTGCCGCGCCGGAGGTGCGCTATATTCACTGTTTCCCCATTATTTTGGCACATTTGGCGATTTTATTTTTTTGCCCTGCAACGCCGGCACCGCATTGGGCAGTGGAGCGGAGCGCAGCCAATCACACCGCTGCTGCCTCATGCCCAACGCGGGTTGCTCCCGGCTTTTTGGCTGCGCGTTCAGACTCCCCGGAAGCGGAGAAACGCACGACAAACGCAGGCTTTCAAGATTTGCGTCGGCTTTTATCAGGTGTTTTTTTAATCCGGCAGTGAAGCGCGAGAGCACCGGTAGGCTACGGGTGGGGGACGCCAGGCAGATGTGCCTGTGTGAACATTCCATTTAATCCGATATTGAGTCGTTGTCAGCCCGGGTCCCATCCCGCGGCAAATTGCCAGTCTGTCCTCGGCCCCTGTTTGTTTTTTCTCTCCTGGGTTTTTTTTCCATTTCTTTTGAGGCCACTTTTACCTGGTTTTTTTCTGGAAGCCGATTTTGAGTCAGCTTTTTCTTCATGCATAAAGTTTCCAACAGTTTTCTTTGTTCCACCCGCTCCCACCCACCTCCAGCCCATTTTTCAATGATTGGAGTGTTATTATTATCAAACCATTCCCCCTCCTCCCTCTCACCCTGACAAGGAGTGGTTTCATTTATTTTTTTTAATATAAGATATAAGGAAAAAAGACATACCTCAGCAAGGGGAGGAGACAGACTTACTTTTTAAAAAATGAAAGCTGGAAATTCAGAGTACCTGTTTGACATGGCTCCTGGCTCCACTGATGGACCTCCTGATGGCACCTGGTATTTTGGGCCACTGTGTGGCGGACTGAATGGGCCATTGACCTGATCCAACATTCGCTTCTCCTATGTTCTTATGTTCTTATAACATATCTTTACAACATTATAGTGATACATTGATATAAGAATGTCCAGTGCAACAAGAAGGGTGCTGTGACATCACTGACAAAACCACTGATGACAACCACACCTTCCCTTGAAAATCCTCATTATTGAAGGCACACGTGGAAGAAAATAAATTGACCCACAATTCTAAAAATGCAGAAGGAGGGCAGACATGCAGATTTCAAGTCAATCTCAATGCTTGTGGATCGACTCCAAAGAAAATCAGGAGTAAATTGAGTGTGTAGGAAAGCCCCCAGTATGGTAAAATGGTTAGTTTCGGCCAGTCATTCCTTCTCAGCCTAACCTCACTTACAAGGTTGCTGATGGATAGAATGGAGGGAAAAAGATCCATGCCCTGAGATTCTTAGAGGAAGTGAGGGATAAAAATGCACCAAACAAATTCAGAGTTGTATAGAGCTTACCAAGCATACTTACATTTATATCTTTATACTTCCCTTTGACAGTCAGCTTATTTTATAGCTGATCTGTTACACAGGTAGATTTTTCAAGCAATTAACCCCATTTGGTTAATTAGGATCACCTACGATCATAAATATATGAGCAGGGGTGGCTCAGAGGTTAAGACGCTGAGTTGTAGACTGGAAGATTGGTAGCTCAGCAGTTTGAGACCCTAGTGCCACGTGATGGAGTGAGCTCCCATCTCTAGACCCAGCTCCTGCCAACCTAGCATTTAGTTAATTATGATCACCTATGTTCATAATTATATGAACTGTGGTGGCTCAGAGGTTAAGATGCTGAGTTGCAAACTGGAAAATTGATAGCTTGGGAGTTTGAGACCCAAGTGCCAAGTGACGAAATGAGTTCCCGTCTCTGACCCCAGCTCCTGCCAACCTAATAGTTTAAAAGCAAGACATTGCAAATAAATAAATAGATACCACTTTGGTGGGAAGGTAACAACGTTCTGTGTGCCTTGGCGTTTAGTCATGCTGGCCACATGACCACAGAGAAGTCTTCGAACAGCACTGGCTCTTCAGCTTGGAAACGGAGATGAGCACTGTCCCCTAGAGTCAGATTCGACAAGCTTTCAAACAAGGGAAACTGCATCTCACCTGCATTTCAGGGCTTTGATTGCCTTAATGATTCACCTGATAGTTTGTTGACATCTTTTGTTAAAAGTGCAACACAGTTCACCCCAATGAGACCTTGGCAATAGCCCTGTTCACAAGTTAAAATGAACACTTGTACATTCTGTGTACAGTGTACACTTGATTTTTCTTTATACAAATGAGTAATTTTCATGTTACATTCAATGTATGTACAGCTGAATGTGTGATTTTAAACCACACATTAATCCAGGTACTGGTCCCTTATTTCATTTGTGAAATGTATGCATGTTAGCGATTTCTTACAAATGAAGTATGCATATATATGCAGGCATACATGTGCTCAAAGTAATATGTGAATGCTACTTTGAAAGCTACCGCTAATTTACAGTGGTTGAATTCAAAGCACCACTTTCTGCTACAATCCACTAAGCCTCCCAAAAAAGTTGGGGGGGGGGGTCAAGGGACATTCACAAACAGCATGAGGCGATGGGATATCACGCTGAACTTTTAAGGAAAGATATTGACAAGCTGTCAACAGCAGGAGGGAGGAATTAGTAAAAAAGTACTCCCCCTTTCCACATAATAAATTCAGTGTGACAAAAAAACCCTTAAGATCTAGCCCCAAATCTTGAAGCTGATATATTAACTAACAAAGCAAATGAAAATAAGTCTATATTTTACCTTGGTTCCACAGTATCACTTTTCTTTTGATTCCATACTGCAAGACAGAATTTATAATCCTCAATAATACTGTTGCCTAGCCTGTATCCTTCCATGTCAGTCATTTGTTCTTAATTTCATGTATTCCATTTTATAATTTAAATATTATATCTGGTACTTTGTTCAAGGAATTATGCTGGCTGTCAGTAGGGCGAGAGGACCCTAGGAAATACTTTCTAGGCATCTTCTTTCACCAAAGCATTATATTGATGCTGACTGACAGCTGTCAAAATTCAGACAAGTGCAAACAATCAATTTTACTGTCTTTGTAATCATATAAAAAAAATAAAAATATCATTTCAAAGCATTTCTTAACAAGTAATTTTTATACTGCAAGTAATATGAAATGAACTGTTTCTTATTTTATATGGATTTCTACCCAAGTTCTGCCTTTTCCTGGCATTTTAGAATTAATCCTGTTCCACTAACTCCTATGTGCAGCATATTTTAAATTGTTACCCTGGATGTTACAGCTGAACACGACTTTTCTCAGTTTTTCAAGACTGTATTCATCTTAAAATTTACTGATATATCCTTTCAAGGCTCTTATTGTCCTTTTGTTCCTTGCACTTTTCTTGCTTTTACAAAGGAACAAAGGGCTATCCACAGTACCAATTCATTTAAAAATAATCTTTAATCTCTACACTGTATCTTGCATATCCTTGATATCATTAGAGTGTTTCTTGTCAAACTGTAGTCATTCAATTCAACAATGGATGTAAATGCACCTGTAGGTTTTCAGGAAAGAGACTGGATGAAATACTTGATCCATTTTCTTTTTCTTTTTATAAAACCACTGAAACAGCCAGTCTATTCCTCGAAGACAAGCAAAGAGTGCCACAGTGGCTGTGGCTGGTAAGGACTGCCCCCAAAGTTCCCTGCTGGGAATCCAAAACCCTGTGACATACTTTTCCTGACTGCTTCAACCAGCTGCATGCAGTGCTGGGTGACTACTGCAAGGCAGCTGGATTGTAGAATATCCTCAGGTTTGCCAGGACTGAACTGGTGATAGCAGTGGAAGGAAAGTATGCCAGAACAAAGTCATGTATTGTACCCTTCTATGTTCCCTCCCCAAGGTTTGTCATCAGTCCTACTCCCTTCCTGAAGAATATGTTAAACTGTCATTGTCTGGTCTTGGGCTTTCTCCATAGTAACCCCAAATCTGTGGAACAGTCCTTCCAGCTGTGGAACAGTCCTTCCAGTCCTTTTAGGGAAATGTATAAGGCAGCATTAATGATGGTATATCAGAGGTGTCCACAGTTCTGTGTTGTTGCAATATCTTTCTTCATGTCCTCCTTGAAACCCCACCTTGTGGTGAGGTAATCATAAAAAGCGTGCTTGTTTCCATTAAATTAAAAAATCATTATTTGCAACTCAGGGTCATAAAGGCAAAATCATCTACATTTTCAAGAAGCATTCCTTTTATTGATCTGGAGGTTATTGATCTGAGGAGATGATCTCTAAGGGGGTGGTAGAACAGATGGATGATAAAGAAGCAGTTTTGACTGTATTTTATATCAAAAATTGCTCCTTCCCCTGCAGCTGTATTACAGATGAGCAATATAATAAACTCAGCAGTGAA
Source organism: Gekko gecko (assembly GCA_029375565.1). Taxonomy (NCBI): domain Eukaryota; kingdom Metazoa; phylum Chordata; class Lepidosauria; order Squamata; family Gekkonidae; genus Gekko; species Gekko gecko. The sequence continues at coordinate 131,249,083 of JAPDNY010000005.1, forward strand.
AACTTTTAAGGGGAATATTAACAATAGATTAGGCTGACTGGGATTTTATGCAGAACTCAAGTTTAAAAGACAGATGAGAACTAATTTCAGGAGCCCACAATAAATCCACAATATATGGGGTTAATATTAATTTTTATCACAACAGATCTTTGTTGAGGGTTATAATTGTGGCTGAGGGCTTTTTGTCACTTGGTATGTGGTTCACCCATTGTTCTATGAGCAAGGAATGGTAGCAACTCTGTGCTAAAATTTCTAGTTCTTTAGCATTGAAACTACCCACAAGAATAAGTAGCTGAGCAGGAAAATGCCTGAGTATTTTGTAATCCTCAACTTTGCCTTGTCTTTTTCAGCTTTATAGTCTTAGATTACCTGTTCGTAACCTTATAGATTTTGTTCATTACCTGTCATATCCCTGGCTATACTTTTGCTTAAATTACTGACTGATTTCCAGATTTTGGCTCTGCCCTAGCCAGATCTTGCTGAGTCTGTAGGCATATTTGGAATTTTGGGAAAGGGTATGTGGCCACGTATGTGGTCAAGTTGATGGTACATGACTATGACACACCAGTCCAGGATAAGCTCAGAGGTCAGCTAATCAGAGTTTCTAAACTGTGAGAATGTGGAAGTGCAGGAGCCTGTTACTTTCAATGTTTTTCCTCCTATGTCTTCAGTCTCCAAAGACACTGTGTAAAAAAGGATTTAAAAGTGATGCCAGAGGCTGGATGGCACAATCTTGTCAAATTGTGGAAGTTAAGCAGGGTCGTCTCTGCTTAGTATTGGGACGGGAGGCCACTAAGGGAGTCCAGGGTTGTTGTTACACAGAGGTGGGCAATGGCAAACCACCTCTGAACATCTCTTGCCTTAAAACATCATGAGGGGTTGCCAAAAGTTGGCTGTGACTTGACAGCACTTTATACCACCAGAGGCTGGGGGGAAAGCAGTTCCTTCTCCAGGAGTTCTGATCCAACAAAGTTCACAAACTTTGATGGGAGACTTTGCATTGAAACTGAACTCTGTAGGGATCCATTCATCCTTAGTTACAGTCCCTTCAGCCAAGATTGCATCCTTTCTCTTCACCCTCTCTTAATTTAGAATCTCCTACCTAGAATCTTTGACACGCCTTTGGACAGATTCACAGCACAGTAATTTTTTAGGAAAACAAACAAACCATCCCAATTTCTGCAGTAAAGATTCATATTAAAATTCTGTTAAAGAAATAGAAGGGAGTACATTAGACAAGCATACCTAAAATATGACAAGTGGCTATAATCACATCTAGTATTCACATGTAAGGTTCTGTAACTTGTCATTGTCCACTGAGGGTTTACTAGTCTAATGGAATCATTTCTAAATCAGGGGCATATTCACATATGCAGACAGACCTGTAGCCAGGAGTTTCTAAGTTTGGGAGCATTTAAATTCCTTGGGGGGCACTGGGGAACTGCCTAATTCGATTAAATGTAATTTAATTAACTTGATCCGTGCAGTGCAGGGGAGAAAGGTGCAGGAGAAGCGGCGGCCATGGTAGCGGGGGGTAGTTCATGGTGGCCGCTGCATCTTAGTAGAAAGTCAGGGGGTCTGGGCCAAAAGGAAGTCAGGGGGCCTTGGTAGGAAGTTGGGGGTGGGCCCCAAAATGCCCCACTGTAGCTATGGGCCTGTATGGACCTAGTTCAATGTTCTACCAATACTCCATACTGGCTCACAGTCTAAATTTCTTCTTATTGCATCTATGTATTTTGAACAGGTATTTAAAAACTGGACATACTGCAGAGCTGCCACATTACTAATGGAAACTTAAGTGGCTTTTGCGACATACAACTGAGCAGTGCATTTCTTTGTAAATATGCTATTATGATTTTGAGGTGTTTCTATGATCTGTATCACACTCATATGAAATGTGTATTATAATGATAGTCATTAATAAGTAATTTAAATTTCATTTAAGGTTTTCAAAGCCCGGAAGCAAGGAAGAGCAAAAAGGTTTGGCATTCTCTTTTGGCAGCCCTTGCCTCTGCACTCACACATGAAAACTCTTCGCTGTCTCTTGGCTGAATACAGCTGCAGTCAGGCATGCGATTTCCAGATTCCAACCATGTAGCACAGCTGCAAGCCAGCTCATCATCTAAATGTGGTCTCCCCACTATCTCCCTGGCTATTAGGTAAGATTATTTACTTTTAGTCAGTTTACCACCCTTCCTGTAAGGGTATGTGTTAAGTAGTTTTTTTAGGGTTTTTTGTTAACATGATTCCTTTGTATTTAATTTCTGCATACTCAAAATGCTTCCAGAATCTTACTTTACTCCTCTTTATTACAGAGGGGATAAAGCTTGCTTAAGGCCACTTTACAATTTAGAACTGAGTTCTGAATAAGGCCTTGACATCTGTTTTTAAGAACAATACCAGAGTTTCTCAGACTTCTGATAGTTGTGGCAGACTTTTGTTCTGAACTGGAGGGACAATGAGAGTCAGCAAGAGAACAAATTGCTTGTTCTGTACCACTGAGCAGAGCAAGAAGGCACAAATGGCAGCCACATTTCAGGGTGGGAATTTCTGCTCCCTTTTTGACATTGGGAGTGCAGAGGACAATTGAAGGGTTCAAGTGATTGTCTATTGATTATTGCTGATTTACAGGAACCTTTGGGGGAAAATCCTTTGGGGCTCTCCTGGAGGATTAACAAACAGTTTAAGCCACTAAACAGCTTTATAAAGACAGGTGGTTTAATTCATTTTTAATTGACAAGGGAGGGATTTTCCAACTATGAGTATTTGAGTTTTAATGAACAGGTGTTCTGATGTCACCTTTTTAATTGGACTGAGATGAGCAAAAGGCCTGCCAGAAGCCAAGATTTATGGGAACCTCTCTACTTCAAAGGAATTAATGAGCAAAGCCTAAAATTGGGGTAAAACAGAGGACAGTTATATATTGTAAGAGAAAAATCTCTCTCCTGATGTGTGTGTTTCTAGAACTCTATATTTTGTGTAAAGTTGAACATTTACCAAGATTATGGTATAAGATATTTGTAAAGACAGCAGCTAGCTAAAATATTAACTTTGCTACCAAGTTCTTTATCTCTTTATTTGGCTAACAACCAGTACATGTCAGAGTTGCTACCAAGTTTACTTTTTAAAGACAAAAAGGATGCTTGCCTAAAAACGAATAGACTCTGTTGGTTTGTATAAGCACTTATATGAACTGGACTGGTGTAAAAACACCCCAGTAATTAATTGTCAGTTAAGAGATTTATGGTGAAGACACTGAGAACTGACCTGGTAAGAATTCACAAGCTAAGCTAAGGATGTCAAAATTAATAAGGTTAAATAAAGTTCAATTGTATTTTCTAGGGAAAATAAGCTTAAGTTTTAAGGTGCTTTTATAGAAAATAATAATTGTTAAAAGATAAATATCTCTGAATGTTTATAGCTGAGAATGAAAGCTTATGGATAAAATGTTTTTGTATATTTATTGAAAAAGAAAAAACTAGTTAAGTGTTGAGGAATTGTGTTTGAAATTATCAAGCAGAATATTGGGAGACGTTCCAAAAGGTTTAAGAAAACAAAGTAATCAATCATGCACATTTGCTCATTAAGAAGTTCAGGTGGATCTTAAGTCATAGATACTGGAAGCCAATTAAAAGGGTCAATTAGAAATGCAGAACTTGTATTGTAAAAGAGGACCCTCTGCTGGCTAAAATGAGGTGGTATATTTTACAAATTAAAATTTGACATAGATTTCGCCAGGTAGTTTGTTTTTTCTTATAAAGTCAGGGTATGTACGGCATGCCAAATCCAGGTCACTTTAGAGATCCTCTTGTTTTAGGTCCAAGATTGAAGCTATTGCTTGTCCGAGACTTGAGGCTTGAGTTATTTTTACACTGAGTTCATTGTGTCTACTATCTTGTCTTTCACTTGTGTGCTTGCGTAGCATTGCCAGCTGCAACGTGGGAGAATGGATTTAGCCACTCCAGCTTATCACGGTGGCCTTGGGAGGAGGCTATGGAGTGTTCTTTGTTCAAGGGAATTTTCCAGTCCTGTGAGACCGAGGGGTGGGGGCAACTCATTCTCCCGATCATCAAGTAATCTCCCGTTGGGAGTTTCCCGCACGCGCACTAAAAGTTCATTTGCTAGTCGCGCTTTTGCATCATACTATAATAATGCCTGTGCAGCTTGGGCCGCCATTCCTGACAATAACCATATTACTATGGGTTACAGCATTGAATTCCAATAAAGCTTTCCTTTACTTGAAGAATGCTTGGATCTACTTGCTATTGAGCCTGACAGAAATTGTCAGGAACCACTATAGCACCCCGTACCAGATACCGCCTCTCCAACTCAGGATGAGTGGCCCCGGGGAAAGATATATGCAATGAGCCCCATGGAAAAAGAGGAGTTGCGGAAGTTCATCGATAAGAACTTAGCCCGGGGTTTCATTCGACCAGCTTCCTCCCCGTTTGTGGCCCCTGTGCTGTTTTGTAAAAAAAAGGACAGGGAACTCTGCTTGTGCACAGATTACAGAGGGCTGAATGCAGTGTCGGCCACCAACGTGTATCTCATGCCTCTCATTAAAGATCTCCTGGCAGAGGTGGCAAAGGGCAAAATCTTTCCCAAACTGGATTTGAGGGATGCTTATTTCCAAGTCCGAATAAGACAGGGAGATGAATATAAAACTGCCTTCAACACCCCTTTGGGACAGTTCGAATACTGGGTGATGCCGTTCGGGCTCCAGGGGGCTCCGGGAGTCTTCATGGACTTGATCAATGAGGTCTTGCGCCCTTACCTTTTTAAGGGCATGGTTGTTTACCTGGATGATATCTTGCTGTACTCACCTGATGTTGAATCTCATGTGCGGTTGGTGAGGCAGGTGCTCCTCAGACTCCTAGAGCACAAACTGTTTGTCAAGCTGTCCAAATGTGAGTTCCATGAAACCCGTATCGACTTCCTGGGCTATCGCATATCCCCTGTGGGTTTGGAGATGGACCCCAAAAAAGGTCCAAGACATGTTGGATTGGGAAGCCCCAAGAACTAGGAGGCAGCTCCAAAGTTTCATTGGCTTCACAAATTTCTATCGCCAATCTTTGCCCCATTTTGCCCAAGTGAGTCTGCCCCTCACTGATCTCTTGAAGACCAAGGGGAAGGGTGCAGGGGCCTCGCAGCCGGGGGTGAGACTGGACTGGACCCCAGAATGTCAGGAGGCATTTGAGCAACTGAAAAGGTTGTTTACCACTGAACCAGTACTTGCTCACCCCGATGAAACCAAAAAGTTCATAGTGCAAGTTGACACTTCAGACACCGCTATGGGGGGGGGCGATTTTGCAAGAGGGCTCAGATGGACATTTAAGCGCACCCCCTAGCATATGTCTCCCGCAAATTCAATGACACCGAGCGGTTCTGGCTGGTGTGGGATAAGGAGGCAGCCTCGATCTGCTTGGCGCTAGTGACTTGGCGACATTGGTTAGAAGGGGCCCGAGTGCCTTTTGAGATTTGGACCGATCACAAGAACCTTGAGGTGTTACATAAACCCCACAACCTTAATGCCAAGCAATTCCATTGGGCCGAGTTCTTCTCCAAATTCCAGTTCACCCTGCACCATTTCCCGATGCGATCCAACCCCTTAGCGGATGTGCTCTCGAGGTTTCCCCAACATGAGAGCAGGCGGGTGGAAATCCGTGAATTGTTCTTCACCCCGGCCCAGTTGAGCGGGGTGGTGACTACTCGAAAGCAGAGGCAAAATGCTAGTGTGCCACCGCACCCAGGGGCTTCTTGGGAGGAGCGCTTTGCCAAAGAATTAACAGCTGAAGAAAGGCAAATGCTCTAGTCCCACCCTTCGGTAGAACACCGGGTTAACGATTGCTGGTACAAGGGAGGGAAGCTTTTTGTCCCCGAGACCCTGAGGCAAGAAGTCTTACAATCAGTCCATGGGCTAAAACCAGCCGGCCACTTTGGCTATGTTAAATCATTGCATTTGTTACAACGTGAATTTTGGTGGCCCCAAATGAGAAAGGACTTGTCCCTATTTGTGCGCTCGTGCCTGGTCTGTAGCCTCTGTAAGGTGAGGGTGGGCAAGCCGCCGGGTCTCCTCCAGCCGCTGCCCATACCCAATCAGCCCTGGGAAGTTATTTCCATGGATTTTATTACCAATTTACCCTGCAGCAAGCACATGACCGTCATTTGGGGAGGGGGGGTGGACCTCTTCTCCAAACAAGCTCACTTTGTCCCGTTCCCAGGGCTACCTACTGCCAAGGTGTTGGTGAAAGCCTTTCTTCAACACATCGTTAGATTACATACTTTGCCAGCAAAGATAATATCTGACCGCGGCTCCCAATTTGTTTCTAAATTATGGTCAGAGCTAATGTTGTTGATGGGAGTCGAGTGTGCCTTGAGTAGCACCTATCATCCCGAGACCAATGGGCAGATGGAGAGAGTTAACCAAACTCTTGAACAGTACCTCCGTTGCTTCACTAATTTTCAACAAGACAACTGGGTAGACCTTCTACCCCTGGCTAAATTTGCGTATAATGACTCTTGGCATTCTTCCACAGGGGTCTCTCCTTACAAAGCAGCATTGGGCTATGACAGCCCCCCCTTACCCTTCCTTAACACACTGGAGGGGAGGGGTGGTGAGGCTGCAGACTGTTGTAAAGCCCTGAAAGACTCTTGACCGATCCTCTGTGAAACTCTAGAGGCTGCAAAGGCAGCCTATAAAGTTCAGGCTGACAAGAAAAGGGTGGTGGGTTGGGATCTGCAGCCTGGGAATTATGTGTATCTGTCCACCAAGAATCTGCGCCTGTCTCAGCCTTCTAGGAAACTGGCCTGGAAGTACATTGGTCCTTTTCGGATTATCCATTGTATAAATAAGGTGACTGTAGAGTTGGATCTACCTAAGAACTTGAAATCTATTCATCCCATATTCCATTGCAGCCTCCTGAAACCTGGGACCCTCGGAATAAATGGCGTCCTGAGCAGCCGGTGGCCCCCCACACTGATTGTGGATGACAGTGAGCATTTCAAACTGGCTGATATCTTGGATTCTAAATTGATTCGTAGACAACTTCACTATCTGGTGGAATGGGTTCATTTTGGTCCCCAACACAGAGAATGGGTTAAAGTTACTGACATTTGGGCACCCTATCTTATTAAACAATTCCACAGCAAATTCCCAACCAAACCCGGAGGCCTTGCATATGTTCCTGCTCACAGGGTGGGGTGAATTTTGGGGAGGGCAGAATGTCAGAGACTTGAGGCTTGGGTTATTTTTACACTGAGTTCATTGTGTCTGCTATCTTGTCTTTTGCTTGTGTGCTTGCGTAGCATTGCCAGCTGCAATGTGGGAGAATGGATTTAGCCACTCCGGCTTATCATGGTGGCCTTGGGAGGAGGCTATGGAGTGTTCTTTGTTCAAGGGAATTTTCCAGTCCTGTGAGACCAAAGGGTGGGGGCAACTCATTCTCCCGATCATCAAGTAATCTCCCGCTGGGAGTTTCCTGCGCATGTGCTAAAAGTTCATTTGCTAGTCACGCTTTTGCATCATACTATAATAATGCCTGTGCAGCTTTCGCCGCCATTCCTGACAATAACCGTATTACTGTGGGTTACAGCATTGTATTCCAATAAAGCTTTCCTTTACTTGAAGAATGCTTGGATCTACTTGCTATTGAGCCTGACATTGCTCCACTTAACATTGTTTTTAAAGCTTCTCCCTTCTGTTCAGGAACTCCTTGGAAGCATAGATAGGAGGAGGAGGAGGAGGAGCAGGAGGAGGAGGAGATTGGATTTATACCCCACCCTTCACTACCCAACGGAGTCTCAGAGTGGCTTACAAACTCCTTTCCCTTCCCCTCCCCACAACAGACACCCTGTGAGGTAGGTGGGTTGAGAAAGCTCTGACAAAAACTGCCCAACTATGGCTTGCCCAAGGTCATTCAGCAGGTGTAAGTGGAGGAGTGGGGAATCAAACCCAGTTCTCCCAGATTAGAGTCCTTGCACTTAACCACTACACCAAACTACTCTGGGACTGGAATGAAAGTGCACTGAGTGGAATGACAGTCCCTGGAAGTAGCAGAAGCATTCTGGGATTGGAATTAGGGCCCCCAGAGTGGAATTCCATTCCCAGAATACTTCTGCTACTCCCAGGGACTGTCATTTCACTCTGCACCCTGTCATTTCAATCCCAGAATGCAGATTCTATTGCTAGGGGCTGTCATTCTACTCTGGGGGCTGGCTGTCATTCCAGTCCCAGAGCACTATTTCTATTGCTGGAAACAATCCCAGAGTAGTCTATCTGCGTGCAAAGACCTTAATGGAAAAATCCATTCCATAGTTTCTTTCTAACTTTGCAAGCCCAGAAGAGCTTCCTGCCAAAGCAGGTAAAGAGAAGAGGGAGGGAGCTGGGAACTTCGGCATGTGTTCTACTGGGTCAGAATACGACTTTTTTTCCCTTGTAGTCTCCCCTATTTTTCTGCTGTGAGGATCGCTTCATCACATCAGGACAGGTCAGTATTCCCCAACCAACGAACTCCTGCTAATGCGAATGTCACTGTACCTTTCCATCTATATTTCTTAGATCTGTGTAATTGCATGAGTGTTTGAATTTATTGTATGCTTGTAAAACTTCTCAGTAAAGAAACCAATTCTTTAAGATTTGGTCTCTTGTGTTTATCTCTGGGTTATTGGACTAAAAGCAGGACTCCTGTATACAAAGGTTATTGTTCCCTATTTTGCTAATTGCCACTTAATATATTCAAATTCCCCATCTTTATTAGTAAATCAAGGCAATTTGGCTAAGGCTTCAAAGGGTGAGGACAGGAGGGGGAGGAGGGGGGAAGAAAAGAGCCATGGATCTGATTAAAGCCTGCTTCCAGCCTGCAGACCTTAAGTTTGATATCGCTGCTCTAGTCTTTGCTTCCTAATTTCTTTGTCTTTAAAAAAAAGAGTGAGACAAAGAGGAAAAAAAAATATGTGATACTTGTTGGGCTGCAAACCAGTTGTGGGTCACCAGTTGAACACAAAGGTTTAGAGTACCCTCCTGAAGTATGTACAATTTGCTTCTGCACCTAAGCTTTCACCACAGATAATATGGGTAGCAAATTCTACTGGAGCATGTGTTCATGAAACAACTTTCATCACAAATAATATGTGTAGCAAATTCTACTGGAGTGTGTTTTTATGAAACAACTTACTGAACCCTTTTTAACTTTAAAATATGCATATATCCTGTGTAAATACTAAAACACTTCATTAGCTTGTTATTTTACATGAAACCTGAGTGTTCAGACAGATCTTATGTGCAGACATATCTTGCATATACAGGACTAGGATTATAAAAGGCAAGCATTATAAAAGGACTGTAAAGGAATATAACTGCATCCATCCAATCCATATTTTATTTGGACACATTAAATCAAACTTAGACCATTTGATAGTTTACTACTGTAAGCAAAATTGATACAATGGAAGTTGTGACACTGATATCAAGAAAAATGCTTTAAAATCAATTATGGGAATTGGTGCCAGTAACCTTTTGGCTCTCATCTCATCTAAGCCAAAGAATCCTCAAAGTGAGTACAAAGTCAAGCAAGAAGAAAAAAAACACCAGATGCTGATTAGCAGCATTCAAAGGCTATAATCCTAAAATTATACGTTTGTTTTTAAAGTCCTGAGGATGCTAGATCTCATGATATTCAGAATGTGTTCACAATACATAGAGTGCTATAATGTTAAAAATATATTAATAGTATTAACTCAACATTAAAGTAAAATATATATATACTAGTACACCTTAAAATGTTTTCAAATCACATTAGGCATATATTTTAATTTCTGTTGTATTTTTTATTTATGTTGAATTTCTAACTTTACACATACTAATATGTTACTACACAGAGCTGGTAACAGTAGGTTGGATCTTGCAGTAAATCTTTGTTAATGGAAGGCATTTCCATCAGTGGTACAGGATTTCCTTGCCTCTCTACTCCTGCTGTAGCCCAAAATGACCCTCCCAAGTGCTACATCTGGGGGACTGGTGAAACATGAGGGGAGATTCAGATGCTTGCACTGAGATGAGAGGATCATTAAAATCACCCTTTTCTTCTGGTAGTGGAAATTTACTGTGGGATGCAAGCCGAAGTATTCACGGAGCAGTAGGAAAAAAATTACACTATACAATCCTGGTCAACAATTAATTTTCATAGTAATTCCAATGTAACCAAGCAATCCTTCCCATTAACAGTTGGTACTAAATGCTATCTGAAGTGAAATTTAAAAATTTAGAAGATTAAAAGTTCTGAAAGAAGGGAAAAATATTCAATAGGCACAGTATTTATGGGAAGATAAGGAAGGGAGAATAGCTTTCCAGTGCTACTGATAAAATCATAACAATACACCCTTGTACTCTACTACTGACCAGGAACAGGGGGTTGGATCAAAGATAGTGCAAGTGTGGCTTTCCTGACATCTTCCTCCCATTGCAGCCTGCTATGCCCCCCCAACACTACCCCAAGGAATCATGGGATTCCTGGAACAGCTTTGTGCTCTGCCCTACAAGGAAGGAATTGGCATAAAACTGGCCACTGTACTGATAGAAAGTAGCCTTTAGATTCAATCCACTATCTATATACTATTTTCCCTGAACCAGTTCTGAAAACCTGAAGAACAATTACAATATACTGAATAAATTAATTTTCACTTACATAATTGCCCAAATAGTAATTTACACAAAGATCTGAACTCATACGGTACATTTGGTTCAGCTACATTGCAAAACATATTCATGAAGAAAAAATGCCATAAAGGGAATACTTCCAAAACTTGACAGCACTGGGATCTGCACATGTCAAAGTGCATTTCAAATGTGGGGCACCTCAGAATGGAACTTGCAAGATAAGCAATGCCAGGAACAGACACACAGAACTTCTCTAAGCAATTCCTTCTACAAGCTTTTTTCCCCCCAGAAAAGAATTTTGCCCATCAGGGTTTGTTCTGATTTTAATGTCATCAACAGAGGGAAGAAACCCCACATTATCTGCATTGAATCAGAGTGATAGCTCATCAAGCAGCTTTCCATTTATTAAGGAGGTGTACTGTAACATTTAAATAATGCTTACATCCATAGAAAAGGATATCCAGTAGCTTAATCTTCTCTCAAACAAAACAAAGTGATTGATGGAATAATTAGCTGTCATCATTACTCAGGACAGCTCTAAATGTACAGCATTATCTTCCAAGCTATCCTGTCGCCTTACGTTTCAGTTTTATTGCAAAGCTCAGTGATACTCAGTGGCTCTTCTGAGCTCCATTCCTCAACGTGGCACCTGCTCCAATGTTACAGGAAAGTAGGCACAGCTATGGTTCGATGGGGGTTGTGGCTGGGAGGTGGTTCCTGCTTAGCTCAGAGAGAGGTTCTGGCTGTACCATCTTTTGAATCATCAAAGTTCAACTTAAAGGGTACTTTTAACATAGGGGAATTGTTTATTTTTTAACATCCAGTCTAATAAACAGTTCTGGAGAACTTGAAAACATACAAGTTTTGACTTGCAAGCCCTTCCTCTCAAGTCAGATACAAAAGACTGGCTAAGGCTGCGGTCACACACACCAAATAATCCACTTTCAATCCACTTTCAGTCCACTTTCCAACTGGATTTTGCCAGTTCACACAGTAAAAATCCAGTCGGAAAGTGCACTGAAAGTGCACTGAAAGTAGATTTTTTTTAGTGGGTGTGATTGCAGCCTAAGTGGCGGGAGACAAACCCTACATATTCTGAGTTACCCTGGTAATAAAAAAGATGTATAATTATACCCCTGTAAAATTAAAACTTATACCTTATTGTATGTGTGTGTTTGGTGTATGTATAGGGCATACAGTAGTCCTAGGAACATAAGAATGTGATCAGAGCCTGCTGGATCAGCCCCCATGGCTGTTTTGGTCAATGGGATTTGTTAATGGAGTGAGTACTACTGGCATAGCTAAACGTTTTATTTTCATGCTGTCTTTGAATATGTGGCCAGGGTTGCATTTCACAATGATGGAATTGAGTGAACAACATCATATGTAAGCTTATACACACACACACATTTATCTATACACAGAATACTAATCCAGGGACAATAATACACAACAGATGGTGATGCACATTTGCATGTATGGTCGAAGACAGATGGGAAATGGCAATCTCATCTAAATTAGACACTGTGAACTGGGGCTGTCCTGGATGTCTCACATGTATAAGTGCAAATCAACACGGATGGGTGCTCTGTAGGCACATAAATATTCAACACTGTATGCACAGGTCTCAGGCCAAGAAAGGGAGCCATACACTGTAGCCTGTGTCATATTTGCTGCCTTGGTGTATGAAGCTCTAAAAGTATAACTGTAACTATGCAAAAAAAGTTTTCTGTGATTCAGTCTGTTAAAATAAGTACTAATGTGCAAGATAAAATGTCCTGTCTGGAGAGCTAAACATAAGACACGTCATAACAACTGGTTCTAATTGATGCTTCTCATAATTCTAATCCATTTAAACAATGTGCTACCTTCCTTATTTATGTGACGTTTCAGACCCATGCATTCCCTTCCACTTGTACAGCACCAGCCTCTGTGGAGGTGAACCTCCATTGCAGAGCACATTTCTCCAGTGATAGGCATGCCTTGTTCACTCAAGATGTTGGCCTAGCATTAGCAGAAAAGATTCATAGCTGGAGGATCTGACTTTGCAACAGAGACGACCTCTGCAAAGGTGGACAGTACTGTGCAAGCAGAAGGAAACTAGAGTATCCAATTCCAAGAATGTATTCAGAAGTGTCTGACATGACAATGTTGGCTAATATATATTAACAAGTGGAAATCCGCAAAAACCTGTGCAGGGCATCTCATTTCCCCTACCCACTATTTCCTCTTTCCCTTTCCTAAAAACCTCCATATCCTCTCCCCTTTCCCTGCCTCATTCTCTCCTTCTCAGTCACTCATCAACCTACCTTTTATTTGTCTCCCATCTTCAGCTATATTTATTGTTTACTTCATTTATATCCCACCTTTCTTCACAATGAGAACCAAAGCAACTTATATTATTCTCCTCTCCTCTTTTTTCTCCTCACAACAACCCTCTGAGATAGGGTAGGCTGAAAGTACTTGACCATCACAACATCATCTAGTGAACTTCCACTGCATACTGGTGATTTTAACCTGGGACTCCCAGACCCTACTCCAAAGCTATAACTGCTACATCACAGTGGCTATCATAGGGTGGTTGCTACTGAAGAGTGGTAAGCAGGCAGGCCTAGTTGAATCATGCAAGTTGGTTGGTATCAAGTCACCCAAAGTTTGTTGCCAGGCCTAGGTTTGCCAACCTTAAGGTGGGACCTGCAGATCTCTCAGAATTACAATTGAACTTCAGATGACAGCTATCTGTCCCCCTGGAGAAAATGACTGCTTCGGAGGTTGGACTCTATGGCATTTTATTCACACATTAAGCCTCTGTTAAGGGACAGGACATTTTTCTTGTGGCCAGTTGACAACCCTAAATGTCACTGATCACTTGGGGGGGGGGGGGAGGCAGACAAAACTGAGTGCAATTTAAATCGACATTACAAGTCCCTAAAGTTTTATACCAATGTTCGCTGAAAATATTATAAAATGGCCAGTTAGCACTATAAGAAGGCACATTATTCAGTGGACCCATGCAGAGGGATTTTAGACTCCAGACATGAAATGTGGCAAGATCTTAGTCACAAGCAGCATACAACTTCAAGTTTTATAAGTGGGATGTGGATTTGGGAAAATGTGAGCTTCATTGCGACATTTTTGGCTCCCCTTGGATGGACTCAAGCTTGAACTGAATTAAAGCTGTTATAATTTCCTTTTCCATCTCAAGATCAGCCTCCAAGGATGTATATTCTTTAGAAGAATAAACACATGTGACTCAAAACATTGTAAGGGTGTGTGTGGAGCTGTAGCTAATTTATTTGAATACCTACTTACCAAAACTTAAAATACATGCAGTCTCTTACCAGTATAATAAAAAAGCACTTGCATTTTTCTGAATTTGTGCTTCTGGAAATCACTACCTCCTCTGTATTTAAAAATAAAGCATATGATACCATGTCCAGAAAGTTATATTAAACAGACCAAATCTTGGTAATGTATATTAGCATTTTGCTTCCTGGAGTGGCAGAAGATTGAGTCTAAATAACACATCTGTAGGCTTTAAAATTCATAATAGAGTCTGGCAGATAAAGCTAAACTGATTATGCTTCCCTCATTCTCCTTTTCCTGGATTTGTTTCACATTTCTATGGGTAATCATGGTTTATCTTTTTTTCTCTTTAATTATCCTTTTTTCAAATGGCAACTGTGTGAATGGAATAATGAGCATCCATTTGATGATGCTGTCTCAAAACAACATTTTTTTCTCCAAATGAATCAGCAGTTTCCCCCCCAATGTAAATATGATTGAGAAATTCACATTTTAGTACTAGGAGGATGAGTGGGTCTAAAGTTTTGAGCAATGACAAAACTGACACAAAATAGTATTTGAAAATATGGAGTTTAGACAAAATGGTGATACTTGTTTTTGAGAAAATCTTCAAAAAGTGTCAAAAGGTCTCCCTACCCTCTTTCTGTGATATTTCGTGTTTCACTGAGTGATCTCTGATTGGCTGATTTGCTATGACTGTCACCTGACAAGAATAGGAAGCATTTCCTAAAAGGGTTCATTTCCCAATAATGACAGCAGCAATGAAGTGCCTGTGTGTACCATAACATCACACTTATTCAGTTCCTAATTTCTGGGATTACCTGAGGAGGAACAAAAAAACCCAAGAAAAACAGCACCAGAGGATGAAGTATGGGTGAGAAACAGGCTATAAACAATTGTAATCAGCCAAAATGTAAAATGGGAGATTGTAAGCCCCTACTCTCCAATCTCACCAGACAAAAAGCAATCAGGATAACATTCAACACAGCCTAATCTGGTTAATACGATAATATTTATAAATACCCAATCAATCACTGAAATCTTCTCCATGAATTCTGACTAAAATACATATTCTATCCTTAAACGATTAGAATAAATGTCAACATATTTTTTTCTACAGAATCTCATGACTAGTTAGCTAATTGCAGCATGACTTTCAAGTTCCTCAAAAGCAGAGCTACTTCACTCAGATCCCAGTGAGTATGATCTTCCCTGAATTTATGCAGAAGAAAGGAAAGTTGAAATACATGGAAGTTACCTCCAAAGCATGTGGTTTAGGTTTTCAAGAGGCAGGCTTGCAGATTACACAAAAGAGGTACAAGAAAAGAGACTAGATTCAGATTTATTTTACTTGAACTGAACCACTAACTCACTTTGCAGAGTGCATATGAGCAGCACAAGATATAACATGAGATGAACCATCAGGGAACCTAACGATCCCTTGACCAAAGTATTAGCTGCTTAGGCAGAGGAGTGTGACAAGTTGAAACCACAAACACACACAGAGGGAAACAATCAAAGGCTTATTCCATGTCATCTGACTTTGCCAGCAATTTTTTTAAAAATGAGTGTGAAGTTCTAGCTGTAGTAGTCTGTAAGTAAGATCCCCATCTTGCACCATAGGAGTAATCCTCTAGTTCCTCAGAAGAATTTTCACTATTTTATTCTTTGTTCTGTCTAAACCAATGTAGTAAACTGGTGAGACTCCTGAACTTGGACTGGGAAGATTTGGCATGAACCTCACTGGATGACCTGAGGCCAATCACTCACTCTCAGCTTTAACTCACAGCACTGCTGTGAACCTAAATGGAGGTGTAAAGAATGCATTCTTCATATTTATACCCAGATGTACCCATCACAATGGATGCAAGAGACACTTGTACTTGAATATTTGAAAATGTAGCCTGAGAAGCCACCCAAGACAGTGACATTGAAACTGCATGTTGAAATTGTATAGCATGTGATAAAGGACCTCAAGTAGTAGAGATGATAAAATTCTTGCTCCCAAGTACCAACAAGGAATGATGATCTCCACTTTTAGGAACTTAAACTAAGTTACTGATTAAACTTCAGTGTAATTATAAAAGTTAATAACATTAAGAAATTAGCATGAATTGAATAAAGCTTAATGTGAAAAGTCACTGGTGCATGTAATCCTGATCTTCCAGCAGTCATGGAGTTTGCAATGATATAATTTAAAAATTACTTTAAAAAGTAATGTGAGAATTCTATGAGGAATCTTCTTACCACCCCAAATAGAAGCCATGGGCATATCATTATAATTACATGCCAGATATACTTGAGGTTGGTTAAATGTATAGGTGTATACCAACCAGTCAAGTCAAGTCATCCTATATTGGCATATAACAGTAGATCAAAGTCATTATAAAAATATAAAAGTAGGATACTGTATTACAAATACACTGAATAAAATAATAGGTTACAACTGTACTTTTTCTTGGCATAGCAGCATGGCGGATTGAAGGAATTTAGCCACTTTCTCAGTTACTTCAACAGAGGAATCATTCAAAAGTTTGTAAATGTTATAGGAATCCGAAAAACCCATCAAGTTGGCCAATATAGTGTTTAGATATTTAGAGTATATGTTTACATAAAACTGACAGTGCAACAAAACATGTAAGATTGTCTCCACCAGGGCTCTTTTTGTAGAAAAAGCCCAGAAGGAACTCATTAGCATAACAGGCCACACCCAACAGCAGAAACTCATTAGCACATTAGGCAACACCCCTGACAGCACAGCTCATTCGCATGTTAGGCCAATGTTCTCTCTGGGCTGCACACAGCAAAAGGAAATTTTAAAAGGACTCTGATCTGAATGTCCCCCACCCAATTTTGTTTATGCAGATTGGCTTACCATTTAAAAACAGACACCCTGTAAGGTAGGTGGGGCTGAGAGAGCTCTTTTGAGGACTGCTCTTGAGAGAACAGCTTTGAAAGAACTTGTGATTGACCCAAGGTCACACCAGCAGCTGCAAGTAGAGGAATGGGGAATTGTTATGTATTCAGTTTACTGTGTTATTAGATGTGAGCTTAGGTTACAGCTCCATGAACTGTCAGTCCACAAGGAATGCCTCCTCTGAGGGAACCATGTGGTCATTCCCCCCAAACTTCACTACCAGGTGTTAGAGGCCTTACATGCAGGACACCCCAGAGTGCTGCATATGAAGACATTAGCTTGCAGCTCCATCTGGTGGCCAAGAGATTGAAGGATGGGTCTGTACCTGCCAGGTCTGCCAAGAGTCACAACTGGAGCCACCTCAGGCATCAGTGCAATGCTGGGAGACCACCTGAGTGCCCTGGTCCCACCTGCATATTGACTTTGCTGGCCCTTTTCAAGGGCAAACCTTTTTGATTCTCATGGACTCATTTTCCAAGTGGCTAGAGGTAGTCTCAATGTCTGTAGTGACATCGGCATCGGTCATTAGGGCATTGCACCGCATCTTTAGCACACATGGACTGCCCAAGACTATTGTGTCTGACAATGAGACACAATTCACATTGGTCTAATTACAGAGGTTCATGGATGCAACATGATCCGGCACATCATGGCTGCCCATTCCATCCATCCACAGATGGACAGGCTGAAAGAATGGTCCGCACTATGAAGGACGCACTGCAGAAATTAGTCTATGGCAACTGGAGCCATAGACTAACTGAATTCTTGTTGCTGCAGCACATAACGCCACACATGGCTGCTGGACGGAGCCCAGTGGAACTTCGGATGAACCACCATTTAACTACGGTGCTAGGCCACCTGTACCCGGACTGCACACCTGACTGACCACCACAGTGAGAGGCTCCTGAACCCCTCCGATCCTTCCAGGTGGGTGATCTCATCTACACCCGGAACTAAAGCAATGGGCCAGTGTGGATTTCAGCCACAATAACTACCAGCACAGGGCCGGTTTCCTATGTGGTGTCCACAGCCAAGGGGAGAAGCCTGCACCAGCACCTTGACCAGCTTCGTCGACGCTGGGTCCGGGAAGCAGACCCAGTGGATCCAGATGACCAGGGGAAAGAGTTTACACATTGCAACATTCCCCAGCCTACAAATTGCAACACTCCCCAGCCAACGTATTGCAATGCTCCCCAGACAACTACCAGGTCAGAGGTAATAGCGAAAACTCTCTAGCGCAGGCGCTGCCCTATGGACTGTCAGCCATGCAGTTCCAGCAGAGATCCTACACTGTCTGCTGGCACTCCCAATGAGTAAGAACTCACCCCATCATTAACTTGGGGGGGGAATGTTATTTATTCAGTTAGGTGTTATGTTTTAGGTCACAGCTCCATAGAAGCCCATCATTCTAAAATATGCAACCGGATTGGTCAATGCTGCAAACAGATCGATCTGGAGAGACCTTGACTTTCGGCAGGAACAGTTCTTATTGGTCCCAAGCACTGTTTTATGATTGGACATTATTGTTTCAGGAAGTGTGGTTTTCCTAGCTCAAAATGTATATAGTTGGCTTGTTCTGTGTGCTGTTTGTTGTGTTCTGAGCTGAATAAAGAAATCACTTGTTTGAATGCTACCTCGATCTCAGTACATAATAGGAATCAAACCCAGTTCTCCCAGATTAGAGTCCATGGTCCTAAACACTACACCAAACTGTAACTCAAAACCTTTAGAAGCAAGTATAAATCATAGGATACCATCTCTACCACATCAGAGCCTTTAAAAAGATTATTTCCAAAACAGTCCTTCAAAGCCTAATTACATGAACTAAGCAGCAAGCAAGATACACTGTTTTGAAAAGTATTTCCCTCACAAATACTCAGAGATCCTGTGGTCTCCCAGCAGTGACATTCACAACCCAGAAGACTAAAGATGCATCAGAGTACTCAACATGATGCTTAAGCAATGTGGAGGGAGGAGAGAATGAGAAGGCACTTATGTAAACTAAAAGCACTGGAACACACTTCAGCTATAAAACTTGATCTTAAAGGTGCCACTGGACTGTTTTGAAATGCTAGCTATGGGGAGGGGGGGCGCAGATCTGCACTCACAGAGGAGGGAGAGCTTGTACCTGAATAAAACTTGGTCTTTAAGGTGCCACTTTTTATTTTGGACTATTTGTCTTAACTAGAATTGCTGTCCTGTGTGTTGATGATGTGATCTGTGTATTTGTTTTCTCCCCATTGCAGTTACCATATCCCTCATTACTCAAAAGCATGCTTGTTTATTTATAGGAATATTGTACATGGTGTGGTCATTTTGAAAGTCAGCATTTTAAAATTTAGAAGCAAAGGGTTTTAAAAGGGCTTGGATTTTGGTTTATTTTATTTCTTAGAAAATAATACATTTCAGGGTTTTATCCTGTTTGTACATTACTATTGTTACTGTTGTTTGCATGCTTTACTGGAGACACAGAGAGAGAGAGACTCATGACTATCAAAGGAACGGGTATAGATCTGCTCTTGCAGTCTGGAGCAAAACAATGCAAGGCACAGAGTGGAATTTTTTGCAGAAGTGTGTTAAGCATCCTGGTTTTGTATAGTGATATACTGATTATAGTGTATAATACAATGATTATAGTGTATAATTGAGAAGAAAACAGAAAAAGCACCTGAAGGAGGGAGGGAAGGAAGGAAGGAAAGAAGGAAAGAGGGAGGGAGGGAGGAAAGAGAGAGAGAAGAGAGAGAGAAGGAAAGACAGAAAAAGAGAAGGGAAGAGAGAGAGAAGGAAAGAGAGAGAGAGAGCCCCTCGCAGGAAGGCCTTCTGTGCTGTCACCCAAGCGTGCAAAGTGCCTCCCGCCTCACCCATAGAGCCCACTTCGTTCAGTCAGGTTGTAGCTCATAGCAGGCCACCCATTAGCCAAGGTGCTGGCCTTGTAACAGGGGGCAGGTGAGGCAGAGGTGGGGGCGGGCTGTGCAGACAGCAGTGATGGTGGCTGTTTCCTGCCTTTAGCAGCTCCCACCATTGTCGCCACCCAGGTCCCTCCCACCACCGCTGCCACAGACAGCACTGCCCCAGAGAGGCCCAGCAGGACTAGCAGTGAGAGCAAGGCTGCCACAGCCAAACCCGCCACTTCCAGGAGCACCCAGGTCTAACCCCTCCATCACCACCATCCCCTTCCACCGCAGTTTGTCTCCGGAGCGTTGCCTCCCATGCTTCTGCTGACCTGCCCCAAGACATCCAGGCATGACATGACACCGCCAAGGCTGCCACCAATACCCCTCCCC
The DNA here is from genome assembly GCA_029375565.1 of Gekko gecko. Classification (NCBI taxonomy): domain Eukaryota; kingdom Metazoa; phylum Chordata; class Lepidosauria; order Squamata; family Gekkonidae; genus Gekko; species Gekko gecko. Next base: position 131,269,244 of record JAPDNY010000005.1, read on the forward strand.
CTGCTGCCACTCCACATGCGCAGCCCCTTCCTTTGTGATGCACAAAGGAAAGAGAGAGAGAGAGAGAGAGAGAGAGAGAAGGAAAGAGGCAAGGCAAGGTGGCAAACAGGCGCCACTTCCTCTGCAAACAGAAACAGCTTTGCTGGCGCCAAGACCAGCTGCCATTGAACTGCCCACGCTCCCACATTCACTTGCTCACCATAGCTGCCATCTGCATCCACCCGTGATGTCGCTGCAGCAGGGGGAGAGGAGGGGAAGGAGGCTGTGTGCCGGAGGCTCCCAGCCACCAGGCCGCCCTTGCTCTCTTCTTGGCTCCCAGCCACCAGACCACCCCTTGTGGCGGCACCAAACAGAGTGCAACTGGGCCTCTCCACAGGAGCAAGGCTTTTGGTGAGGGAGGGGTGGGGTGGGCTCAGAAGGCAGCCAGAATGCCGTTCCAGTACGTTTCACCCCCAAAATAGCCATGGTCTCAACACATCTAGATTCACAAGGGCAATGTCTAGCTGTATATGCTATCTTATTGAATCTGCCATACAGAATGGCAGATGGGATGGCATTACATCTGGCTAAAGAGAAAGCTCTGCGTAGTTGTGGCACTTGTAGAGAGGATAAATATGAAGCCATCCTACCTACAATGAGGGGTATCTCGAAGCTCAGAGGAGAGCAGGTTTTGTTGGGGAGACTATGTAACCCCTGATGCTCAATATCCAACATCCTCTGTTTGATCAATTGGAATGCACCGCTAATGGGAGCATAGTCAGTGAATCCAAAAATATACCCATGGCCTTAATTTTTTCTCTCCATATATGTTAGCCAGTTTGACATGTTAGACTCTGAGAGCATTTGATATATGAGGCTCCCTGGGTCAGAATTATAATGTAGATGTAGCCATGCTCTGGTTTCAACTAGATTCAGACCTGTTTTTAAGCAAAGAACTGCATGGCTCAGGCTGAGCCGGATGAAACTAAACCCAGCGAAGACGGAGGTCCTGTGCTTGGGTTGGATCGGTCCAGGGTTGGGGCTCCCACTTCTGACCTTTGATGAGGCACCTTTGGTGCCAGCGCTGGAGGTTAGGAGTTTGGGCCCCGCTTTAACTATGGGGGCCCAGGTGGCAGCCACTGCCAAATCAGCCTTTTACCATCTTTGGCTGATTTGGCAGTTGGTCCCTTTCCTTGATCACGATGACCTGGCCACAGTGATCCATGCAATGGTCACCTCGAGGCTAGATTACTGTAATGCTCTCTACATGGGGCTTCCTTTGGTGCAAATCCGGAGGCTGCAGCTAGTGCAGAATGCTGCAGCCAGGCTGTTGGTGGGTGTCTCTAGGTGGGAGCATATCCAACCTGTGCTGAAAGTACTGCACTGGCTGCCTATAGCATACCAGATTTGCTTCAAAGTGCTGGTGCTTACCTTTAAAGCCCTATATGGCCAGGGTCCAACATACCTGAGGGACCGCCTTTCCCCACATATGCCCCAAAGAGCACTTTGGTCAGGGACACAACATCGCCTGGTAATCCCAGGCCCCAGGGAGGCCAGGCTTACTGCAACTAGGGCCAGATCCTTTTCAGTGGCAGCTCCTACTTGGTAGAATGAGCTCCCGGAGGAGATCAGGGCCCTGTGGGACCTTTTACAGTTCTGCAGGGCCTGCAAGATGGAGTTCTTCCACCAGGCTTTTGAGTAGGAGCCGCCACCACCTCTACCGCGATCGTTACCATCTGCAGTAGACTTAAAGGATGGCCCTAGGAAGATCAAACTTGCCTCGCTGTGATCAATATCGCTGGATGGGGCTGAATAACATCGAGTGGCAGCCTTTTGTGAAACTGATCCCATCTGGTTGAGGTCTGTCTTATTATTGAGCACTTCGATGTGGAATGTTTTATCTGCTTTTATGTTGTTTTATCCTTGGCACATGGTTGCCCTATTGTTAGCTGTCATGAGCCTGTTCGCGGGGAGGGCAGGGTAAAAATACTAATACTAATACTAATACTAATACTACTACTAATAATAATATGGGACACACTTTGGCAAGGCCAAAACTTTATGTAGAAATTTGGACTGGACACAATCGGTGGCACTGTCAAGAGCTCTGATCCATATCGGGATGCCATACAATAGTTGTGAGATCACTTTGGCATTAAAGGTTTTTAAAGCAGCTGGTATGAATTGGTTACCTCTACTGTAGAAAATTGTGTTATGGCTGATGCACTGATATTAGCAATTTAAATGGTTTCCAAATTTAGAGAAGACTAAGATTTTTGATCTCCCATGATTCAGCTGTAACTTGTTAGTTGTAAAGAACTCAAGGTAATGGGTCAGTAAATGTTTTAAGCCAACTCTGAAATGGGACAGTAATACTGTATCATGCACAAAAAGTTTTCCAGCATTTCTCCCTATTCATGTAGCCCATTCTGACTCCCAAAAGGATAATTCCTGAAGTCACAGGATCCATGTGAAGGGACAACCATGTGGCTTAATGGGCTTGGGTGAATAAGGACAAGAAAATGAAACTGAACACTTTCTTCACTTTCTTCTTACTCCCCCCAACCCCCCATCATGTGCATGGCTATTCCTCCACGGACTCTGGAAATGATCTTCCCAACAGTTGGAAATTAAAAAACCTCTACTTTCTGTGCATGGGGTGGCAGGATACATGCTACTGAACCCAATTACGCTGCATCATACCAAGCAGTGTGAATGAGGATCATCTTTCTGGAACTCAAACCTGCGCTTCTCATGAGTCATCAGTTAAATTCATAAAGGCAAAGTCCTGAAATTCATCAGAGTAGATCTTTTCTTTTCTTTCTTTCTTTTTTTTTTTAAATGAAGCCAAATTCTGCCCAAAATATTAGGATACACAACAGATACCAGTGGTCATGCTGCCATTTATCATTAGACTTTTAATATGGCTATCTCAAAAATAGTATCTCTGACCTTTCTCAGATCCCAGATGTATGGGGGATTTTCTGTATCTATCCAAAGGTGAAGAAACGATACTCTGCCCAGGCGCAAAGTCACTTCTCACAATTTCAACTCCATATTTCCAGGGTTGAGCCTTGGCATTGAAAGCAGATACTAAGGCTTACTTCTAGAATACTTGGGGGAGGGGAGGGATTACACTTGGCTTTAGATGGAGTGTACCATCTCCTTGGAGCAATATTTTAAATGTACATGTGCTTGTGTGTGTGGAGTCTAACTCACGCCATTGTTACTCCACTACTTTTTATGGCATTTGCAACCCACTTTTGAAATGCAACACTCCATTTTCTCCTCACAGAACCCAAGTGTCATAGTGTAGGCTGAGAATGTGTAATAAGACCAAAGCTTCATGGAAAATGTCATGGTAAAATAGTGCTGATTTCAGGTGTCAGCAGCCCTAGATTTGCTTCAGTGCCCTCCCCGCCAACAAGGTACATCATGTTGCTTCATCCTTACATACACACATACACACCACTACGCATACCCATTAAAGTAAATGCCAGCAGGGTTCAAAAGCTAGTGAGAGTACACACTACATTCCCTAAAGCATCTCTCCAATCACAAAATGGGAAGCTGCTCCCAAAAACTTGTGACTGGCTGCCCCTGCAATACTGAGATCTCCCATTTCCTGATGAATCAAGATCAGAGTGCAAATCTGGTATGAGACACTAGTGACTTACTGCTTACCCACTGTACCCCCATTAAGAAATGTGAGTAAGAACCTGTGAGGCAATGAATAAGTTCAGCCTGACTCATCACTGGTGGACACTCTTGCCATGTTGTGGAACTCAGTGAGTGCTCAATCACGCTGGTCTTATGACAGAGCTGAAAGCTACACCCAGATAAAGTCTAGCAGTATATACATCACACCAGACTGGCTTTCTTGTGGGAAGATATTCAATTGTGTTTATAAGCCGCTTTTATCTGCTGCTGATGTTCCTTTTGATTCTTTAAGAAGGATGTATTTTTAGATTTCCTTTCACCGACTTTTGAAACTCACACGATCATAATTGACTGTCACGCCCAATGTTCTTGGGCATAAATTTGACATGCAATTCTGCCCATAAATACCAAAATCCCCAGAGCAAAAATAATAATTAAATATTAGCTCCTCACAAAACACACAATGCCTGCAAATTATAAATTTATCCTGTCTGTAATTGTTGCCTTAGAGAACTGAGTCTACCTGAATCCTCTTAACATTTTAGTAGCTGCTGATTTCTCTTCAAAAGAGGAATGCAGACAATTTGTCACTGCTGGTGACCTGCCTGAAGAATGACTTTCATTGTTTTGTTGAGTTAGCCAGTAACTTTTCCGTTTACATAAATGAAATGTAGATTAAGACTCTTTCTACTACCATTCAGTGTCCTTTAAAGAACCTTCCATTATTTCTCTATCAGATTTGCAGAGCTCTTTTTAAACTTTATAATAAGAATATTTTAACGAAACTTGTAGTGCAATCCTAAACAGAGTGAAGCCCTAAATCCACTGAAATGAATGGGTTTAGAAGGGTGTAATTACTTAAAGTTGCACTGTTATACACATGTATTCTTTCTGACCAGCCCATTTACTTGAGCGTGCACTGTCAACCCAAATTGTTAGAAGAATTTTACAGAGATAAATATACAGTGACAGTAAATATGCTGTCAGATTTCATTCCATCTGACGTAACAGACTCAAGCTGACTATTGATTCTAAAGTTCACAACTCTGTAGTAACAATATGACTTTCTTCAAATGGGACTGTGGATTCTCAGAACTTTGTTCAGCTGCTGAAGATAATTATTCAATGACACATTCAATACACTGCAGATCTATGCCATATCATAAATAATCTAAAACAATAAAAGATGTCAGTGTGGTGTAGTGGTTAAAAGTATCAGACTATTATCTGGGAGACCCAGGTTAGATTTCCTGCTCTGCCATGGAAGCTCACTGGGTGACACACTCTTTCAGTCTAACATACCTCACAGGGTTGTTGTGAGGATAAAATGGAGGAGAGGAGAATGATGTAAGCTGCTTTGGGTCTCCACTGGGGAGAAAGGTGGGGTACAAATTAAATAATAAAATAAATCAATATATATTTTCATGAGTTATATGTCAATACAATGCTTTCTCCCAACCAATCCTGCAAGCTCTTATTTGTGGAAGGTTTTGAGAGAGATTCCTTATCACTTCATAGAGCTATAGTTCCCAGAGATCTTACAAAGGAAGAATTTACCATTAAGCCAATTTGCATGCAGGACTAATATGCCCAGAATAAACCCATTCTTTACTACATTCAGAACCATTTTGATATGTGGAAACTGGAGATGAACTTTGCATGATTTTTTTAAAATACCAAGTTTTTTTCCTTCTGGGCCATAAATTCCCTGCACGGAAATGAATTCTTCATATTCAACCCAGCTACTACACCTTCCCAGTAAAGAGATAAAGCTATTTTAAAAGGCTACCAGCATCAAGAAATAAGAAATTTGTGTTCATATGCCTGTCTATGTCCATCGATCTTAAATACCTGCCCTTGGTCTAATTGGCAGCCTGATTTCACTGTTATTTTGGGGACTGGTAAAGTCAGCATGCCATGGTCTTACCACATACATTTCATATGAGACACATTTCAGTAGGCTGTTCCTCTCATGATGATCACACCTACTGTCCTGCCCTTAATGTCTGTTACCAAATCTTTAGCAAGTCTAGTTTGACTTAAAATTCCAAGTTTCATTTATCCATTTCATTCCAAGTTTCAAATCACTTGGGATTAAACCATAGCTGTCTTTTCTCCCAACTAAACTAATGCCATTCAAATGAAATATTTACTATTAAAATTGACAACTTTTCCCCATCAGTTGTGCATATTTATTTTACTTATTTGGAATAAATATCAACTGCTTTTATACCTAAATGTCCCTACAACAGTTCCAACAATAAAGCAATTCCAGTACCAGATGCACAAAATAAACATGAATTTTGGGTAAAATAACAGGCATCATCTTATTTGTAACAGAGACTAAAGGCTTCCCAAAAAGAAAAGCCTTGATTCTGCCTGGAAAGCCTGCAGAGTGCATTATTCATTCATTCATTCATTTATTTAATATCCTGCCCTCCCTGCCGAAGCAGGCTTATGTAGGAAGTTGATGAAAAACCCCTCTCACAAGAGCCTGATTCATATAGCAAGGCACCATGCAAGGATCTCAATGTTATATTCCTTGGACTTGAAACCAGTATTCCAAACAGGGTTTCTAACAGGGGAGTTGAGCTTGGAAGTACAATGAGACAGGGTGAGGGGGTGGAGGAGAGAACCCCTCTACTCCAGATTTCCTGAAAAAGGACATACAAGCTTCACATCAGCACAGAGGGTGGTGTGTTGTTCTATCCCTTCTGCTATGGAAATCTGTAAGCAACCTATTTCACTTTAAAATACCTTTAAACAACTAACCCAGTTATGAAGGTAGAAAGCTAGCAGGGGAGTGGGAGCTATCTGGTGTTTTTCAGGGAGTGCCACATGTATGATGGTCTGCCCATTGGGCTCAAGAGTGTGTGATCAATGCACAGAACTTTTGACTCTTGGGGAGTAGGTTTGTTCCCTTGAGACTAGATATGCCAACCTGGAGAAGTTGAGGCAAAGAGAGAGATTTGGGAATGAGATCTTCAGGGACTTACCAGAACAGTCCCATTCCTATGATGACAGCTCTTCTGCTCTTGTGGAGAGTGAGAGTCTTGAGGTCAGAAGGCATTAGTCTGAGGAAGAGGGATGTGATCCCTTAGAAGGGATCCCTTCCTTAAGTGAAAGACCAATATCCTCTCATGCTGAGGATACACCTCGGGAGGTTGGTGGGAGGTGGGCTTTTCGTACTGGGTGATTTAATTGTCAGGAATATAGAGAGGGGTCTCTGACATGCATTTTCACTGCATGGTGACTTGCTTGCCTGGTGCAAAGGTTGTGGATATCACTGTCTAGATAGGTTGACAGATAGTGCTGGGGAGTAGTCAACAGTCATGGTGCATGTTGGCACCAAAGACATTGGGAAATGTAAATTTGTGATCTTGGAGGGAAAAAAAATAGATTATTAGGCAGAAAGTTAAAGGCCAGGACCTCAATGGTAGCATTCTCAGGATTGCTACCTGTTCCAAGTACAGGGCCAGATACGCAGGCACAAGTCAGGGGTCTCACTATGCCAATGAGAAAGTGGTACAAGGAGGAAGGGTTTAGATTTGTTATGCAGTGGAGAACTTTCAGGAACAAGCAGTACCTGTACAAAAGAGACTGGCTCTGCTTGAACTAAAAGGGAATTAACTGCTGGCGATTAATACCAAAAAGGTGGCAGAGCTGCTTTTAAAATAATCCTAGGGGAAAGCCGACAGAGGTTGATAATATTGTAGGGGGTACCCAGGGTTCAAATGATTTTCTATTGATTATTGTTGATTTCCAGGAAACCTTTGGGAGAAATTTTTTGTGATTCTCCTAGAAAATTAACAATCAGTTTGAGTTGTAAAGAACACAGGTGTTTTAAATCAAACTTAATTGACATGTTCCAGCCCTTGCTTCAAAGAAAAGCTAATTTTAATTGGGAGCTAACTCCAGGTGTTTCTGCCCTGTTAACTTAGCCAATTTTCAATTAGGACCCATCATAAGTGGAGATTTATGAGAGCCTCTCTACTTCAAAGACTGGGTTCAGGAGTCGTTTCAGCTTCTGATTTTTTAGTAATTCTAAATAAGCTTGGAGTGTTTTAACATATCAGTATTGAGCTATTGGAATCTATAAGCAATATCTCTATGTTGCCTTTTGTAGATTATTATTTTAAATATAAAATACTCTGTTGGTTTGTATAGACACTTACGTGAACTGGTGTAAAAGCACCACAGTAATTAATTGTCAGTTAAGAGATTTATGGTTAGACACTTAAAACTGGTAAGGATCCACAAGCTAAGTTAAAAGGATGTCAAAATTAATAGGATTAAATAAAGTTCAATAAGCTTAAGTTTTAAGGGTGCTTTTATAACAAAGAATATTTGTTAAAAGGTAAATATCTCTGAATGTTTATAGCTGAGAATGAAAACTTATGGATAAAATGTTTTTGAATGTTTATTGAAAAAGAGAAAACTAGTTAAGTTTTAAGGAACTCTGTTTGAAATTATCAAGCAGAAAGTTGGGAGATGTTCCAAAGTTTTAAGAAAACAAAGTAATCAATCATGCCCACCTGTTCATTAAGAAATTCAGATGGGTGTTCTATAAGTTATTGTGTGCTTTTAAATTTTTAAGGATTAACAAGCTACTAACAAGCAGATGAAGTCATAGATACTGGAAGCCAATTATAAAAGAAATACAACATTTAAATTATACAAAAGGAGGGCCTCTGATGGCTAAAATAAGATGGAGTATTTTACAAATTAAGAGTTTTTAATTTAGACAAAAAGAAGCTTTATAAAATTACCAAAAATATTCTGATGGACCAAAATAAAAACTGATAGATAGATTCAGTGCATCTACAAGAGCTTTATGCCATAGGCTATTTTAAAACACTAAAAGAATTCATGTAAAGGGTTTAATTCTTTAGAATATCATTGTAATGATATATGTTTTCATATTTTGTATACCTTTTAGTGAAAATAAGTTTATAAAATGCTTTAAGAATATTGTTATACTTTTATATGCATGTATTAATTAAAAGAACCATTTTTGTAATGAAAACATCTAAGTTTTGTACTAAAAAAAACAGGCTTTCTTCGGAAGATCTTGGGTGTTCCATCATGTGTCCTGTATGTGGCTCTATTCCTAGGATGTGGCCAAAATCTTATGACAACAAAGGTGTGGCTTACAACTTTTAAGATTTGGCTTTGATTACATTATAGATCTGATCCCTCTAGCTACTGCTTCCAACTCTTGACTGAAACTAACTATTCCCCTTGGCTGGTCATTATTGAAAATAAATTAAGAACATTGAATATCTCCTTTGAATCTTTGCTCCCACTTTCAGAATTGGAGGCAATGTAAACAATAAGGGACAGACTATTTGAAGTAGAGCTATTTGAACTGTATAACGCAGCTAATAGGACATGTTCTCCCCTAAGTCATGGGATATTGCCCATTGTGGGTCATCCTGCTAGCTATCTGTATCATCTTCAGACCCCAGCATTATGTAGAACCTTTTCACTTGCTAGGTTCAATGCTCTCCCTTCAGCAATTTTAACTGGGAGGTTTAATAGTATCCCTTTCATTAACAGACTATGCCCCTGTGCAAGTGGGTCTACTGAAACAGTGTCTCACATGTTACTGGAATGTTATTATGTCAACATTCGGCACAACATTTTATCGCCATTACTTGGTGGCATCACAGAGCTTCCTGATTCACATAAACTGCTATATCTACTAAACAATGAAATATTGATGAAAATACAACTGACTCAGTGGCAAAGTTCTTTCAGGCTGCTCTTTTTATATGTTTTACAGTATCGTAACACAAAATTTGTTTTGGGGAGATAGGAAGGTGAGACTTATTTAAATGGATTTTAGATTATTTTAGAACAGGGTGATGTTTCTTTTTTCCCTTCCCCCTAGTTGGTATATGTGCCTTATGTTTTATTTATTTATCTACCTGTGTATTTTTTCCAGTGTCAATGCCAATAAAGGTAACTGAACTGAACTAAAAATGAACTCAGCCTGAGGGTTCAGTTGAAGGTAAAAGGAGTCTAGGAAGACAGCCAAAAGAAGTGAACAGAAATATAAATCAACATAATGAGCAGTGCACCTGCATTGTAGGAGCTGAGATGTGGCCAAGTAACATCCTGTGTGTCAAATATGTGATTGATGACTGACCAGACAAAGAAATCTGAACTGAGCATTTCTAAATGATGTCAGTGGTGATGTAAAGTGAGGAGGAGCAAGAAGAGTATATAAGCAAACTCCTGGCTGTAATACATTGAACATCCATGCTGAATTTTTAACTGTGAGATGTTCCTTTATTCAAATAAATTATTTTGTTATCCTTTACTGCCTGGATAATTGTTTCTGTGTGGTTTATCGGCTAGCCATACAAGTCAAAGAACCTTAGCGCCCTCAGGGTGTTGTCATCAATATTGACAGGAGCACAAAAGAATTTGGGAGTGAGGGTAGGATAGCAAAGGAAGACCATATGTAGCAACAAAGGGTGCAAGGGAGATGAGGGCTTCTGCAGAGGGAAACATGTTATAGGTGTCTATATGCCAATGCTAGAAGCCTTCGAGCCAAGATGGGGAGCTAAATGACAGTTTAGATAATATTGGTATCTCAGAAGCATGGTGGAATGGGGAAAATCAATGGGAAACAGTTATCTCTGGGCTCCATAGGCAGGACAAGGAGGGATAGATTGTGGGAGATGCTGTGTTGTACATCAAAGAAGGCATAGAATGAAATAAGCTAGAAAACATTCGTGGAATGAACTCCCCAACAAAAGCAATATGAATGGAAATACTGGGCTCTAAGTGTTTCTAGATTCCTAGAAATCATAAATGCATTGGGACAGTTGGTCACAGAGCCAAACAGAGGGGTTGTGATCTTGCATTTGGTTCTCACCAGGGCTCATGACCTGCTGAAAGACTTGGAGATTGTTGCTGTGACTGGGAACAGTGACCACAATGCTGCCAAGCTCAACATTCATAGTGATAAGTTACCCCTAAATCCCAAAACTGTAACATTTTATTTCAAAAGAAAGAACAACAAAAATGAGAATAGTTAAAAAGAAAATTACAAGAGAAACACAAGAGAGTCAAAACTCTAGATGATGCAAAAGTTAAGAGGTTTCTTTTAAAAAGTGGAAGGACTGCCCCAATGAATAGGGAACCACAATCTCTGGTGGGGGGGGGGGGTTTCCAGTTCCGGCCAGCTCTCTGAAGGATGAGCTGGAAGAGAGCTCCGTCGTCAATTAAGACTTATCTAAGTTTTATAAAGTTTATCTGCCTCTTCCAAGTCATAACATCCATGGCATAACTTTAGAGCTACCGGCCCATAGTAAACTGACTTTCTTACTGCTGCCAGGAAGATAAGAAGACTCCAAACTATCTCTCAGCGATGGCTGTAATTTGTCACTAGAGGAAAGAACACAACGGTGAAACTTCAGGAGGAAAGCTCTCAGTAAACTGTGAGAAAATATTTCTTTCTAATTCCATTTGTCCATACTTTTAGGATACAACCTGTGTATTATCTGAATTGCTTTCTTTGCATATGGCTGGGTTAATGGTAACAATTTAATGAGTTTAGTCACAGATTGGAAAGGGTAAACACTCCACCAACTCCACCAACCCCTTCTCTTCTCTGCCTTGTAAAACTTGGCCTCTCCGGGCAATGTAACTTAACCTGGTACTTGCAAAACCTAGAGGCTTCTCTGCCAGAGGGATTGATAGCCTAGCCAGAATGGCCTCATTTAAAAGACCAAGGAGTGGTGAGGAAGAAGATTTAAATATACCAGCCTGTAAACAAACAAAAATCCTGGAATACTTTCCTGAGAGAGATAAGACAATTTACAACCTCCCAGTAACCAATCGGTTTGCACCATTAGAAGAGGAGGAGGAGGAGATGGAAACAAAAAAATACAAAAAATGTGAAGGATTAAAAGAAGCACCTAGAAATAATAGAGAAGGGAGGGAGGAAGAAATCATCAAACAAATGGAGATAAAGGAAACCAATGACAACACTACAACTGAGCTGATAAATCTGGTAGCTTGAACTGTGCAACACATATTTAACAAACTGCTGAAAATAGAAATCCATCTTGAGACCCTGAGCAGAGTAAATTTAGGACCCGGGGAGAGAAGCCAATTAGACCTCAAGCCAAATAAATGTAATGAGTTCATAACTGGACAGAATAATAATATGATGAGGTTGAACAGAGAGAAGAGCTCCCCCAACAGCTATGACCCAATAATAGAAAAGCAGAAACAACAACTGATTCTACAACCTAACAAAATTGCCTCGACAGCATGCAAGTACCATGGAAGAGTGCACCGTTAGAATTCTAAGTATGATGCAGTAGGTCACTTAAGTTACTTACTGAGAACCAGGATAATAGATATAGATTTGAAGGAGGTTGAGGACATCTGTAATGACAATCAAATGCAAAGAGTTATCCTAACATTAAAAGTTCAAGAATACCCTCCAAGATACTTACTTATACCAATAAACTGAGGTATAAGGGAATTTTTCCTATGCATGTGTTTGTCAATACCAACAAGAGATCTTTAACTGATAGACAATTAAATAAACAAAGAAAAGACAAGGAAGAAACTCAGGATACACTGATGGACATTGATGTGTCTAAAGAGCATGAACAAGAAACTTTATTTAAAGGAGATGCTGATTTAATCGCATAGAATGAACCCAAGACATCAAATCCTGAAGGGAAAAATGACTGGCTCGAGAATTCAGAAGAAGAAGAGTTACTACAAAGCTTTGCATTCCTCCTGGCAGGAGACCAATCTGCTATAATTACCAGGCTGGGAGTGGTACAGAAGAGACTGATTGAAGTTACCCAAATATGTCCATCAGAAGGGAGCAAAGGGACAATGGATATCAGAAAGAATAAGGAACCTGTTTCCATCAGAGGCTACAACAAGGCAATCCTCACTGCTATAGAAGGACCACCGACAAGAAAAGAATCAAAAGAATTAGAGGGAGTCACGGGAATCAACAGCACCATGGAAAATAACCTCTATATTAGTAACCTTGATATCAAACAAGATACTTGTGAGAATGTTAGCCATGATGATTTTATCACCCAGAAACATAATGGTTACATTTTTCATGACTCTGCTAAAATATTGGCTGTAATAGATAAAGACTGGCTAAAAGATGGCCAGTCTTTATTTCAGCCAGTTAAGATAATATCATGGAATGTCATGGGCTGGGCAGCCAGATCAAAAGAACTGGATGTTAAAAATTTCCTGAGGAAGTCTGATATTATATTAATATAGGAGTCATGGTGTAAGAACCCCCCAGTATTAGAGGGATATGATGTATATGACCTACAGGCCGAACCATCCCGGTGGGGCAGAGCCAAGGGAGGATTAGCTATTAATATCCACAGCACTGAAGGTTAAAATTACCCAACTCCCCTAATATGAACAAATAGCTATGACCTTGATCTTAAAATTTAAAGCATTAGACTGTTTATTAATGAATGTATATATTCTCCCTCTTAAAACCAAAGGCCAAATAGGACAGGTCTGGCAAGGGCTGAAAACTTATATTTGGCAACTGATCAGAGAAAATCCAACTACGTATGTGATACTGGGAGGAGATCTCAGTGCTAGATTGGGTAGAGATGATGACTCCTTGTACAGGGGCTATGATTTTTGCCCACTTGATACAGAATGTTCACATTTGCCTTATACAAAACTATCCAAAGATTTGAAAAGCAGGGTTCAGGATGGCACATATGACCGATGCCCTAAACCTGAATATCCTCAGTGGTTCCCATGCAAATGAAACCAGTTTACCTACTGGTTGGGAGCTAGATTAAGCATAATTGATTATATCCTGGTTTCAGGGAATTTACCAATTCATCAAATCTTTCGAAGTTGCTACATTTTATGGTAGTGATCATATCCCACTTACAATGATTGTATCAACCCCCGACTGTATTCTGCAACTCGAAGATCATTATAAAGGATAAATTGAATATGGGAAAAAACATGTTATGATAAGATGGGATGATAAAATCGAAAAAGCCATGCAAGAACTTCTTAGTCAGAAAAACATTACTAGCAGAGCAAGAAATATTATGTATTTAGACAATGGATATGAAATTGTTAAGATATATGATGAACTTAGCAAACAATAACAGCTTTCATTAGAAAATCAGCTTCCCCACACTATCAAAGGTAAACATAGGAAAAAGAACAATGAATGGTTCGATAAGGCATGTGAACGGGCCAAAAAGGATCTCAATGCTATCTGTTTGAGTTATAGAACTGCCCCTAAGATAGTTAATGAAGAACAACTGAAAATGCAGAAGCAAAATTACCATAAATTACTCAACAGGAAAAAAAATAGGCAAGGGATCTAGCCTGGTTGCAACTCAGTCAGGCAGTAAAACTAAAAAAAACCTTCACTTTTTTTTGGAAATTAGTGACATTTAATCCTCTTTCCTCAGCTCCCTAATGCTGTTTTACCAGAAGTTTGGGTGAGGCATTATAAAGAATTATATGGAATCACTGAGGAGATAACACACTCATTGGATGATCTGAGTGATATCCTAGACTGGCCACCTGTTGAAACCTCCGAAGTGAGGTCCCTGGTAGATGCTTTGAAACCAAACAAAGCACCAGGGGTGGATTTAATACCTGCATAATTAATTAAGAAAAATATAGATTGGTGGGCCTCTCTACTTGCTAAACTATTTACAGCAATAGACAGAACAGCAAGAATTCCTAAGGGGTGGGAGATTGGAGTTACAGTACCTATCCATAAAAAAGGCAATAATAAGGATCCAAATAATTATAAACTGATTAGCCTTCTAAGTATGTTAAGTAAATTATATGCTAGTCATCTGAAAGAAAAACTGAGTGAATGGATTGAGCATAATAAGATCTTGAAAGAAGAACAGGCTGGATTTTGGTCAGAATGCTCCACTCTGGACCATTGTGTAATGTTAAACTATCTTGTTGCTAAATATTCCACTAACAATACCTCTTCCCCATACACAGCCTTTATTGACTTCAAAACAGCTTTTGACACGGTCCATCGGGACCTGTTATGGAAAAAATTAATGGGGCTGGGAATTGACAGGAGACTGCTGACCTTGATAAAGGCTTTATATAGAGACACTAAGATCCAGGTAAGAATAAGCCCACAAGGTCATCTGATAGAAGTAATAAAGACAAAGAAAGGAGTTAAGCAAGGGTGCATATTGGCACTGTCTTTATTCAATTTATATATTAATGATTTATCCCATCCCTAAGTGCATGCACCAAAGATTGCTGACAGACATATACCACTCTTATTGTATGCAGATGACGCAGTGATAATTTCTAGGATGCCTATTGGCCTGAAGAGAGCCTTGAACATTCTTGCCCAATATTGCCAGGTTAATCATATTAAAATTAATTATCAAAAATCAAAAGTCCTTGTTTTTGCAAACAGACCTAGATTGCACCAGTGGAGTATCAACACAGTAGCTATTGAGAAAGTACAATGCTTTAAATACCGAGGAGTTGTCTTTCAGGCCTCAGAGCATAGAAAAGCACGTGTGGAACATGTTACATCAAATGCTTCCAAAACCTCTGGTGCTATAGAGAAGTTTTTTTGGTCCTCGGGAGGCCAGAATGTAATAGCAGCTGTTAGAATATTATATGGAGCTCCCTTAAGTATTACAGCATCTGAATCCCATATGCAGTCTATGGAAAAAACTCAATCCAAATTTTTAAGATATATATTACAAGTCAATTCATATGTTTCCAATACAGTTATTCAAATAGAAATAGGTATAGTCACTGTAAAAGCATGCCTTTGGATTGCTGCCATTCTGTATTGGTTTAAATTACTTACAAATCCCACTGGATTAACAGGTTTAATATTACGAGATTCTATAGTACCACACTGGATTAAAGGAATAGAATTTAAATTGGGCCTTTATTTATTTATTTATTTATTTATTTATTTATTTATTTATTAGACTTATACCCTGCCCGCCCCACATGGCAGGCTCAGGGCAGCTGAAAGAAAACTGAAGTCCATTATGGACTTTCTAAGCAATTTCTGATGAATATGGATTATAATCAAGTAAAAAAAATTGTTAAGCAAAGAATTATGGATGTTGAAAGGCAACACGATTTGAACTTGTCAAAGTGATATCTGCCAGGAAGGGTGGGATTAAATAAGGTAATACCAATAGTATATTTGCAAAATTTAGGTAAACCTGTCTACAGAAGAGCATTCACCCTACTCAGAACCGATATGCTTCCATCTGCAGTTTTAGAAGGTAAAGACAACCTTATGAGGAAAGATTGTGTATCTGTGGAGAGGGGAAGGTTGAAATGAGGGAACATGTGATGTTCGAATGTAAACTGTATCAAAGTATTAGAGACATTTACATAACCCTGATTTGTTCTCGATCTCCTGGGAGAAATGAAAGATTTTACTTAGATAAGTTGCTGGCTGACAAAGAGCAGGAAGCTATTTTAAATATGGCAAAATTTGCCATGCAGGCTATCAAAATCTGTAGGCAAGCTATTAGTAGTCAGATAGTAAACAGAGATGTTAATTATTTAATAGTATTTTATTCTTATCCCTAACATTTTAATGGATCATGTCTGTATGTATTTTAATGTTTTATCGCTTGATGTCTTTTTTGTTCCTTTATGTATTTGGTCAATGACCGTATCAATAAATTGATTGACACAATCACTGGTAAAATAAACGTAAGTCAATAATTAGGCATACAAAAAGAGGAAATGAGAACCAGGTTGCTAAAAACATCAAGAGAAACAACAAACATTTTTAAAAAATATATTCGGAGCAAGAAACCAGACAGAGAGGCAGTTGGGCCTTTAGATGACCAAGACATAAAGGGATTATTAAAGAAACATAAGGAGATGACAAATATGCTCAATGATATTTTTTTGTTTCTGTGTTCACTGTGGAAAGTGTGGGGCATGTACCATGCACAGACATAAGAGAGCCTTCAGAACTAAGCCAAATTGAAATGACAAGAGAGATGAAGTTCTGGACCTATTGGGGAAATTAAAAACCAATAAATCTCTAGGTCCTGAATGTATACACCTGAGAGTTCTTAGGGAACTCAAATGTGAGATTGTTGATCTACTAACCCATAAATGTAACTTATCACTAAATTCAGCTGAGGTACCAGAAGATTGGAGAGTAGCAAATGTTTCACCAGAGGGGAACCAGGACCTCTTTTTTAAAAAAATTATAGAACAGTCTATAATGAACAACACCGTGGAATTAAAGCTACTGCCCAGTATAGGAGGAGGCTAAATTTTATACCTAGTCCAGCCTCTTTCACCCTCCACTCCCTGAGTTGGTGAAGCTCACTCCGGAATTGCTACCCCATCTCCAAAGAAGCAGCTGGTTAGCCTCTGCAGGCAGACCAGGCAAAGACCAAAGGGCAAGTCTTGAAGGATTCAGCCAATTGAATCAAGCTGCCACTTCCAGATTGTTTTTTTAAAAAGTGGGGAAAGGTGGAGAGGGTGGAGTGAGGGCTGAGAGCAGAGGGAGGACCTGGCTGGGCTTCTCTAGGCTGTTCTTGGTGCATGACTGTTTAAAAGAGGGGGAAGCCAGGGAGGGCAGACGGAGGGAGTGTGTGCCTTCAAAGAAATGCTAAAAACTAACTTAAAGAAACATTTTAGGCAGAAAATCTTGTGGGTTAAATGTGTCCATTTAAGTAAGGAGGCTGAGCCCCAAATAGCCCCACCGTAGCTATGGGCCTGGCTGGTACTATTTAATTTATTCATAAATGATCTCGAACTAGAGGTGAGTAGTGTAGAGGGCCAGGTTTTCAGATGGCACAAAATTATTCAGAATGGTGGAAATAAAGAAGGATGACTGTGAAGAGCTCCAAGAGGATCTCCACAAATTGGGTGAGTGGGCAACTGTGTGGCAAATGAAGTTCTGTGTTACTAAGTGTAAGGTGCTGCACATTGAGACAAAAATTCCCAACTTCAAGTATAGGCTAATGGGAACTTGCTGAGTCTGAACTTGCTGAGATTGACAGAGGAAAAGATCTTGGGGTTGTAGTAGATAACTCAAAGGAAGTATTAACCCAGTGTGCTGCAGTGATGAAAAGGGAAAACTCTGTGTTGGGGAATATTAGGAAAGGGATTGAAAATAAAACAGTCAATATTCTAATGCCCTTGTATAGATCTATGGTATGGCCTCATGTGGAATAATGTGTGCAGTTCTGGTCACTATATCTCAAAAAGGACATTGCAGAGCTGGAAGAAGTACAGAAGAGGGCAACCAAGATGATTAGGGGGTAGGAGCACCTTTCCTATGAGGAAAGGTTGAAGAGTCTGTTTAGAAAAGATCATAGGCCTAGACAGCTTTAAAAGGTGTTTAGACATATTAATGGAGGACAGGTCTATCAGTGGCTACTAGCCATGGTGACTAAAGGGAACATCCACATTCAGAGGCAGTAAACATCTAAATAACAGTGCCAGGAGTCAGCATCAGACCTTTATGCCCTATTGTTAGACCTTTAGAGGAGCTCAATCCCTTGTTCACATATTTTGTAACCCTCTGAATAGGGATTTCTCTCACAGGCTAAACTTTTTATCATCTGCTTCCTATTATAAAACCCAACATGCTGAAAAACACAGAATACTTTTCAATAACATCCATGTATTTTAAGAGTTAGACAAGTAAATAATGTCTTTCCTTGCACTGCTATTCTAATTAGAATGCCAAAACTGAATTTACTTCACAGCCTCACCTGCCATATCCCAGTGAGATGTTGAACCAATAGACAGATGCTCTGTTATGGAGAATTCAGTTGGGATTAAACAGAATTCCTCCTGTGAAATACCTCTATATACCTCCCCAATGAGGATGAAACAGAGATGTCCTTCTTCCATGTTAGCAAAAGGAAAACTAAGAGAGGGGCGCCCTCTTCCACCCTTTGTACATGCAGTGAGTGGGAAACCATGAGAAAAGGGTGGGAGAGTGCCTTGCACTGTCAGGAGCTTCAGGATGTATGCAGCTGGCCTGCACATATATAGGTCCCATGTGGAACTGCACAGAAAACATAACAATGAATAGTATCTCTTTGTGTCTCATGCCCTTTCATTCCAGCCATTCTTCAGAATTTTGCTTCTTATGGGATATCATGGCCAACCACATCAGTCAAAAGTATATTTTATTTACTTAATTGTGAAGTACACAAACTATCTTAAAATTTCCTTCATCTATGTGCCATCCACTCAACTATTCATTCTATATTACTCATTTATCTGGGGTTTTCAGAAACAGTTTTAAATGTTTGAGGTTTCAAAAGTATTTCTAAAATTAGTCAAAAGCCTTCATGTGTGCTTTCACCATCTTCACCCAAATCAGTACAAAATGTAGCTGGCCACCTTCTGAAATGCATTATTACAAAAATGCCTTATGTCTGTTCAATGTCATTAACCAGAATTAATCTGGTAAGCAATGTTTTTCACGTGGTGACTGGCATTTTGGGGGAGGGGAGTTAACAGTACATTTTTAATTTGTTTCCATTTAAAGACTATGTTTATTCAGTCCTAAAGTCCACAACTGGGATGGAATAAAAACACAAATGAATGAACAAACAGGAATGTATTAATCAGAAAATTAACAACAATTCTTTTCTGGCAGCATATTTGATCTGCAGTGCAATCCTAAATAGAGTTACACTGTTGGTGGCATTTTTGGTTTCATCTAATAATTAAGATTGTCAGGTCTCCTCGCTTATCCAGTGGGGGGATATGGGGAGTGTTCAAGAGGTGGATGGGGACATTGCACAGGGGACACTCTGGTTTTGGGGCAAACTCTATGGTAAAATTGGGCTTAAACCATAGAGTTTGCCCCAAAACCAGAGCATCCACCATGCAACATCCATGACACATTGACATCACTTCCAGGTGACATCATTGCAATGGGGATGTCGCATGACAACATCCCTGCTTAGGGGTGGGGTTTCCCCCACCAGCCAGCTGGTCCATGGCAGGGAGAAGCCCCCAAACCTGGGGGATCCCCTGCTGGGACCTGGGGCTGGCAACCCTACTAATAATCCAGTCTTACATGTTATTGTTCCTGCAGGTGCTCAAGTGCACAGTGGGGCAAAAAAACAATGATGCAGTTGTACAGCTGGAAGATCTAGAAGTGGAAATGTTAAGATATGGATATGATGCTAATCTTTAAAGTGTACTACTGTGAGGATTAGACTGCTGGGCTCCATCCACACATTATTACAAATTGTACTATTAACAGCAGTCACATGGAACTGGATCATCTTGTCCACATAGAAAACTCCAGCTGTAAACAATCAATACCAGGCAGTGATAGCATGATATCCAACAGTATATGGATGCAGCCTTGGTCTCATGGAAATTCTGCTCCACATTCTCAGTATACAGGCCTGATTATGACTGTTCTATGTTTTGATGCAGATGAGCAGCCTGCCTCAGTGGGGAGGGCAGGATATAAGTAAAATAAATAAATAAATATAAAGGGTGGGCACACCAAACAAATCTATCTGTGTTATAATGTTACCCAGGAAGTATTTGTTCTATCCACACTACTGGCTCATGCTTGGAATGGAAGGAAGCTGACAGCATAATCACTTTATAAAACCGCCTTGAAGCAAAATGTGTCTATATGGATTAATGTTTTATTTTTGCTCAAATCCACAGAAACCCAACACCTCACATACTGAGGACTGATTGCATCAAGGGGTAGTTATGCAATGCACTCTGCCTATCCCTCTACTTGATCAGCATAGCTATGTTATATAATACCTGAAACATCTCAGAGGGCTTTATAGAGCTCTGGACCTCTAAGTAGTAGGTCATGATTGATGAGATAATTGTGTATATTGCAATACTGTTTAGGTACAATGTTCACCTCTTCTTATTGTTGTTCAGTCGCACAGTTGAGTCCAGCTCTTCATGACCCTATGGACCACATCACACCAGGCCCTCTAACCCTACCTCTAACAAATAATAATTAGTGACTTAATATTGCCAGCAAGCTTCATGGCTGGTTCTGGATTTGAACTGATGTCTTTAAAGTCCTAGTTTGACATACAGGCTATCAGATATAGCAGGATCATGTGCAGCTATAGAAATTAGCAAATGCCCACTTTTTACATAGGAAACAACAAAGTAGTCACAGAAACTAATGAACCAAATGACCAGTACTTTTATTTTTATTTTCTCACTTGCTACAAATCTAGGATACCAGAGTTAAATTTGTAACACTACTATTGCTAGGCTCTTTATGTTACATGGGTCTAAAATATTACTGAAACTGAAGATTTCCAGGTTTCTGTAAGAAACAGGATTAATCATGAAAATCTCTCCACACACAAGAGGCAATTGATTCTGATTTCAATATGCCGTCGTTTGGTTTGACTCCAAGGTGCCCCAGAACCAAAAGTAATAGCATAAAAGGATGGATTTATATTCTCAAAATGATAAATTGTCATTCTGTACCCTCATCCTGGCCCCCTGCACTGATGTGCTCTCCCCACTAGAATCAAATTGAGAAAACCAGCTATTCCACATTTAAATTGTAAGTTGTGGAAATACAGCTAAACAGAATCCAGTGTCATATCAATTATATCGGTTCACTGTGCTATGGAGAATATTATTGCTCTGCTGTCATGAAAGTGTCATAGAATATTACATGGATGAAGCTGTTGTGAAAATAAAATTTTCCTTGCAATATAAGCACAAGTAAACAAGCAACATTTAAAATAAGTATTTGTAAATTTGATTACCCATAGAAAAGTGAATGATCACTCTGCACTTAAATGTAAAGGTAAATGATACTGTAATTATCAAGTGTTTTCATATACATAAAGTTTATAAAGTGTACTTTAATTGATCAAGTTTATTTTTATTATTATTTATTTAATACATTTGTACCCCACGTTTCTCACCAAGGGTGACCCAAAGTGGCATACATCATTCTCCTCTTCTTACATCCCCTTACATTGTTTATCCGCACAACAACCTTGTGAGATAGGTTAGGCTGAATAAGTGTAACTGGCCCAAGGTCACCCAGTGAACCTCCATGACAGGAGTGAGGATTTGAACCCAGGTCTCTCAGATATTAGTCTGCCACTCTTAATCACTATACCACAAGTATGCTACTAACAGATACAGCCAAGTAAGACATTGCCATTTTAAACAAACTGTTCTTCAAAACTATAAGGAAACAGCTATTATGGTCCAGCCCCTAGTCTAGGCTCTGAGTCTGAACGCCAACTGAGCAGTGTTCCTGAGGAACCCACAGTAGGAAGATGAAGACATGTTATGACCACAGAAGTTGGATTCAGATACATATGACTTTGTAAGGTACTCTATTGTTTTTTGGGCAGTGAAGGCTTGCTATGCTTTATCCAACAGTCACAAGTTTCAAACACTTTCTTAACCAGCAGCCAGTACTAACCATAGGATTGGCATTGGATCACACTTTTGGGATCTAAGGCTTTCCATGGTAAGTTTTTACATCAGCTCAGCTTAAACTACATTGGTTTGTCCCCTCCCTTACACATAGAGACATTTTCTGGTCATCACTCTCCCTTCCTTTTCTTTGAGTTTTTTCAGTGGTCCCCCCCCCCAGACCTCTGTGAAACTGGTCTAAAAATACAGGAAAACCTCAAAGAAAAAACAGGAGAGCAATGACCAGCTTGGGGGGGGGAGCGATGCAGGTAAGATACCAAACCACAACAGAAACATGGTGTGGAAAAACCTCAGCATATGATGCTGGTGACCTGTGCAATGAAGTGTCCCATATGCTAGCCAGAATCTCTCTGAACTAGCAATATGAAACTTAAATGCATAAATAAATAGTTCCTAGAACACTCATAGCCAGTGGATATATCAAAGTCACATAGAGGCACCAAGGTCTGCCCTGGTCACTGGTGGGGGATGGGGGGTAGGGTTGCCAGATCCAGGTTGGAAAACTCATGGAGATTTGGGAATGGAGCCTGGGGAGGACAGGAGGCTCACTGGGGTACAATGCCATAAAGTCCCCCCTCCAAAATATCTATTTTCACAAGGGGAACTGACCTCTATAGTCTGGAGGTGAGCTGTAATTCCAGAGGATCCCCTGGTCCCACCTGGAGGCTGGCATCCCTAATTAGTTCCATAATTATTGAGGAGATAGAGAGGAAATTTTCTGGACTGCACTAAAAGGAAACAGGAAGCAAAGTTCAGAATATTTTAGATCTTAATTTTTGATATTGTAGCACATTATGAATCCTGACCCTGACCATAATCATATCAGTAGATCCACAAGAAGATCTGAATTCTATCACTGAGTTTTAACATTACCTTACTTCACTTTTGGTCTTTGCTTGACAACGAACAGCTGGATCAGTAGGCAGAGAGTTTGGCTTCTCAGAGAAGAGACATTGGGAGTCAGTGTTTTCTGACAGGCAATAGTCAGAAAAGTACTTCTACAGAGAGAAGAAGAGAAACCCCATTGTCTTAAATGTATTAAAACTGCTCTGAGGGAGATTTTAGTTTCTCAGTCAGGAAAGCTACAGAACAGCCTTATACAAACAAAGGATACTGGAGAATGATTTGGCAGAAGGTCTGGGTAGTTAGAGTGAACTCCCATACAAGCCAAATATTAAAAGGAGTTATTGTTTCTTGGGGACAAGGAGAATAACTTCCTGCCAGTAAAAGGGGTTGGCAAGAGAACCCTGGTCTGTGATAAAGGAGAGACACTTAGACACCTCAGGGGTTAGTGAAAAGCTGTAATATCTAAAGGAAAACCTAGAAATCTGAAGGAAGGAATCTAGAAACTTTAAGCAAATGTTGTCCTCAAGAAGAAATATTAATAAGAACTGTGATAGTGCTGAAATCTACTGAACAAAGTACCTCTCAAAGAAAGAACTAGTAAACCTTGAAACAAAACAAAACAAATCTCAAAACTAATTGCTGTAGATTTTCTGGGTTGTGTGGCTGTGGTCTTGGCATTGTAGGACCTGACGTTTCGCCAGTAGCTGTGACTGGCATCCTCAGAGGTATAACACAGAAAGATGTAGTGCTCTCTGTGTCAAGGTAAGCAGAAAAATGGTAGGCAGGTAATTTATATCTACTCTGGAAGATGGGGTAGGGCTGAGTCATTATCTTGTAGTAGTTCTCCAGGCTATGAACATGCTAATGTAGGAACTTTCCTGAGGAGGTTCTTTTGCCTATGGATTGTTTTCTGAGGAGGTTTCCTGTTTCCTGAGGAGGTTCTTTTGTGTGTGGAATGGCTATTGAAACTCTAATCTTATCTGTAGAGCTATTGTCAGCTGTAGAGCATTTAGTGTTTTTCAGGACAGGAAACCATGCCCTATTTATTTTTAAATTCTCTTCTTTACTGTTGAAATTGTGTTTATGTTTATGAATTTCAATGGCTTCCCTGTGTAATCTGACATGGTAATCGGAAGTGTTGTCCAGTCTTTCAGTGTTTTGGAACCAAATGCCATGTCCCGTTTGGGTTAGGCTATGTTCAGCCACTGCTGATTTTTCAGGATGGCCAAGTCTGCAGTGTCTTTCATGTTCTTTTATTCTTGTCTGAAGGCTACACTGTGTGGTCCTGATGTAAATTTGTCCACCCAGAAATGTGCTACACAACCCGGAAAATCTACAGCAACTAATGAACTCCAGCCATGAAAGCCTTTGACAACAAATCTCAAAACCTTGACTATTTCTAATATAAATATATTCCCTGCCTGTTTAATAAAATCTTTATTCTGTTTTTGAAAGTTAATTTGCCTCAAGTGCCATTTCTCAAGGGTTTATAAAACAGGACAGCTCCTGTTTTTCCCTCAAGTTTCTGTACTGGGTCTAAAGCCTAAACAAATATCTAAACAAAGGGTGGGGCATTGGAGGGACCTGGCAATCCTATGCCAGAAAGGCAGGGGCTGGAGTCAGTGAGAGGAGTGGGGGTTTAAGGTCAGCAAGGATGTGAGGAGAAAGATAAAAGGAAGCTCCAGGCATTGGGCCAGGTAGAAAGGCAGACTGGCAGCTCAAGGCTGTGCATTGGAAGTTTAAACAATGGCTTATGACCTCCGGCAAAGACAGAGGGCGAACTCTTGGTCCTCCCCGAAAATGACTGCTAAAGAGGAGAAAAAATTACAGGGCATGATGGAAGCTATGGAAAAATGTATGATGGATGTTATGCAAAAAATGGAAAAAACCCTAAGTAAAGTGGCTGAAGAAGTAACTAACCTGAAAAAAGACTTGGCTGGAATCACAACAGAAATACAGACGTTTAACAAAAGAACGACTGAGGTGGAGGAGAGAGTGAGAGGAGTGGAAACTGGCGTAGCTGAAGTTTCTAAAGAAGCATCAAAGGCCAATGTAATGGTGGAATATAATGGAATGCTTAACCATCTGAGATTCAGGGGAATCCCCGAAGATAAAAATGAGAATATCCACTCAGTCATGGTGGATGCTGTTGCAGATTTTCTAAAAATGGAAGAGGAGAAAGTGGCGGCTCATATTGATTTGGTATAGAGAGTCAACTCTGTGATTGCCCAAAAGAAGAAACTATCCAGAGATGTGATTGTCCAGTTTATATCCAAAAGATTGAACGAAGACTTGTTTAAGCAACAATTTCAGGAAGACTTTATAATTGACCAAAAGAAAGTTATGATACTAAAGGAATTACCCAGAACGGTTCTTCAGGACAGACGACTCTTTAAAGACCTGATTGACAAACTGAAAACAGAGGGCATTAGATACAGATGGGAAATTCCAAAAGGTATCAGCTTTACATTCAAACAGAAGAGAGTCACCATCAAGTCAGTAGAGCAAATGACCAAGTTCATTAAAGATAATTTTAAAGACTCTGATAAATAAATACAAAATCAACATGGAGAGTCAAATCATTTCGTGGAATGTTAATGGACTTAACTCGCCCCCCAAAAGGAAAAATGTTAGACTATGGTTGGAAAAACAAAAATGTCAGATTGTCTGGAAGATGCATGGAGAGTTACAAATCCAAAGGACAAAGACTATTCTTTTTATTCATCAAGACATGAATCTTTCTCAAGAATTGATATGATGTGGATGACAGATAACTTAATTTTGCAAACACGCAACATTGAAATATTACCTAGAACTCTTTCCGACCACAACCCAATAAAGTGGTCAACCTATGTTAAGAGGAAGAAATTTCGATGGAGACTCAATGAGGATTTACTGGACAAACAAAACATTGTGGATAAAATAAGGATGGAAACCAAAACGTATTTTTAACTAAACTTAAATAATGAAGTACAGATGCAAACGGTATGGGAGGCATATAAGGTTGTGATGAGAGGACATCTAATTGCAATTAACAACAATGAAAGAAAACAACAACTTAAAATGGATAAAGAAATTTTGGAAAATATTCAAAAGAAAGAAACAGAACTTAAGAAGAGACCTGGCAAAAATAAAATTTTGAGAGAACTGAGGATCCTAAGGGAACAATATGATGTGAGGTTAAATAAAGAAGTTTATTGGAACTTGAAAAAATTGCAACAGAAGTCCTTTGAAGGAGCGAATAAACCTGGGAAATATTTGGCATGGCAATTGAAGAAAAGAAGAGAAAATAAAACAATAATTAAATTGAAAGATGGGAATAGAGAAATTATAGACCCAGGAGGGATCCGGAGAGAATTTTATAAATACTACGCTACCCTTTTTTTTTTTTTTTCAAAGGAGCTGCGGTGGCTCAAGTGGTTAAGACACTGAACTGCAGGCTGTGGAAGGTCAGTAGTTCAGCAGTTCGAGACCCGGGTGCCGCAAGACGGAGTGAGCTCCCGTCTCTAGTTCCAGCTCCTGCCAACCTAGCAGTTCGAAAGCAAAAAATTGCAAGTAGATAAATAGGTACCACTTCGGTGGGAAGGTAACAGCATTCCGTGCACCTTGGTGTTTAGTCATGCCGGCCACATGACCATGGAAATGTCTTCGGACAGCGCTGGCTCTTCGGCTTTGAAACGGAGATGAGCACCGCAACCCTAGAGTCGGATTCGACTGGCTTTCGAGCAAGGGAACCTTTACCTTTACCTTTACCCTTTTTCAAGCAAAACAGGTGGATCCACAAAAAATCCAGGATTACTTAAGTAAGGTGAACCTGATGCAACCAAGTTCAAAAACAAAAGGATTGTTAAATGCTGTAATAACTAAAGAAGAAATCAGCAAAGCAATAGGAGAAGCAAAAATTTCCAAAGTTCCAGAGCCAGATGGATTCTCAGCCAAATTTTATAAGAAATTTCAGGAAGACCTGGTACCGATTCTAGAAATTCTTCTAAATGAAATTAGAGAAAGTGGGAATGTTCCAGACTCTTGGAACGAAGCAGCAATCACCCTGATACCGAAAGAGGCTCAAGATTTAACTAATGTTAAAAATTATCAACCAATGTCACTCTTGAATAATGACTACAAAATCTTTGCAAAAATTTTAGCAGAACGCCTTAAAGAGTATTTGAAAGATACTATTGCTGAGGATCAGGCTGGGTTTTTGCCGAACAGGCAAATAAAAGATAATATGAGGGTTGTTTTGGACGCAATTGAATATTATGATAAACACCCGGAAAAAGAGGTCGGCTTTTTATTTTTAGATGCCGAGAAGGCATTTTATATTTTGAACTGGGAATTTATGTTTAAAGTGATTGAAAAATTGCAGATGGGCGTAGAATTTACAAGAATGATTAAATCAATATATAAAGAACAAAAGGCCACAGTGATTGTAAATGCAGAATCAACGGAAACGTTCCGGGTCAGAAAAGGAACTAGGCAGGGCTGTCCTTTATCGCCATTGTTATTTATCTGGATTTTGGAAATATTGCTGCAAGCGATTAGAGATGACAATAATATAAAAGGTCTTAGCATTAGAGGTTTCTCATACAAGTTAAGAGCGTTTGCTGATGATATTATGTTTATTGTTGAAGATCCTGTCAATAATATGCCGTTGGTATTTGAAATGGTAAAAGAGTTTGGTGATCTCGCAGGGTTCTATGTAAACAAAAATAAATCAAAAATACTGTGTAAAAATATGATTGTTACAAAGCAACAATGTTTACAAAAATGACAGAATGTGAAGTGGTTAAAAAGGTTAAGTATTTGGGAGTTGATATTACAATGAAAAACATTGATTTGTTTAAGAATAATTATGAAAAATTGTGGGTTTCGATAAGACGTGATTTAGAAAAATGGGAAAAACTCAGACTATCTCTTCTTGGAAGAATTGCCATTGTCAAAATGAATGTACTGCCCAGGTTAATGTTTTTGTTTCAGACAATACCAATTGTGAAAGACGTGAAAGTGTTGGTGAAATGGCAAAGAGAAATCTTTAAATTTATCTGGGCAGGAAAGAAGCCAAGAATTAAAATGAAAATAATGTATGATGTTAAAGACAGAGGTGGCTTCCTAGTCCCGAATTTGCGTTTGTATCATGAAGCTGTATGTATGTCTTGGTTAACTGACTGGGTTAATTTGGAAAATAGAAAACTATTGGCCCTTGAGGGTCACGATTGCAGATTTGGCTGGCGTGCGTATCTTTGGTATGGGAAAAATAAAGTAGACTCAATGTTTAAGCATCATTATATAAGGAGAACGTTGTTTGATGCATGGACCAGATACAGGAATACAGTTCCCGATGAGAGGCCTTTATGGATGGTTCCTGCTGCAGTTATTCATCCTTTTTCAGAACATAAAGGTAATGATTGCCAAGAGTTGCTTCAAAAAGAAGGGAAAAAAATATGTTTTAAAACCAAACAACGAATTAACATTTGACTATGGTTGGTTACAATATTGCCAAATACGGGACATTTATAAAAAAGACTGTAAAGAGGTTGGTTTTAGAGCTAAGAACGATGAGTTTGAAGATATTTGGTTGAAAAAAGGGCGAAAAATGATTTCTAAGTTGTATAAAATTTTGTTAACTGTATATACGTTGGATGAAACTGTTAAAGAGCAAATGATAAAATGGGCCATAAATATGAATAAGGAAATTTCAATGGAATCTTGGGAATTTTTGTGGAGAAAAGCTTTTAAAATGTCAACCTGTGTCAATATAAAAGAAAATTGTTATGAGATGATGTACAGGTGGTATATGACACCAAAAAAGATTGCTAATATTAGTATGGATAAGAACTTGAGTAATAAGTGTTGGAAATGTAAAAAATAGAGGGTTCTTTTTACCATATGTGGTGGACATAGTGATAAAGCAAAAGTATACTGGTCAAATGTATATTGTGAGATGCAGAAGATATTAAAAATTCCTATTAGGAAAAGCCCAGAGCTTTTTCTCTTAGGTTTGACAATGGAAAAAATTCCACAAGAAAAGAGGACATTACTATGGTATATGATCACATCGGCGAGAATGGCTTTTGCGCAACAAATGGAAAACGGAGAAGGTGCCAGATATACAGGACTGGTTAAGGAAATTGCTGTTTCTAGCCGAAATGGACAAAATGACGAAAAAATTAAATGGACAAATGGCAGAACAATATTTAAAAGACTGGGAAGGCCTGAAATTGTATATGGAAACTGAATATAAAATGAAAGGGAAAATGTACAATCTTGATTCTTATTGAAATTGAATGAGAAATGAAATGAATATCTGATTGTACTGTACTCTTATTGGAAATTATGTTAGAAAGAGTCAGGTTTCTATGTATTAGAATTGTGTTACCTGGTTTGTCAATTGTTATAAGTCTAAATTTGATTACCTTTTAATTTTTTTCTTTGTTATTAGCAGTGTTGGAAGCCTATTAGGGGGGTAGGGGGGATGGGATATAATCTTTAAATTGAATTGGTAATGGTGTTTAACAATGCTGAATATATTCCAATAAAAATTTTGTTTTTTTTTTTTAAAAAGGCTGTGCTTTGGAAGTTGACCAGCCAGGAGGAAGTGGACCAGGGTAAACCAAACCCCTTCCCCTCCCATTCTGAGGCCCAAGGAGACTCCCACTGAGGTGCCCAACAAGATGCCAGAGGGTGGCAACCCCCAAGGTGTACAGGCAGAGCATGACATATGATCTCTCTTATTATCCACAAAAGACAGACAAATAATGTAAAATTTCCAGAACTGAAACAGTCATATAGTAATCCCTACATTCATCCAGACTCCCCAAAATCTAGCACAGGTCTTTGTTTCTTTCAATAACTAGAATATGGCAGGGCATATTTTGAAGGATGTATCAACTGAGCTTTCCCTGATCCACTCAGCATGAGTTCAGGCCTCCTTTCATGGGTTCCAGATTTCTTCTTAATGGTTTTCTGCACACAAATGCATGCATAACCATAATATAAATATCTAGCTAGGAATAGTGATGGCACTGGGGATAGGAGAAACAATGGCAGAAGTAGTATTTAGTGCCTAAAAATAATATTTTACAATGTCGTGTTTGCAGAGAGCATAGATGTATCATCAAAAATGAATGGCAGTTCACAGTGTGCACCACCAGAGATCCTTCTTGTGCTGCTGGGAGCAGTGCTGGCTCCAGCTTGCAGGTAAGTCAGACAGAGACTGATGGAAATCAAGGACCATATGATATTTCTACCTCTGTGCTCATTTCCACACTAAGAACATGAGAACATTGTTGCTGAATTAGGGCAGGATTGAGTCTCAGTCCTCTGCTAAAACTCTGCAAAACCTCTGGTACACCTATGATACTTTAATTTCTATAGTAATTAGCTTCTATAATGAAACTTTGGTTCTGTTTCCCAGGAGGCTTCAGGCTGCTGCTTTGTGCTGTGTGTGGCCTTCAGGATATCACTGTACATGACTTTGCCTCACGTGACTTTTGCTTTTTGGGAATGTTTATACTTTGCAGAAGTCAGAAGTCACTATCAAATTCTAAATAGATAAGAGTATCAGAATCTAGCTTCCTTGATCTGTGAGTCACCCTAGCTTAACCCAGCTTTCCTTGACTTCCCTAACCACAGAGATAGAAAGAAAGGGGCTGACTTTGTTATATATGTCAGATGTATGTCAAATGTTCATCACAGACTTAATTGACAGTTACATTAGCTTCAATGGGTAAATGGGTAAAAGACAAAAACATATGATTTTAGTCTTGATTCTGGTTGTTCTGATCAACCAACTACAGTTACAGGTCTTGGCAGAACAACCAAGAATATCCTTTATAGAATTACAAGTGCACTATTTATGTATTTGGGTTGTGTTGAAAAATTCTGTGTTGAATACTGAAATGCTACCAAAATGTTTTCTGATTTAAGTGTGTGTAATGGAATAAATTGAGTCTTGATTTAGAACAACTCTCTCACACACTTTTGCTGAAATTGGGAAGCCAGCTTCTCTCCCCCCCCAAAAAAAATAACACAGTGCAAATGAAGGTGCATGAAAAAGCTCCTGCACCCCTATAAAGTACTGAATCTGATGCATAGTGGAGTGATTTCAGCTCATACTTTATTATAGATGGTAGAACAAGAGATGCCCTTGCCGGCTTGCAGGCCGGTTTATATTCCCAACTGACACCACACTGATTGGATATTTACAGCACACCCACAGACCCATAGGTCCCTCCCAGGACCCTAGCCTCTCGATAGGTGTGCGCTAGGATCCATTCAGGCTATTGTCTCTGGAGGCAAAGGCCAGGTCCTTCGACTGACTGCAGGGCCGGCTCGCCCACTAGGCGAGCTAGGCGCTCGCCTAGGGCGCAACGGCTGCAGGGGCACCAAACTGCGCCCCGTCCCTCCCTCGAAAAGCCCCTCCGCCACTCCCGCCGCCTCCCCGAGTGCCCCGCTGGGGCTCAGGAGGCGGCAGCAGCGCTTGCCCGCCCTCTCCCCAAAGCCCAGGGGGGAGAGGAGGTGGGGGGCGGCTGGTGTCGCACTGGTCAGTAAGTGGGAGGAGAGTGGCGCGGGGGCTGGGGGGCTCGGAAGGGGCGCCGGTCCGGCCCGGGCTCCCTCCGGCAGCACTGCAGCCAGGCGGCAGGACTGGGGGGGTGAGAGTTCGGTGAGGTGTGGGGCACTGCCGCTGCCCCCCCGCCCGCCGGGGTCCCGAGGAGGAGCCTGCCTGGCTGGACGGAGAGGGCGGGAGGCGGGCGCACGTGCTGAGCTCCCCGTCTTGCTTGCAGGCCGCCGTTTCCACTGCAGAGTGAGGCAGAAGCCGAGGTGGGTGTGGCGCAGGGGGGGGGGTGGGGGCGGGAGCCCCGAGGGGGAAGCGACTGAGCAAGCGGGGCTCTCCTCCCTCCCCCTCTTCCAGGCAAGCCGCCCGCCTTTCCCTGAATCTGGCTTCTCCCCTCACCCCCCGATGGCCCTCCCAGGCCCTCCGCTGGGCTCAGGGTTTCTGGGCTGGGCCGCCCCCCGGAGGCGACGCTGCCCTCCCCGCGCCCCGATGGCGGGAGGGATGGTGCTTGGGCGGCAGCAGTGGGGCTCCCTGCAGCAGAGTCTCCCCCACTGGACTCCGCCCCACTGGCCCCCGTCTCAGGCGGCAGCCCGGAAGGGGAGCCCGGCCGAGGTCCCCGCCGAAGTGGAGAAAGAGAGGGTGGTGGACTGGTGGAGGTGGCGGCGTGTGCGACTGGGGGAAGGGAGGGAGGAGCTTGTGCTGCCCGGCAAGAGGGCCCCCTCCCCACTGGGGCTCCATGGCCTTCTCCCCAGGGAGGGCCGCAGCAGAAACCCAGCCGCCCCACGCAGCCACCCGAGCAGCTGCCGGAGCCACGTCTGGCGGGGTGGGCGAGAGCCGCAGCCTCTGGCTCTGATGGGCTCCCGGCGGCCGGTCACAAGCTCACCCTCAGCCCCGGCGCCGTCACACACAGGGGGGCATGGGGGAGGCCGTCGAAGTGACCCGGCAGGAAGAGGTTCCGGAGCCCACAGAGTGGGGCGAAGGGCAGCCGAGGAGAGTGGCGCCTTCCGCCCCCGGCAGACCTCCCAAGGCTGGCGCCGGCCAAGCAACCTGCCCCCAAGCCCAGCAGCCAGAGGGGGGGTGAGGCTAGCTTGTGGCGCCTGGCGCCTGCCCCCCCGGCATGTTTCCGAGAGGTCTCCAGGCCCCGCCAGGAGGTTGGCATCCCCTGGGGGCGCCACAAGCTGGCCTCGCCTAGGGTGCAGGAACACCTTGGGCCGGCCCTGACTGACTGTGTTTACCCGACCATGTGTGAGGACTTCCCTGGGTACACAACAACCCCCCATTTCCAAACAAACATCATAAGAAGATCCACTTGATCTAGCATCCCGTTTCATACAGGGGCCAAACCAGTGGTCTGGGAGGGCTAACAAAAAGGGCACAGAGGCCAAGGGCCTTCCCCTATCCTATCAGATTCATGTAAGATAAATTAAAGGCCCTGGGCACTTAAACCCCAATTTGAACCTCAAAGCAGTCTTTTTTCAGAGGTTGTCAAGTCAGAATGTGCAGACCTCTTCATAAGGAACTTTCAGTCCCATTAGTTTTGAGCCACAACACTGTAGAATGCTTTTGGGTGCACATTCCATTTAATTGCCCCCTGCCATTGGCAGAGAGAGAAGGGAAGAAAAGAGGAAAGATGAACAGAGATCTTCTGTCAGCTATGTGAGTTAAAGCTTTGCTTCACGTGAGGATGCAAACTAAAAAGTTAAAAAAAAATTAACTGTAACGGATCTGGATGATCATGGATCTGTGTGCATGCAAGTTAGGCACCACATAATTACCCAACTATGAAAACAGTTCCTACCTTATAGAGATTATAGTATCCTAACCTGCATGGCCTAGGTTAGTCCAATCTCATCAGATCTCAGATACTAACACTATAATTTTTTCCAGTCAATAAAACCATAGGTTTAAATATACAAATGCATGACTCTGCTATTAAAGAAAGGGAAATGCAGAGAATCTGGTTTGACATCTGTAAGGTTTATAAAGATCTCAAAATAAATGACCCCAAATTTTGATCATACCTGTACTGACCAAATGAAGATTCCTTCCTATACTCCTCATCCCACAAGGCTTCTGATCCCATTAATTTTGATACTATATTTCCAGAAAAATACAGTGTTTTCCATAATGTCTTTTTGTGTCCGGGGTGGGGGTGGGTGGGGTCGGGTCCCAGCCAGCCCATTTATTTATTGCTTGTATACTGGAATTTCCTTTATGGAATTTTCAAAAAAGAAAACCACAAATAACCTTCATTAGGGGAGAAAATATTGCAAACCACAGCAAATCAACCAAATGGTCTTTCTGGTGCATTACTTGAAGCAAAAAAAGGGTTTCCACTTGGAAATAAAATCAAAAACGTCCTTTCACTTTTTAAAAGCCAGCTGGCAGCTAAGGTCACTGAAGTGTAGTGTGATGGACAGCACAACTCTGCCTATGGTCTGCAGGCATGTCTGGCAGAAAGAATTATAAAGTATAGAACCTTGCATGATTTCCTCGGCAAACACAAATAATTTAGAAGGGAACCGGAGCTTTCAGAAATTTAACTCCTCCTCTCACCTTTCTCATCAACCTAATTTTCTCACCAGGCATGTGCTTAACCATTAGGCATATTTCCCCAGCAGCAAATTCCCAAAAGTACAATATTTTATTGTGTATACTTTGAAATGCATAGATTTATAGAGGAATGGAAAAAAAAGATTCAGACATAAATTATTCTTTCATTAGCCTTCTTTAAAGATGAAGGTAACTTCAAATGATCTTCTATTGAAATAGCACAATTGTGAGTTTAAACACATTTAAAAATGAGTTGCAATCCTTTTCCCTAATGAGAGTGTCACAGTCATAGCTTGTGAAGAGGATGGTTGATGTTTCCTGAATAGCCATTTCCCCCTTGATTTTGATTGGCAGAGACTTATTTTTAACTTGTACCCTTTTTTTCCAAGCAAAGCTTAACATTAGCAGACATGTATATGCTTGAAGTTTCAAAGCAGGTAGGAAAAACATACATTTCTGATTAAAAGAAAGCGAGACAGTGCCGCTTCTAATCCTGTGCTTAAAAGTGCCCTATATATAGATCAAAACATGTCACTTCAGAAGTATCTTTAGTGAAGATAAAAAAGAGTGCAAACTTACCATTAAAGTTTACCGCCCGAATATAACCCAGCAGCTCTTTCCCATCAATGGTGCTCATTCGTGGACACAGACCAACGTAGCCTGGACAAATATCTTTATGCATGTTGTGCAAGGCATACGCCATGGAATACACAGCATCAATAACAAACTGGACCTTTCCTTCTTGCTCATAAGAAGAGTCTCTTGCAATTCGTTCCAAGCCTGTGAGAAAGAGAAGATGTAAGAAATCAGATGTCAGTTTTCCCCTCCCCTGTGTCTTCATAGTAGGGTCCAACAGTCAGGAGCAATCTTAGCCAATAGGTAGCTGCCCCAGGCCTCATGCTCAGGGTGAAAGCCCATGCCACCCCCACCAGAGGGGGGAGAAAAACGAGCAGGCTTCTACCACTTCCACTTGCAACCACTCCATCAGGGGGTTGGGTAGCCAGCTTGGTCGTGGTTGCCTATGCCCACTTTATCCATGACTTATGCAACTAACTTCTAGCAATGGCTCCAACTTGCCTCATACACAGAGAGGGACGTCTCTTGATTAACCTCTTCCTGGACTGTTGCACAGTGCCCAAGAAACCCTAAGACCCCTTGCCAGCAGATAAAGAACACAAGAACAATTGATCCCAATTGCTACACAGGATCACCTCAAAGTCTGCATGATTCTGCACCAAAAACAAAAAAAATCAGTTATACACACTGAAAGCTGCATTTTGTTAAAAGGGTCCCAGTGTGTTGTAATTGTTAAATGGGACGATGGCACAACTGAGAGTTTTCAGTCAGGCAGCTCTTTTGAAGAACAAGCAGAAAATGATGGAGTCAATGGGCTTTTCTGCATTCTCATTTTCTTTGCTTGAAAGTTCCTGTTTTTTGGAAGGGGGGTTCTTTTCTATGTGTGTTTTGTGCCTTCTAGTGGTCAATTGGATATTACATTGGTTTATATCTGGCATAAGGGAGATATGCCAGACATAAACCACACTAAAATGCCCAATATCAACTGGGTAACCTATACCCTATAATTCACTCTTGGCTGCCTGCTCCAACATCTGTGCCCACACTGAGGAACAATGTGCCAAGGAGCCAACACCAGCTGTATATGTATTGTGACCCCACTGTGACTGATCAGGACAGATTTTGCCATCTTATATATGTAGCACCTTAGGAATTTATGATTATAATTTGTTTTTTTATTGTCTTAATCCTTATTCTAATTCCAGACTTTTTTTTTTCTGTGCGGATACCTATTCCCTCCAACAGAGGCCTCACTCTCCCCCAACAGCTTTTCCTACATAGTCAGTAGACTTCCTGGGTTTGTAGAAAAATCCAAACAGTGAGGAAATCCCTTCAGGGACAGTTGAATTCCCCCCAAAAGCCTTTTGAAATGGCCTCTGCAGGGACCTGACTCCAGGCAGCAACGGTGAGAGATTAGAACGTTGGGGGGGGGGGGAGAGGAGGCTTCTGACTGGCTCTGTCAGTCAAAGGGTGGGGGAAGGGCCCTTTCTTTCCAGGCCTCTTTTGGCCTTGGAGGGAGGGGGAGGGAGGGAGCCTTGGGGCCAGGCTGGGGGATTCCTAGAGGTTTTGGGGTGGAGTGCAAGGAGGGCAGGATTTGGGGAAGGGAGAGGCCTCAGCTGGGCATCATGCCACAGAATCCACCCTCCAAAGCAGCCATTTTCTCCAGGGAGACAGATCTCTGTTGTTCACAGATCTCTGGAGTTCACCCTCCAGCAGGCCCCACTTGGAGGTTGCCAACCCTAGGCCTGGCAGCAGTATAGTGTTGCCAGGTCCCCCCACGGGCACTGGCAGGGGATGGGGGTAGTGGGGTTGCCAGCTCCAGGTCTGGAAACTCCTGGAGATTTGGGGATGGAGCCTGGGGAGGACAGGGACCTCAGTGGGGTACAATGCCCTAGAGTCCACCCTCCAAAGCATCAATTTTCTCCAGGGGAAGTTATCTCAGTAGTCTGGAGCTGAGCAGTAATTCCAGGGGATCCCCAGATCCCACCTGGAGGCTGGCATCCCTAGGCAGCACCCTCTGGGTGACTTGATACCACCTAATTTGCATGACTCAACTTGGCCTGGCTGCTTGCTGCTGTTCAGCAGCCACCCGATGAAAGCCAGCAGTGATGCAGCAGTTAGAGCCTCAGAGTAGGGTCTGCAAGACCCAGGTTCAGATCCCCATATTGCGGTGGAAGCTGACTGGGTGATTTTGGACCAGTCACATACTTTCAGCCTAACCAACCTCACAGGGTTGTTGTGCAGATAAAAAGGAGGTGAGAATAATGTAAGCTGCTTTGGTCCCCACTGTGGAGAAAGACTATAATTTTCCTTGGTAGAAGCTGTGGGGGAGGGGGTGGAGACAAAAAGCTGAAGACAGATAAAGGCAGATAAAGGTTAAGTTGGCTGTTGGGTGGGAAGGAAATAGGGTTGCCAACTCTGGATTGGGAAACTCCTGGACATTTAAGGGGTGGATCCTGGGGATGGTGGGGTTTGAGGAGGGGAGGAACTTCAGACCAGTATAATGCCATAGACTCCACCCTCCAAACCAGCCATTTCCTCCATGAGAACTACCATTGCCAGCCTCTGGGTGAGGGCTGGAGATCACCCAGAATTACAACTGTTGTCCGGGTGACAGAGATCAGTTCCCCTGGATAAAATGGCTGCTTTGGAGGGTTGAGTCTATGGCTCCACCCCCAGAAGGGAGAAAGAGTGTGAGATAGGTAAGGGTAGAGGGGAGGAAGCAAAGGTGTGAGGAATGGGATGACCATCCCGCAAGTTTCTTGCGGGTCTCCACTTGTGTTTTTATGATGCTAATGGCCTTGTAAGCCACCCTGAACCTGCTTCAGCAGGGAGGACAGAGGATAAATTATATAATAAATAAATAAACAATATTGAATTGACCACTAGAGAAATCAAAACTCCTGTGGAACAGAGAAAAAACAAAGAAATAGGAACTTACAACCAAGGAAAATGAGAATGTAGAAAAACCAATAGTTATGGAAAGATCAGGAGTAAAAATTGCCAGTGAATGTTGGCTGAAGCTTTATTCATTCATTCATCCATTCATTCATTCATTCATTCATTCATTCATTCATTCATTCATTTTTCAGCCGCCCTCCCCCAGCAAGCTGGCCTCAGGGTGGTGTTTAACATGGTCATAAACACCAATTAAAAAACAGGCTAAAAACCAGTAACAGAAAAATGTAGCTGGAGATGGCACAAGAGAAGCCAGTAATACTGCTTCCTCACAGGAGGGAGAAGGAGAAGTGACAGGATGGAACAGTCACTGACCTCAATCCAGTGTCTGGCAGAACATCTCTGCCTTACAGGCCCTGCGGAACTGTAACAAGTCTATAGGGCATGGATGTTATTTGGCAGAGAGTTCCACCAGGTTGGAGCCAGGGTAGAAAAGGCACCAGCTCTGGTTGAGGCCAGCTGGATGTTTCTCATGCCAGGGACCACTAATAGATTCTGATCTGCAGAGTGCAACATTCTTCTGGGGTTATACCAGGAGAGGTGGTTCCAAAGGTACATTTTGGTGGTGTGGGTCCTTACAGGGATACCGTGCACAGCACATATTCACCCTGTGCTGTGCAAGCTGCACTGATTTCTGGTTGAGTACTGGATCAGGTTCAAGATTGGTACCTTTGGAACCACCGCTCCTGTCCAGCAGGTGGCCCCATATCCTCTCACTGCAGCTTTCACCAGCCAAGAGGGACATGGAAATTCCAGTCTTCTGTCAGCTCATCTAATGAATCGGGGGGGGGGGGATTGTATCCCGCAGAGCATTCTGAAACCCAATTGAGCCCATTAGTCTCCATGGGCGAGAATTAATCCACTTGCTGCCTAGAGAGGAGGGAGCTAGGACACTCAGCCAAGCCTTCAGAGTAAAATGATCTGACCGTGGCACTTATCCTTAGTTATCAGATCAGTACCTATCCCCATGCCAAAGATCAAACCCAGTATGTGGCCTGTTTGATTTGTGGGACCTGAAACAATCTGAGTGAGTCCTAGTGCTGAGGTAGGCTAGACAGAATAGATAAGCAAGAAAAAATAAATAAAATTGTTGAATAAAACGTCAGTCTTTTTTCTTTGTGTCCTCATTTGTCTTTAGTATTTCTTGTTTGTACAGATTTAGATTTTTGTCAGTTCTTTTGAAATTTATTTAAAATAATATTCTCTACGGGCACAAAAATTGGAAATGTAACTTCATGCATACTTATGTTGTGCTTTTTCATACTATCAGTATTCATATTTTTCTTATTACCTCTTTCCACATCTTGCTAAGAAAACCACCACTGAAATCTAACAGTTCCAAAAGCAGGTTGTGACAAAGCATGACATGTTTTGGCATGTGAAATAGAAGAAAGCATTCACAACGGCAAAGGCATTCAATAGAGATCCACATTTGCATCAAAAGATAGATACGACACACCCTCATTTGTTCTATTTGTTTGCTGCCAGAACTCATTGAAAAAAACCCAGAAACTGTAGCTAGCTCAGATTGTGATAATCCAATTATTGTCAGGGGCTAGCTGGCATTAACATTAACATTAACTTCTGAAGTGTGAGCAGAAGTGTTTCTGCTTGTGCAAATAAACATTTTGATCCAAGCCAACATCGGAGTGAATTCAGGTATCCTCTGAGGAGCCTCCCAGAGCATAAGGTGGCTTTCGCCAATTTAAGCAATTCTTCTTCCAATGAAAGAGCCACTTAAGCTGGAGGAAGGTGCCTTAGACTAGAGGAAGGCTCCAAACAAGCCAAAAGAAAAGGTGGGGTACAAATATTTTAATTAATAACTACATAACTAAATAAACTTTACTTAGTGGAGTGATCCATGTCATTTAAAAAAAATAATCAGCAATCATTTATCATAGTTAAATTCCATATATAGACTCATTTATACAGACAAGGAGAACTTTTTTTCCATTTCCAAATTCAGTCACCAGAGCTGGGAATGGGTTTATTAACCTTTTCTTCCATTTTCCCCACTGAAAAATCTGACTGTTGAGCCACATTAACCACCAGTAGAGAAAATCTGAGATTCCCTGCATGTTTCCCAGCATGGTAAAAACAGCCTGGCAGTAGTGTTTTTCACTGAGGAAAAAGACAAGAGATGAAAGGGTTAAAGGATCCTTTTGTCCTCTCCTCCTCCAAAATGCAGCCCCAGCAGCTGAATTTGGAAAAAAAGAGAAAAAGCTTCTAAAATGATCACAGAAATAAATATGTAGTTGTGGCCTAAATCACCTTCATAAAGTTTGTTGGGTGCAACTCCACACATCTTAACATGTGTGCACATCGTAAATGATTAGATTTACCATGCTGGATAAAACAATGGCCCAGTTTTTATCTACAGAATTAAAGCAAACAGGTAGAATTATGACAACCTGCTTTTTTACCTCTAATTATTGTGCATTGAGCCACACTTCTGAATTCAGTATTGCATTCTGAGTTCCTAAATAAGGTGGGAAATTGTTTCAAGAAGATGAAGCTACATAGACTGTTGTTTCCACAGATTCTGATTTCAGCTTAGAAGCTCTCATTGAACAGCTGGCTAATGTTATTTATAAGATATTTTAATGGCACTCTGTTACTCTGTTTTAAATGAAATTGAGAAGATACCTTTATTTTATCTACAATTATTGTCTGAAAAACATAACACATAGGCTGGAAGGAGCATGTTGTGCCAAGAGGTGTCACCATCTGTCTCTATATTTAAGAATGGCTTATTTGTCCCTATTTTAAAACAAAAACATATTATAGACATAGAAAACTCAGAAATATTTATAGAAATTTCATATCCTAAGAGAATCTTTTATGAAAGGTTCAGCTGCAGAACTTACATTGTGCTGTTATTGATATTCGTGCAAAATTAAATAAAATATAGGCTGAAACATAAACCATAAATATTTATGGTACTACTAGAAACAGATTAGCTAACACAAAAGACACATACTAATAGTGCCATCTTAAACAGAGCTATAACTTCCCAAATCCATTGAGTCAATGGCCTTAAAATGATGTAACTCTGTTTAAAATGGCCCTATATATGACCTGCGTTTCTTCCAAAATATTAAAAGCCACATATTCAACTAGTTCTAAGCTTACATACTTCTAACAACCATGCAAAAAAATCTCTCAAGTATATTAGGCAACCTACAGGTGGCCACAATGGCCCGTCTACTCTTAATATTTTAAGATTGTGGCTTTAGGCTTGGTTTTATGCTGATTTCAGGGTATTTATAATCTTAAACTTTTATCCAGCTGTGTTTCAATACTCATTTAACAGTGGATTATATTTCTTTTAATAATTTTATTGGTCTAAAATTATTATCTATGAGCTGAGGACTCAGAAGTTCTTGACAGGGCATCTCATTTCCCCCTATATCCCCTCCCCCACTATTTCCCATTCCCTTCCCTTGCAGCCCCCATCACCTCTCCCCTTTCCCCACTTCCTTCTCCCCTTTCCACCCACCAGTTATCTGCCCTTCCTCCTACCCAAGTTGTGCTGTGGATGCTGTCAGGCCAGACTGCACCGTTGCTACCACTGGGTTAGGGAAGAGTACAATTTGTACCACAGAAATGCCATAGCTACTTTTATATGAAGTTAAAGATATTGAGCCACTCAGAAATTTTCATTGATAATTCATAGAGAAAAAAGGAGGGAGAAATACTAGATCCTTCCTCATCATAGATCTCTGACACCTTGTCTGGTTTTGCTCTGCCTTTCATGGGTAGGAACATATTCTCCCCACACACACAGTTTATACTGAAACAACTTGCCCTGCATCCCAGTTTGGAGCACTTCTGACCAGATACTCTAAGCAAAAAGTTTGACCTATAGGTGAACAGAAAGCAAGTAGAACTCTCTTCTGCTTATCGGTTATCAATATTAAGAAAGACTTCATTACAGTGATTGGCAGAAAATAGAAACATTGGCTATCAAAATGTCTTTGGGGATGATCCTCTTTGACAGGAACATTTGCTAACTCTTCTGCTTGGAAGATGTCACTGTCATATGATTTATTAAATCACTCTTTTTCCTTCTCATCCAACCTACTAACTGTGCCTCACACTATGACATACAAAGAGTAAGGTTCCAGAATAAAAGTGTCCAGAGATTACAAACTATGGTCTTTAGCAGTCAGATTAATTAAATTAAAGAACAGCGAGGATTTGGTTCAGGTTTTGATTGATTTCTGAATCTACTATCACTGATAAAGGAATGCAATTTCAATCATTTCTGTACAGATTTTGTTACAAAGTGGCTAAATTTTATAAATCAGACTACATTTTTTAGAGAGCCTCCTATGAGCCTATTTTTGTGGTATTACTTTTCTGCCTCCGGGCTCTAAAACCCTGCATCTCAACTAGCCTTCTAAAGCTATTCAGGGTTTCTTGTATATGAATTTATAGTGCAATCCTGAAAGCACTCTCCTGGAAGTAAGCTCCAATAGACCTGAGTAGGCTTCTGAGTAGACCTATTTAGAATTTTTCTCTCTGTTTCCTAGCTCTTTGATCCATCAGAGTGCCCAGTACCAATAATGCAAGTACAGATTTTAATTTTTGCTCTTCCAGTAATAGATTGTTCTATAATCCCTGTACTGCCCCCAGCAGAATATTTAGCTAGCAGATTGTTTTAGAGTAGGAAAATGTGCCCTTTGCTACATATTCTGCTGGGGGCAGTACAATCCCTTTACTCTCCTGGTCTAATCTGAGCCTTATTCTTGACTAGCTCATACACTTGGACACTGTAACGAACAATTCTAGCAGTTTCTGCCTTTATATTTACATCTTTGAGTCTATTAGTCTAATTCTACTCAGATACTTTACCCATAAAATATGAGCTTTCAGCACCACAAACATCTGAAAATATTATTTTTCTCATCTATGCCTATATTCTTATTTTCTTAGTTAAAAAACAAAACAGCTCCCCCGGTCCAAAATTTGCAACTACTCAGAAGGAAAGCAGGTTTGTCCTTTATCACTTACTAAAAATATATGAGGTATAAATGTTTCTACTCAAACATATCCATATTGACTCTTTCCCCTCATTAGTCATAAACACACACCTTGTAAACCTCGATAAGCTTCAAAACACCAGTGATTTAAAATCACTGCAAAACATTATCCCAAATGTTGTTAGTGAAAAGACTGAAGAAAACTTCAAAATATCCACAGGGATGAACAAGGGAGGGGGTGAAGAATATTTGAGAGTAAGATAAAATATTAGGTTTTTGAATTTACAGTGTTCTTTCAGTATTAGAGATGATGCTAAATGGAAAACAGTTATATATGTCCCACTCTGGATCTGGCAGCCCAGCTGCTGTCAGGGAGCATGAGGGTCAAGGGGAAATAGGGCACCATGCTGAGGATAAGGGGAATGTGCCCTCAGAAGGGACCTCTTCTTCTGCTGGTGAACAGGTATCCTTTCGTACCAAGGAACTGCCCCTGGGAAGGGGGGGGGGCTCTTGGTAGTTGGTGATTCAATCCTTAGGCAGGTAGATAGCTGGGTGGCGAACCTGTGTACTGACCTTATGGTGACTTGCCTGCCTGGTGCGAAGGTAGCGGACATTATGCGTGTTTTAGATAGGCTGGTAGATAGTGCTGGGGAGGAGCCAGTGGTCGTGGTGTATGTCGGCACCAACGATGTGGGGAAATGCAGTCGTGAGGTCCTGGAGGAGAAATTTAGGCTGCTGGGCAGGAAACTCAAGGCCAAGACCTCCAAGGTAGCCTTCTCAGAAGTGCTACCTGTTCCACGCGCAGGGCCGGAGAGACAGGCACAGATCAGGAGTCTCAATGCATGGATGAGACGGTGGTGTAGGGGGGAAGGGTTCAAGTTT
Source organism: Gekko gecko (assembly GCA_029375565.1). NCBI lineage: Eukaryota > Metazoa > Chordata > Lepidosauria > Squamata > Gekkonidae > Gekko > Gekko gecko. The sequence goes on from JAPDNY010000005.1 coordinate 131,312,705, forward strand.
GTTAGGCACTGGGATGCTTTTTGGGACAAGAGGGAGCTGTACAAAAGGGACAGTCTCTACTTGTCCGGAGAAGGAACCAGGCTGCTGGCGCTCAAAATCAAAAAGGTGGCAGAGCAGTTTTTAAACTGAATAATGGGGGAAAGCTGGCAGGAGATGAAAAGTCTCTGGTACGGGATGGCTCATCTCAAAGAGATGATGGGGTAGCTGTTACTTTTGTACAAGGAAAGGGATTAAAATTGTCCACTAAGACTGTGGCTAACGATAGGGACTGCCTGGCAAGGTCTCAAGGCAGCAAGAGGAAGGTTGTGGGCTTAACAAGCGTGGACAACCATAAGTGTTTATACACCAATGCTAGAAGTCTCTGAGGTAAATCGGGGAGTTGGAATACTTAGTGTTGGGGGTGGGGGGAAATAGACATTGTGGGTATTTCAGAAATTTGGTGGGATGAGGAAAATCAGTGGGATATGGTGATTCCTGGTTATAAATTATATTGGAAGGATAGGGGGAAGGGTTGAAGGTGGGGTGGCTCTGTATGTCAGAGAGGGTATACAGTCCAGTAATATTGAGAGGGTAAGAAAATTGGATTCGCTTCTGGAAATGCTATGGGTTGAAATAGTGGGTCCAAAAGGAGGCTTAACAGTGGGAGTTTGTTATCGCCCACCAAATCAAAAGGTAGAGGAGGATTATAAAATTATGAATGAATTAAAGATAGTGGCTAGATGAAATAACTGTGTTGTAATAGGCGACTTCAACTACCCACACATTGATTGGGTCAATATGAGTTCAAGTCGGAAAAAGAGATTGAGTTTTCAGACTCTCTCAATGACTGTGCTATGGAACAGATGGTCACAGATCCTACCAGGGGAGAGGCGATCCTGGATTTGGTCCTAAGCAACACCCAAGATCTGGTGAGAGATGTAAAAGTGATTGCACTGCTTGAGAACAGTGACCATAATGTCATTGAGTTTAACATTTGTACAGATACGGAGTTGCCCAAAAAGACTGACGCAACCACTTTTAACTTTAAAATGGGTAACTTCTCTGGTATGAGGGGACATGTGAGGAAGAAATTGAAAAGTGGAAAAGGTCAAAACCATTGGGGACGCTTGGAGATTATTTAAAAAGACAATCCTAGAAGCTCAGAAAAAATATATACCGCAGGTTAGGAAAGGCACAAATAGGTATAGAAAAAAGCCTGCATGGTTAACAAATAGAGTAATGGAAGCTGTAAAAGGTAAGAAGGATTCCTTTAAGAGGTGGAAAGCTAGTCTCAGTGAGGTTGATAAAAGGGAACACAGGTTGTGGAAAATAAAATGCAAGTCTGTGATCAGGCAAGCAAAAAGGGAATATGAGGAGCATATCGCAAAAAACATAAAGGCCAACAATAAAACTTTCTTAAAATACATTAGAAGTAGGAAGCCAACCAGGGAGGCAGTGGGGCCCTTGGATGACCAAGGAGTAAAAGGAGTAGTGAAGGATGATAGGGAAATGGCTGAGAAGCTGAATACATTTTTTGCCTCTGTCTTCACTGTTGAAGAGGAGAAGTGCTTGCCCACTCCCGAAGCACCGATTTCGGGAGCGGGTTTGAAAGACTTGAATCAGATTGAGGTGACAAGAGAGGAAGTCCTATGATTGATGGACAATTTAAAAACTAATAAATCACCAGGCCCGGATGGCATTCATCCGAGAGTTCTGAAAGAACTCAAATGTGAACTTGTGGATCTCCTGACAAAAATATGTAATCTTTCTTTAAAATCTGCCTCCATCCCTGAAGACTGGAAGGCAGCTAATGTCACTCCCATCTTTAAAAAGGGCTCCAGGGGAGATCCGGGAAATTATAGGCCAGTCAGTCTGACGTCGATACCGGGTAAGTTGGTGGAAACTGTTATTAAGGAAAGAATTAGTTGGCACATTGATAAACAAAAACTATTGAGGCAAACTCAGCATGGGTTCTGTAAGGGAAGATCTTGTCTCACTAACCTGTTAGTGTTTTTTGTAGGAGTGAACAAACATGTGGACAAGGGGGACCCAATAGATGTTTACCTTGACTTCCAGAAAGCTTTTGATAAAGTTCCTCATCAAGGGCTCCTAAGTAAGCTCAATAGTCCTGGGATAAAAGGACAAGTTCTCTTGTGGATCAAAAACTGGCTTATAAATAGGAAACAGAGAGTGAGTATAAATGGGAAACTTTCTCAGTGGAGGGTGGTAAGCAGTGGGGTACCACAGGGATCAGTACTCGGTCCGATGCTTTCTAACTTGTTTATTAACGATTTGGAATTGGGAGTAAGCAGTGAAGTGGCTAAATTTGCAGATGACATGAAGTTGTTCAGGGTGGTGAAAACCAGGGAGGATTGCGAGGCACTCCAAAGGGATCTGTCGAGGATGGGTGAGTGGGCGTCAACGTGGCAAATGGGGTTCAATGTGGCCAAGTGCAAAGTGATGCACATTGGAGCCAAAAATCCTAAATATAAATACACGTTGATGGGGTCTGAACTGGCAGAGATGGACCAAGAGAGAGATCTTGGAGTTGTAGTAGATAACTCAATGAAAATGTCTAGACAGTGTATAACTGCAATAAAGAAGGCCAACACTATGCTGGGGATTATTAGGAAGGGAATTGAAAACAAATCAGCCAGTATCATCATGCCCCTGTATAAATCATTGGTGCGACCTCATTTGGAATACTGTGTACAGTTCTGGTCGCCCCATCTCAGAAAGGATATTATAGCATTGGCAAAAGTGCAGAGAAGGGCAACTAGAATGATAAAAGGGTTGGAACACCTTCCCTATGAAGAAAGGTTAAAACGCTTGGGGCTCTTTAGCTTGGAGAAACGATGGCTGAGGGGTGACATGATCGAGGTTTATAAGATTATGAATGGGATTGAGCAGGTTGAAAAAGAAGTACTTTTCTCCATTTCTCACAATACAAGAACTCGTGGGCACTCAATGAACTTGCTGAGCAGTCAGGTTAGAATAGATAAAAGGAAGTACTTCTTCACCCAAAGAGTGATTAACGTATGGAATTCACTGCCACAGGAGGTGATGGCAGCTACAAGCATGGACAGTTTCAAGAGGGAATTAGATAAACATATGGAGCAGAAGTCCATCAGTGGCTATTAGCCACAAGGTATCAATAGGAACTCTCAGTCTGGGGCAGGTGATGCACTCTATTCTTCGTGCTGGGGGGGAGCAGTGGGAGGGCTTCTAGTGTCCTGGCCCCACTGCTGGACCTCCTGATGGCACCTGATATTTTTGGCCGCTGTGTGACAGAGTGTTGGACTAGATGGGCCATTGGCCTGATTCAACATTGGCTTCTCTTATGTTCTTAAAAAGAAGGTCCAGTGAAGTGGTATAAAAGACACAGAATAAGTACATGGATATGTTTTTACATACCAGTAAAGTAACAGATAGGTTAGATATAGGAGCTATGGCTCTCCACCAGATCTATATTTTCTATTAATGGCTAGGACAAAAATGCAGACAGGGAAGTATGTCAACAATGATTTGTATGGCTACACAGATTAACACATTAAGCCACAGTATACTCAGTGTCCAGCAGCAGGCAGGCAGGGCTGGCGTCAGCATACCCTGAGGTGGGGTAGCTGCCAGAGTCCAGGGTTTCTGGCAGGGCCCACTACTGTCAACCTCCTCCACTAAATTGCTAGTGACCCAAGATCCCAGCTGCAGACACTGCCATTCCCACCCGGAAAAAAGGGCTGCAGGTAGTTATACAGCTCTGAGCATGGGTACTGGGAGGACTTGCAAGCAGGCAGGGTAAAGACATATAGGTAGGTGAGGGGCATACAGGTAGATGGGAGGGAAAGAGGGAACAAGCGGATGGACTAATGATTGAGGGGAAGGGGCCTGGGAACTCTCTGCCCAGGGCTCATCCAAACCTGGAACTGGCCCTGCGGGCAGGGCACCCCACCCCATCTCATTCAATGACCCTACCTGCAGTGGGCTACTTCCAGGTATCCAATGGGCCATCTCAGAGTAGCAGAGACACAGCCCAACAGCAGCCACACGCTGGTGCCTTTCCCATGGCTGAGCAGGCTGGTGGACTTTCAGCTGGATGGTGCAGCTGAGTCAGTCATGCCTCTGCAGCCCAGCTGGCCAGCATGAATGCTCAGGTCAGCATGAATGTTCTAGGCCAATGAGAGCCCAACCCAGCCAAAGGGTGAAGACCCAGCTAGAGAGATGATTGGTCTCCAGATCTGAAGTTTGAGGGACCTAGAGGCTCAGACTCCACCTTCAGGTGGGAACCATTAAGAGGCTCCAGCTGCAGGGTTCAGGTCCTCCTTTCTCTGCTTCAGTAGCCCACTTGGCCACACCAAGCCACCTTTCCATGACCATTCTTCCCTGCAGCAGTCCAGTGTGGCCCAAAGTTCTCACACTATTGAGGTTAACTGGTGTGGTTAGTCCAGTCACCATTAGTTAGCAGAGTGCTTAAATAAAGCTTACTCAGCTTACAAAGCTACACAGAGCCACATTGCAAGTTTAGAAAATAAATACTTCTCTCTTTATTGGGGAAGTACACTTTGGATAGGAAAGAGCAGAGACTGATAGATTATTAACCTACTAGCTAAAGGATGGAGGATGGAGGATGGAGGTGGATGTGAGAGGCCCATCTGCCTCAGGGTGCCAAGAGAGGACTGCATGTCCCTCTCTTGGTGCATGTCCCTCTCTTGATGCATGCAGGCAGAAAGCAAGTCTTCATTCAGAGTGAGAGAGAAGCAGGAAGGGGAAGTTGATCCCTGAGAACACAATCTGCATTTCAAAGAGGGCAGTGGCAGAAGAGTAGATACAGGAAGAAAGGTCAGTTTGCCTGTCTAGCTATCTAGTCTGTCTTGCCACTCAGTCTGGAGGTCTGAGACAGGGGACACTGCATCTGGAACTTCCAACACACACTAAGTCAGATCATTGGTCTATCTGGATCAGTCCTGTCTCCTCTGATTGCCAGTGGTTCTCTGGCAACTCAGGCAGAGTTCTTTTACATCACCTGCTAACTGAATATGATACATAGTAAACCTGGAAATGTCAGTATACAAAGTACATGCTCTACTACTGCTGAACCATAACCCCTTCTCAGATATGGACAATGTATTTGTTTGTTTGTATTTATAGCCTGCCCTTCCCGCAAGTGGGCTCAGGGCGGGTACCAACATAATAAATACAATTAAAATATTAAAACACAATAGTAAACACTAAAATTGGTGGTCACAGCCCAAGGGCAGAAATTGGCTGGTTACAAGAGATTCTCTGGCCCATTGGTGATGGAAATAGCCAGCTATTGTTGAATGGGAGACAGAAACCTCAGGGAGGCCATACATGGGTGCCCGCTGCCTCATTCAAAGGCCTGGTAGAACAGCTCCATCTTATAGGCCCTGCAGAATTGAAGAAAATCCTGCAGGGCCCTCATCTCAGTTGGGAGCATGTTTCACCAGGCAGGGGCCAGGGCAGAAAAAGCCCTAGCCCTGGTTGAGGCAAGACAGACACCTTTCAGGCCAGGGACCACCAGGAGATGTTCATCCATAGAGAGTAATGCTCTCCAGGTGTATATGAGAAGAGGTGGTCCCTCAGATATGTTGGTCCCAGGCCGTATAAAGTTATTCATTTGGATATTGCACAGTGGCAAAGTGGGAGCAAGAGGTGAAGGGAGAGAAATAAGAGATTATAAGAAGGATTCTTCCTGGCAAAGAAATGGTTTAAGAAAATCAAATCCAGATCTGTACTTTCTCCTAGAAGAGCTAGCAGAAAATGCAGGACTTAAAAGGTTTTCCCTCACCTCTTGTGGGTGTTGTGTTGGTGGCTTGGCAAGTCCCCCAGGGGGGTGGGTAACCCCCGCCTGAGAGGCCCGTTACCCGACGCCAGCAAATTGGGCCCCAGGGGGAACTCCACCCCATTCCGGCACACATCCCCAGCATGATGATGACACCCAGAGGTGACATCATCACGCTGGCCACGTTGGGGGCGGGACGCTCTATGATTTGAGGGAAAACTCTATAGTTTTCCCTCGAATCCTAGTGGCCCCGCCCCCAACGTACCCACACGATGATGTCACTTCCGGGTGGCATCATCGTGGCAGCGCACATGTGCACGGACTCCCGGGACAGCACGGGACTCCCCCGCTGTAAGTAAATTTTGACTTGGCAACCCTATGTGTTGGACTGAAAATGGAGTCCTCCTTATTGGAATCAACTAATGGGATCTTGACTAGAGCCAGGTGGTCAGCCATGTTGGTCTGAAGCAGTAGAACAAATTTAGAGTCCACTAGCATCTTTAAGACCAACAAAGGTTTATCTAAGGTATGAGCTCTCGTGTGCATGCACACTTTTTCAAATACATTGGAATGGAAGTTAAGGTTCTAATTTATTGACAGGGGATCTTGGCTAGACAGACAAATTTCTCACTCAAGTAAAACCAGAAAGCATGTAGAGACATTTCATTTACCAAAACACATTAGTATTGCTAAAGGGATCATGGTCTAAAGGGACACAATATTTTGCAGTGTGGCTGGATCACTAAAGCAGACTACTCAGGCATGGCCATTTGAGACAGGGCTGTTTCCCTTCACAATTAAGTCTTGCACATCTCAAATTCCATCTCGATGCAAGTGATTCATGAATGCTTCTCCAGACTATGCAAACTTTTGTGCAGTGTAAACTAGTTATGAGTATGTAAAGGTAAAACTTTTTCCCCCTTATGATATCCAATTAAGGAAAAATATGTAGTCCAGTACTCTTAATTTTTTTTCCCTGTTAGTATCAGTACTCATTATTCAGAGGTCTATTTCCTTGTTGGGTGTGCATGGGAGCCAGAAAGATAACCTCTTATTTGCAACCTAATATTTCATTTTTATCTGTTGCAAAATTTTGCTCATAAATCACAATGCCACATAAATTAGAAACAAGTTTATTATTTTATTAGCACTATATGTCTTTCTCTAATTAAGTACTGAGGGAATGAAATCACAAGCTTGCATGTTCTCGATTACTTGCTCTTCCCCTTAAAAAATGCTTCAGGCTGTCCTGAAGCCACATGGTTACAGCAGAGATCATCTTTGTGCTTCCTAAATATACACAAGAGAAGCAAGATTCCTAAGAATGTTCTCTAATTGTCTCAAGCATCTAAAACAGTAATTTACCCAGATGACAGTGACTCATCAACTTAATTGGCTGTAAAATTTAATTATAGCTGTACTTCCCAAAGTAAATGTTAATGTATAGCGGTAAATGATATATATTGAAAATGCCATAAATATAAGTCAACCACCCACAAAATAATGTCACACCTTCAGCATTCTTTTTAATAGTGTGTTTGCATTGAACAATGGAAATCAAATTATAGCATTTTATTTTACACTTGCAAAATAAAGATCAGTATGGAATATGTTTCTTGACCAAGCTAGCACAATCTTCCCAGTCATTGGAAGCCAAGCCTGGTCAGCCCTGGTAAGTATTTGGATGGGATACCACCAAGGAAATCCAGGGTTGCTATACAGAGGCAAACCACCTCTGAACATCTGTTGACTTGAAAACCCCATGGGGACTGTGACTTGATGGCAAAAAAAAAGGGGAGAGTATATAGAAATTCCAAAGCATCTTCAATCACTGCTACCCTATGTTTTGGATCCTATGACGCTCACCAAGCTGGAGCTAAATCATCACACATTTACAGGAAGTCTTCTTCCATGGTGGGGGGGCGGGAATCTTCTGGAGCTCTTCCTTCAAAGAAGTATTTCTTTCCCAGAGAATGTCTTGCTGTAAGCCAGTAGTTGACATCATCTGGGTGGAAAGGAGTTGTTGGATCAACCTCTACATTGCTAAAACATCTGGTGAAGTTCTCCCTGTTTTGCAACTCATGAAACAGAGTCTGCATGTCTCAAAGCCTGGCACTGAAAAGGATAGGTGATGCTCAAGAGACAGTGAAAAAGAGGGTAGGGATTTCACAACTTGATTCAAACTAGCCAGCCAAATACCTTATCAAGGAAGTAAGATAAACCCTAAGTCTCAGTCATTCCAATTAGACTTATTCTGTGCAGGATATGACTATGGCAGCCAACTAACAAGGAAAAAAATCATCCTGCTGATTTTGGAACTTCTTGGGAACAGCCCTATCCCTCCACTCATTTTTTAAAAAAGAAATGAGTTCATTTCATCACTCCTATAAAGTACTGAGACTGATGCATGGAGGAGTGATTTCAGCTCATACTTTATTAGTTAAATGGAGAACTTGAGATACTTGCGGGACCCTAAGGTCTGCTTATATTCCCGTTCCAATCACACCCAACGCACACACCCATTCCCGTGATAGGTTTATTTACATTACCGCTGTCCCTCATTGGTTCCCTTTAGGATCCGAACTGGTCAATCGGTGAGTTCTAGGATCCTCTGCTTCTATTGTTGTGGATGCGAAGCTCGGATTGTCCGCATGGCTAAGTGTGAGCCCAACCGTGTGTGCATTCTCTATTGGTACACAACAATTCCTTGATGCTTTGCTGCCCTGTCAGATCCACAACTGGGCCCCTGTATTCATCCAAAGGTTGGCTTTTTAGCCAGCCTCCCAGAAGTGCAGGACCCCATCTTCAAACCACTGTGGGAAAGAGAAGCCCAGTAAGTGAAGGAGCCCAGCCCACTCACCTTCCCAGTTTACCATCTGTCATTTTCTGACGTAAGCCAGGTAAGTCCTCCTTCCACCCAACAGCTAACTAAGACCTGATAATAGGGTTACCAGTCCCCAGATCCCATTTGGCATTCCCCCAGTTTTCAGGGCTTCTGCCTGCCACCAGCCAACTGGCCAGCAGGGGAAATCACGCCCCCAAACAGCCACATCACCGCATGACATCCTTAAAGTGTTGATGTCACCTAGAAGTGATGTCAACATGTCAGCGACACTGTGGGAGGATGCTCTGGTTTGAGGGCAAAACTGTATGGTAAATTTGCTCTCAAAACATAGAGTTTTTGCCCTCAAACCAGAGCATTGTTGTGTGACATCGCCAATGTGATGGCATCATTTCCACATGATATCATCAGGTCAGGGATGTTGTGTGATGTCCCCTCCCCCTCCAGGAATGCCCTCCACAAATCCCCCCACTGGCAACAACCCTGACAACCCTATCTGATAACCCACCTGACAACCCTATCCAATAGTCTGGTGGCCAGAGGCCAGGTCTACCTGCCATTAGGTCTCATGGGCTGAACAGAGGCCAGTTCTACCCATAGGTATTTAAAGGGGCTATTATTTTCCATGGGTAGGATTGGCCTCTCCACCACCCACAGAAAATAATGGTCCCTTTATTTTCAATAGCTAGTAGACCTGGCTTCTGCCCACCCAGCATCAGCTGAGGGGGGGGGGGTTTCCCAAGTCCCTTTAAAATTTAAAAGGAAGGGAAACTGGTAGAGGCAGCTTCCCCTCTCCCCCTCTCTTCTTCCCTGCTCTTGCTGCCTCTGGAAAAATGGTTCCAACTTTTAGGAAGCCCCTAGAAAAGTACACTCACAGATCGAGTGAAGCAGGCAGTGGAGTTTGCACCCCACCTCATCAATCCAGTGCCACATGAGTTCCCCACCCTCCCTCCCTCCCCTTTTAAGACCATGTTGGATTAGCCAGTTGTCAGTTTTGGAGCAGAGTCAGAACTTTTTTGGGCTTCACGCAAATTGGCTGAGAGGGGGGCCTTTTTTTGCCTGCTTCACATGGTCTAGAGAGGTGAGGTAAAAATAGGCCTGGTAAAGCTGGTAAGGCCCTAACTGGGAAGATGGGGAAAGTATGGGTTGAGGGGATTTAGATTTGGTAAGCACCCCAGGATATCAGCATTGGGGGGTCCCTCAAACTGGGTATCTATTGGCCTGGCAGCCTGGGTGGTTCAGTGGGGGCCTCTTCAGAGTTGGGGGGGGACATATGATGAGCAGTGTCATCGATGCAACAAACATGAAATTGAGCAAACTTCAGCGGATAGCGGAAGACAGGAGGGCCTGGCGTGATCTGGTCCATGGGGTCGCGAAGAGTCGGATTCGACTGTGCGACTGAACAACAACAAAAAGCCTTAGCAGTCTTGGACAGGACCGTGCCCCTCCATCCGCTCTATGCACTCATGTGTAGGCCACAAGGAGAAAGTTTTGGAAGGATTCTGGACCCAGCTCTGAGCGGGGGTGGTTTTGCCCTGTTAGGAAGCTTGCCTTGCAAGCTTGATACAACCCATGCTTTAATGTGTTAACCAAGTGTGCAGATCAGCTTGTTTGTAAGTAAAGTTCCCAGTTTAACCCATAATGTGTTTTATTCAAGGGATGGGCTGGCAAAATCCCAAACAGTAACAAGGGTCTGGAAAGTTTGGGATAAAAGAAAGCATGCCTTCACCAAATCTAGATCTGAAATTAATTCATTTTTTTTAAGTACATGTTCCTAGTAAAGACTACTCAGGGCTGAGGCTTAGGATTCTTACAGCCCCTGGAACTATCTTATCATGCAGACCAAATGGCTCACCATGAGGAGAATGTCAGTTCAAATACCCAAAGCTGTGGACAGCTAACTAGAGCAACAACCATGAAAGGAAGAGAAACAGGTCAAAGGGGGTCTGACAGGAAGGAAAACTGGGGGAGAAAATGGTCAAAGATGAGAGAAAGACTTGACTAGGAGATGAAGAAATCTAAGTTAAAGAATATTTATGGATTTGCAATACCAAAGAAAACAGTGGGCTGAAGCCCCCAGTTCCCTACAGTATTCAGAGTTGTGATGCCCTTGAAGAAGAATCAAGATGGGTAGCCATGTATGTCTGTAGCAGCAGAAAAGAGTAATAGTCCTGTTAGCACCTTAAAGACTAACAAAATTTGTGATAGGTTGTGAGCTTTTGTGAATCACTGCTCACTTCTTCAGATACAGCTTGAATGTGAGTCCACCTGTCCTATATAAAGGGATGTCTGCTGGAAAGAGCTTGCATTGCATTACTCTAAAGCAGATATTGTAAACTGAGTATTTGTAAATTGCAAACTGAATGTCTGTAAATTATAAGCCGAGGAATAGATTGTAAATAATAAATTGTAAGCCAAGGAATAAACAGTTCTTTTATTGAAAAACACTAAGGAAGAAATTCTCAGTGACTCCTCATGAATGTGCATTCCCCTGCAGCTGATGAATGGACCTCATATACAACAAGCGATGACAATACCTGGAGGAAATTAGTCACTCTTAAGAACTGGTTATGGAGGACGGCAGGAATCACTGTAGGAAAAGGATAATGGAGAGTGGGCGGCACTTGAGAGCACTAACCAGATCTGACATCATAAAGCCTTTTTACAGTTTTATCTAATTTTACTCCAAACAGCAAACTGTGGACAACGGAAGGTGCATTTGTAATTCAAGCCATGAATTTCTTTCAGCTTTCTTAAATATTTACATAATCACTTAAACATCATAAAAAGTTCCATCTTGCATTTCCCATTTCTGAGCCACAAAAGACATTTAATCAGAGTGGAGATACAAATCTCTGACTTAAGGGCTTTCGACTTTCCTCTTTTTCATCACAGGACATTTGTAGTGCTTAGCAATTCACCAACTTTGTTATTCATTCTTTATTCTAGGGCTTAACGGAAATTGAATTAATATGTGAGGTCTGAATCTATTTTTGTCACAGTGACACAAGTCCTTAACCCTGCTCATTATCAGTCAGGCATTGTTAAGGACATGAAAAGCTGGCCATGCTTTGGATGAAAAGGAATCAGATTCCACAAGTATCAATGATGTGTGATGTTAACTTTTGTTGTGGTCTGACTTGTTCCATCACAGAAACATCATCTTCCCTTTTGAGCTTTAGATTATTAACATGGGAGCCACACAGTAGCATGGACAATGAAAAAAAGAGAACATTTTTCATAGGCATTGGAAAGTGCCAACAAGTCGTAACCAACTTATGGAGACCCCATAAGGTTTTCTAGGTGAAAGACAAACAGAGCTGTTTCACCATTGCCTGCTTCCTCATAGCAACCCTGGACCTCCTTGGTGGTCTCCTGTTGAAGTATTAACCCGGGCTGACCCTTCTTAGCTTCCAAGATCCAATGAGACTGGGCTCGCCTAGGCCATCCAGGTCACTTTCCATAGATGAGAATCCATAAAAGTGAAGGGGAAGCCGGTGATGAGCCAGTGATGAGAGGAAAACTAGGGTTTCCTGTGACATGTAAGTCCTTGCAGGTGCCTTTATAAGAATCTAAACATAAACAGAAGACTTGTATTCAAACATCAGATTCAACAGAGCTATTATTTAGCATGTTTTAAACTGCTACATAAGGCATTGCTTTTCAAATGTATGGTAGTTATGACCTAATTTTTCTGGACTAAAGCTTGAAAGCAAATTTTACCCTGAACCTACAAAGTGCCCATATATTTTCTCAGTCAGCTCTTAGAACACTGGGCAGCTTTCTTTGCAACCTTAAAACTGCCCAGTTACCACTGTCTCAAAGTATACCATCTCTCTAGTCACAGAGAATCTAATCAGACGAGTTGATGTTTTCTAAGCAATATAAATGTTTCTGGGGTTTGTCTATACCTGTCAGCCATAGCAGGGGTAATTCTGGTGCATCTTTATTCTTTCTGTCAGAATGAAGTTACTACCTACATATTGGCAGACAGAGAGGAGGACATACACAGGACAGGCAAACTTCCTGCTCAAATGCTAATAGAGAGGTGATTGCATCCAATATGGTGGTTTAATTCTCAATGTACATTTCAGTCTCTGTGAGTGGCTGGGCAGTGGTCTTCAACCTTTCAATATCTGGGATCCACTGTTAGCCCCAAGACAGCAGCATGGAATTCACTGAGTTACAAGGATGGGACACAAAGTAGCATAACATCATAGCCATGTGACATCACAGTCATATGACAAGAAGAGGGAAAATCCTGCATTTGCTAAAAAGGAATCCTCTCCAGGATTCTCTCATCTCCAAAGACAAGAAGGACTGCTGGCCTTCCTCTCTGTACATGGGCACTAGCAGCAAATCATTCAAAAAAGCAGGGGAAATATGGGTGTGTGTGTTTCTGTAGGGGCTCATGACTAAACAAGTGGGGATCCCTGATCCACCTAAGCTCCTAGTTAGGGTTGCTACCTTCTGGTGAGGCCTGGAGTTCTCCTGGAATTACAGCTGATCTCTGAACTACAGAGATCAGTTTCTCAGGAGAAAATGTCAGTTTTGGAGGGTGGAGCCTATGGTGTCAACAACACAGCACAGCTCCCTCTCCTCCTCAAACTCTACTCTCCCCAGACACCACCCCCAAATCTCCAAGAATTTCCCACGCTGAAGATGGTAACCCAGGTACCAAACACTACTTCTTTAGAGCATGTGAAAAGTAAAGAACTGTAAAAGCCGATGTTTTGGGTAGGAATGTGACAAAACATCAGTGAAAATCTAATCTGGGAACAGTGGGGTATTTATCAGAATGGAAACAGAGGGAGTGATATATTAGAATTAAGATTTTGGACCTATTGTCACAACCATTTTAGTGTGTGGAAGTCAGGGCTTTCATCAGCCAATGCTAAATACTGTCATGTAGATGTGAATGCCAGATATTGACCCCGACAAAACAATCTTTTTATATCCAAAAGGAAAAACAAATCTTCAAGTAGCTTTGCTTGGCTGCCAAAGTCTGATCTAGGCTGAGTCAGTGCGGTGAGTATTAGTATGCATGCCCCTGGCTCAGCCTTGGCCTCCGGTGTTGCAACTTGAAGGCACAGACTGACTAATAGGGTTGCCAACCTCCAGGTGATGGCTGGAGATCTCCTGGGATTACAACTGATCTTCAGGCGACAAAAATCAGTTGACCTGGAGAAAATGGCCACTTTGGAAGGAGGACACTATGGCATTATACCCCATTGAAGACCCTTCCCTCCCCAAACCACACCCTCCTCAGGCTCTGTTCCTAAAAATTCCAAGTATTTCCCAACCTGGAGCTGGCAACCTTACTGAAGAAAGATTCTGACCATATGAGCTGCCTCAAATTGCATGAAGAGACTGAAAATCATCAGTGTGAAACATACATTCAGTGCCAGTTCAAATGATACAGTCCTTATGTGAACATTGTATAAAAAGAGAGAGAGAGAGATTGTTCACTTTGAGTGATGGTCTGCATGGAAGTACTGCATAAAAGATTATAATTGTGAATATTATTTAAATTCTGACAGCAGCCCTCGCTAGCAACACCTGTCTGACATGGGGGACAGGGAGAAGAATGGTACTAGCAAGCAGACTCTACACGTATTTGGAAAGACAAACACTGAAAAGCTTGCACTGCACCCTCAGAACACTTGCCTGAATAATATATTGGAGTAGTGCTCATGAAGGGCCAATGGCTGAAACAGCCATAAAAGCAGTGCTAAATAAAACACCCGTGCCAAACCTGAATGGTATGCCACTGCAACACAATGCAGTATATTTTGGGGAAATATTTTTAATCACATTATTGGTAACCTAAGAATCTGCTTTTGTCCTTATATATGCCTCAGGAAGCCAGTTCCCACATTTGTACACCAGTAAATACATACAAGGAATTCCTCTTATTACAAAAACAAATATACTTTTGTAAAGGCTCACACATCAAAAATACAAAATGGAAACTAACCTTTATGTTGTAGATTTGCAACTGTTTTAGCAGTCAGCTGAAAATCAGATTTTTATTTTTATGTTTTGTAGACCACTATTTCCGGAATTCTAATTAATTATTTCTCCACATGCACCAGATTGAATTTGAAGGCTTCTGGAATGTTGTTTAAGAGACATAATGTGATTATGCTAATGAAAGAAGGTATGCGGCTGTTTCTGGTTTACTGTACCAGTTGTTTGATTAATGCATCCAATCACCATAAAGATCAGTGCATAAAATAACTATCACTTGTCTGATGGAATGCTCTCAAACTGCTGTATTTCAGATAATGAGCTACGGAGAATAAATTAGAACCCAACTACAGAAATAATGACTCAGGGCTGCAACAAACAGCACACAGGTGGCTGAGCTAACACCAGTATACTAATTGATATCTAAAGCTGTGGCTTACCAATGGCAATCAAAATACAGAACAAGAAATGAAAATAGAAATCACGATCAGTGGAAGAGTTAATGTGCACTACATATGCATGGGAAACAACCCACAGAATAGGCTCAAGATGCTCACAAGCAACTAAAATGGCTTGCCAAACAATCAGCTCCCTATTCACGATGGCCAAGAAGAACATGAACCCAACTGGGGGGTGGGGGGGTGCTGCATTGGCATCCCTAGTTGTAAAGTAAGTGCTCTCAACATTGAAAGTGCTATATAAAATATTACTGAATATAGGGAGCACATTGGCCATTATGGACACCAGGATGCCTCCCTGTCAGCTGATGACCTTCTCTCACCAGGACATTTCAGTGGCAGAAGGCCTGCACCCAGCCTTCCCTAGCCCAGCATGGCCTGGGGGAGGCAGTCTCCATCCCTCCTGACATACATATGGCCCAGCAGAGACATAATGTCCTCTTCTCTTGAGGAGTCCCCACTGAGCCCTGGATAACCCAGGGCAGCCCCACATGGAGTGAGGGAGATGGTACACGATATGGGGAAGAAAGCACCGGCAAATTGGGTAGGCCAGCTGACTCCTTCACACTCTCTCTCCCTTCAAGAAAGTGGCCAGGACAGGCAGCCTGCCTTTTCCTCCCTCCTCCTTTGGGGTATGTGGCCAGGCCACACCAGTGGCAGGGTCCATTTTCCAGTGCTATTTTTCCTTCTGAGTATGCCCTTGACCATAGGGTTAAAACAAACAAATACCACCCCACACACATATACTAGCAGATGATTAGAACATTCAGCTTGGACACAGACAATAATCTTTTTTATCATTAACGATACTTCAAATTTCAGAAATAAGATGCTTGAAAATTGAACATATCTCCCTTGCATGCCTGATTTCTCTCAAACTGAACATCCAATATGACAATATTGATGAACTGTTTACAGTTTAAAATGAGCAGCATTATTCCTGGATTTGTGCCTGTGAAGCTCCCAGCATTCTAGCAATAGTGGCTAGGTAGTTATTATTAACTAGCTTGCCTGGACTATGTATGTCCCACGGTTATAATCAGTTACATTTTAAAAATAACTTTACATTTTAAATATTTTTTTTCAGTCAGTTACACTTCAAGTGTAAAAGTGTCAGGCTTGTGCCTGAACATTCAATTGCGTTAATCACCTTAATGCGTGCATAGAGGGGATGGAGGGGCAGCAGAACAAACCATACAAAACTTTGGTAATTCAGACAATTGAGTAGATGTGTGAAGGCCCAAATGGGGGAAACAAATTAGGAGGAAAAAAGGGGGGTCAAACAGAAAAATTATTCATTTTCAGAAGCAATGGGGGAAAATCTCCTATGAAATAGAAGTTTTCTGGTATTTCCTGTGTATACTGTAGACATATACACATTCTCAAGGATATATTTATTATTTAAATATGACTAATTTGTCTACAATTATTTTGCTATAAAGTATATTTATTTATTTATGTATTTATTATTGACTTTATTAACTGCCCTCCCCAGTAGGACTTGGCTCCGGGCGGTGTACGACATAATGAGATAAAACACTGCATAAAACAATTTAAGATCACACTAAAATAGTAAAACATCCAGATTAATCCAATAATACACAAGTTTTGCGTACTGGTTAGGAGCACGGACTCTAATCTGGGAGAGCCGGATTTGATTCCCCACTCCTCCACATGCAACTGCTGGTGTGACCTTGGGTCAGTCACAAGTTCTTTCAGAGCTGTTCTCTCAAGGACAGTTCTTGAGAGAGCTCTCTCAGCCCCACCTATCTCACAGGGTATCTGTTGTGGGGAGGGGAAGGGAAAGGGATTGCAAACCACTCTGAGACTCCTTTGGGTAGTTAAGGGCAGGGTATAAATCCAATCTCTTCTTCTTCTTCTTCTAATATAATTAGCTATAGATGGCACTAAAATCCTAACAGCACCGCTGCCTCATGGGGAAAGGGGGGAGGAGGATGGGAGTGCCAAGTCTGGAATGTCACTGTCCTCAACCAAACTCCTGGTGGAACATCTCTGCCTTGCACACCCTGAGAAATTGTAGTATATTCCTCAGGGCATGGATGTTATTCAGCACAGAGTTCCACCAAGCTGGAACCAGGGCAGAGAAAGCCCTGGCTCTGGTTGAGGACAGCCAGACATTTCTTGGGCCAGGGACCACCAATAAATTCTGATCTCCCAAGCATAACATTCTTCTGGGGGTATATCAGGAGAGGCAGTTCCAAAGGTATGTAGGTCCTTAGCCATTAAGGGCCTTAAAGGTCAACTTTGAATCTGATCCAGCACTCCACCGAAAGCCAATGCAGCTCATGCAGAACCGGATGGACATGTGCTCTTTGTGGCATCCCTGTAAGGACCCAGGCTGCTGCAATTTGTACCAGTTGGAGTTTCCAGGTCAGCCTCAAGGATAGGCCCACATAAAGCAAGTTACAGTAATTCAAGCTGGAGGTGACTGTTACATGGCCCCAGTGCTGGACCTCTTGATGGCACCTGGTATTTTTGGCCACTTTGTGACAGAGTGTTAGACTGGATAGGTCATTGACTTGATCCAACATTGGCTTCTCTTATGTCCTTATGTTCTTATGAATTACAGTGGCTAGGTTAGGGCAAGACAGGAAAGGGGCTAGTTCCCTGGCCTCGTGCAGACAAAAGAATGCCAGTCTGGCAACATTTGTGACCTGGGCCACCATTGTTAAGGAGGAATTCAGGGTCACACCCAGACTCCTAATGTCATGATAATACATTATTTAAGAGTTGTTTTCAATGCTATAAAACTGAATTTGACGTACAAACAATGCTGATTAGGCCTACTGCAACTGTATGAGATTGTTTCTTTCCCTATTGTACACTTCTTTTTGATTACTACATAATTTGGGTTTTCTGTTTTCAGATTTTATTTTTTGCTACCCCTCTGAAAGCAAAAAAGATACATCTACTAAAAAAGCTTAGGGTGCAGAGTTTACAGCTCTTCCTCTATAGTATTGAAATTTTACTTGCTGAAAACTAAGGCATTTGTACTTTTAAATATCACAAATGCATCAAATAGTACAATTTTATAAGATGACTAAATTATACATGATGCATTTTATACTGTTAGAGCAGTAAAACAAGTTTAGGCTTGAAAAGAAACTACATATTGCATATATTCAAATTTTCCAAGCATTTCCATTTCCCCCCCAAATAGAAAGAAAAAAAAAAAAAACCCTTCCATGGCCTCAACATTTTCTAGAAACTTTACTTCTCTATGGGAGTCCAACAGGCAAAATGAGTGGTGGGGAGGAGTCATACACTTTCCCCCTCCCAATTATTTCCCCTTCCAACTGAGAAAACAGAAAGCACATATTTGTAAATTTTAACAGTTTGCACCCAGAGATCAATTCATCTGGAGAAAATGGCCACTCTGGAAGGTGGACTCTATGACATTGTACTGCATTGAAGTCCCTCCCCTCCCCAAGCCCTGCTCTCCTCAGGCTTCACCCCCAAAATTTCTCGGTATTTCCCAGTGCTGAGCTAGCCACCCTAAAACTTGAACAGGAGTGTTTTGAAATCAGTCTTTGGGTGGGAGGACTAAATTCTGGACCTGCTGTCTCTTCTCTTCTCCAACAGAAGGCCAACTCTCTTAAAGTCAGCAGTAGTGAGAGTTGGACCATAAGGAAGGCCGAGTGCCAAAGAATAGATGCTTTCAAATTATGGTGCTGGAGAAGACTCTTGAGAGTCTCTTGAACTGCAAGGAGATCAAATCAGTCCATCCTATAGAAAATCAAACCTGACTGTTTCTGGAAGGATAAATACTGAAGCTGAAGCTCAAATACTTTGGCCACTGGGAAAGACTGAAGATCAAAGAAGAAGGGGAGGGCAAAGGATGAGGTGGTTAGATAGTGTTATTGATGCAATGGGCATGAAGTTGAGCAAGCTCCAGGGGACAGCGGAAGACAGGAGGGCCTGGCATGATGTGGTCCATAAGTTGCAAAGAGTTGGATGCGACTGTGAGACTGAACAACAACAACAACAAAAATCAAATGCCTGTTCAGCAACAGCAACTGACCACACATAGGTCTGGATCAAGTGCAGCATTTCTGCAGACTACCACCCTCCAAGCCTGGTTTTCTCATCTCCTTCCCCCATACAGTTCAAAATGTCCCCTGAAATATTATTCCCAGGAGCAGCAATTTCCACCCACAAAGCACGGCTTTCTCACCTCCTTCCCCCATACAGTCCAAAATGCCCCCTGAAATGTTAGTCCCAGGAACAACAATTCTTAGGAACATTTAGCAATGCAGAACAAGGGGAGAATTT
Organism: Gekko gecko; assembly: GCA_029375565.1. Classification (NCBI taxonomy): domain Eukaryota; kingdom Metazoa; phylum Chordata; class Lepidosauria; order Squamata; family Gekkonidae; genus Gekko; species Gekko gecko. The sequence continues at coordinate 131,332,047 of JAPDNY010000005.1, forward strand.
CATGTTACATGGATGGAAATACTTTCATTGCTAGAAATGTTCCTTTGCATATCATGTGTACCAGGAGGCTATGCATGCAAACCACTATGGGTGTGTTCAGACGGATCTTTTGATCTGCCATAGGAATGACTCCCTTGCGGATCAAAAATGCACGACCAGACAGAAACATCTGCGAAATATTCCGGTCCCATAGGCATCCCGTTCTGCTGCGCCTCCAATCCTGATTTAAAAAGTAGCAGTTTCAATGTAGGGTTTTCGCTTACCCGCGCAACAACTGCAGACTTTCTTCCGTCTGGTCACTCCATTAGCGCGCGATGCTCCCGTCGGCTCGGTCTGACGTCAGACCGAGCCGACGGGGGCGCGATTTTTAAAAAATTGAAACCCCATGTGTGCTTTAACGAGGAAACGCATTCAGCGATAAGCGCTACGAGGAATGTAATATTCATGCTTATTTCTTTTAGGGGCAAGATGTTACCGCGATGGGAGATGGAGGGGGGGAAGGACTGTTCTAATTTGCAAAATAGTCCCTCCATTGATCATGATGGCAAGGGGGAGGACCGGGACTTTGCTGAAAACCCTCCGCGATCGCCTCAGTTCTCCAAGGAGGCGCAGCCTTGCCTATGCGAATGTACAAAACTTTTTTTAAAAAAATCCTCGGTGGATGCCGTGTAGACAAATCACGGTGGGAACAACGCGCGGTGAGGCTATTTCATGGGGGGCGTCTGGTCGTGCTAGGCTGGATTAAAAAAATCGGGATAAAATTTTAGGAGGGCTCATGGCGCGATTGACTGGCCGTCTGAACGCAGCCTATATGTAAGAATGGGACCATACATTTTATATTTGCCATTTTCTAAAGCAATATCAAAAAGACTGGTCATATTTTTAAAAACCCAACATAGAGACAAACCACAACATCACACTAATTACTATGCAGGATGGAGAACAAGAGTATATCTCCCCCCCCCCCCAGCTGCAATCAGTTTATAATTATGGCTTTGCAAACAAAGCAACATATAACAAAAACAGCTAGAAACTACCAGCCAGTATCAGTGCTAGAAATTTATAGTTTCTTTAGGTTTTTTATCTCCAGGGCCCTGACATGCAATTGTGGAAATCTGCAGTTTTTAGGCTAGCGCACTCTTCAGCAGTAGCAGAATCCAGATGTACCAGTTAATGTTCTGGAAAAACTAATTTATTAAAACCAAAAACACCGCCATAGAGCATGCCACAGAAAGCAAAGCTTAAAAAAAAAAGATACAGCCAAGTATGAGAAAAAGAAAGCTATTCTTTATTTTTTCAACAATCAGCTACTCTTCATAAAAAAAATATTCCAAAAATGAAGGGAACTCTGCATCCCAACAGATAAGAAGTTGCACATGGCTCAAGGACACCATCTTGCCTCTGTCCTCTCTTTCTGGCTTCCAAGCAAGCAACATCTACAGTAGGTTGTATATTTGCAGTTTTTCTACTGGTGTGAAAGGAAGAAGAGATCCCATGTGACTCCCAGAAAGCTATTCTAAGGTCATAAGGCAATTTCTGCCAACAGCACTCTCCTGCAGCAGATCTCTGATATCCCTCCTGCTGTTCCTAAGGGCCCTGTTCATTTTGGGGAAATCAGTGGGCTGCAGCAGGAAGGAGAAGGCATGAATGAATACCTGAAGGAGCACGTACTCCTTTATGAACATGCCTGACCACTACAGTCATCTTTGGAGGCCATGCTTCAAGTGCATCCACCTTCTGAGATTAGGCAGGAGAGGCCTTCTTGGATATGGCACCAAAGTTCTGGAGCTCTCTTCTCAGGAAGGTTCATCTGTCCCCTTCTGCTGTAATCTTCCACCAGCTGGTAAAGACTTCTTTTATTTTGTCATTCCCTCAGTGATCCCTCCTTTCTAACCAGTGTCTTAATTGCAGTTTTTATGGTTTCTATGTATTTGAACTCTGTTTTTAAATTGCTTCAATGTTTGTTGGGGGGTTGGTTTTAATGGTTTTAAATGTGGGTTTATTATATAGGTTTTAAGTTGTCAGCTGCCTCAGTAGCCCTTGTAAGAGCAGAAAGGGGGCATACACATTTTGTAAATAAACAAATAAATAAATGTTCCCTTCCACTGACACAAGTGCTTTCCATTAGCGAAAACTTAGCCTGGGTCCAGCCCATAGTCTGCCCCTTGAAATTGGATAGAACTCTTCCATGTGTGCCTAGAGAGATTCTGACTGGAAACCCTGTGAGGTAAGTTAGACTGTGAAAGCATCACTAGCCCAAGGTCACCTGGTGAGCTACATGATGTGGAGATTTGAACTTAGATCTCCCCACTCCTAGTCCAACACTCTGTCAAGACACTTTTTGGCTCTCCCCATCACTATCATACTTATGACCTTGGGAAATCTGCCTCCCTGAACTTATTATTTTTTTAAAAAAAAAACTTGCTTGAAAAGTACTGTGTTTGTGCAAATAAATTCACTTCAGTGGTATTTGTACTGGTAGAGTACTTTGCGAATGCAAATACATCTGTGTACTTTGTACAATGCAAGAAAAAGACCACAATGCTGAACAGAGGGAGGCAAGTTCAAGTCTACTGATATTTACTGGCTTAATAAGCACACCTTTCCCTCTGCTGGATTGTGGCCCAGTGTGCTGATAGGGTGAACTACTCTAATTTGCAATGGCAGAGGCTCTCAACACAGGAAGCTGATAAGTCCTTCTGTTTTCTTTTACTGACACTAGAAACAGAAAACAGAACAGTCCTTGGACCACTGTTCTGAAGACTCAACAAATTAACCTTGTAGAGCACACTTTCCAAGACCTTCTGAACAGAAGGAGATTATTAGAAATCTTAACTGGTTATTGTCAATTTTCTTGATCCTACTGGTTACCAAGGTCACACTCCTGAATGACCAGAAGATTAATTTATCTTAGAAGAATAAAGTAAGTTTAAGTTTACAGAACTGTAAGCAAGTTGGAAGACTTTGGTTCAGGCATAGAACAAAAGGTCTCTTTATAAATAAGCAGCAGAAAATGAAACATCCAAAAGATGTTTAATAGATCTGGCTGTGAAATACCCTAGTGATTTTGAGTTGCAAATGAAACAAATTCAGAAGTAATTATTAAAAATATTGACTATGTTTATGAGGAAGTTCTAGGATCTGTTTTCTGAATCTGATATATAAATCTATGCAAACACTGTTGCTCAGAAATGGATTGCCCAAAGAACCTAGGGAGATATCAAGCAAAATAGACTGACCAAAGAGAGCTTTGCCAACGTAAATATTATTGTCATTCTCCAGAAAGTATCACTATTTTAAAGGGAAATTTTAAAATCATAACAAGCAGTGTCAGAAATCAAAAAAGCTTAACAATATTGTGAATTGTGGGTTCCTTGGTGGAAGGGCAGGATAAAATTGAGCTATACAGATAAATACAGAAACACAGAAAACCCCAGATGATTTCACGAGCTGTGAATATTGATTTATTTATTTATAGCTTTTAAACTGGCTTCCTTCCAAGTCAAGACCTACCACAGATAATACAAAAATATTAGATTAATCAGATTAATAATCTGGTCATAAATTAATTAAAAGCATTATTAAAACATGTAAATACAACAGATAATGTAAAAAATTAAACGTACAGATACAAGCATAAGATCTACAAGGTGGAAAGATATAACCAATAATCCGAATCCTGCATATACAAGTTTGCATCCCTTTCATCAAGCACATTTGATACCACAGAATTGTTGCAATCAGGAATAATTTGATTTGTTCAAAAATTAAACTAATGTTTTCAAAGCAACTTCTCTCCCTAGTTGAGCCCCTCCTCCTCCAACATTGCTACATTTGATGTTTGGGTCACAATTTGAAACAAGCAGTATTTCAAATAGACTGGCATCCATTCTGTGAGTACTTTGGCATCTGTTCTGTGATGGTATTCAGCATGGCACTTGATCAGACTGCCACTGCTGGCAACATGCTCACAATTTGCTAGGGTGATAGATCATCATGCACCACTTAAAGTCAGCTGTATTTTAGTCTATACTCTGCATTGTGCTTGCACAATGAGCAGCTTTCATCATCCTAGTGCTTGAACAGATTTTGCTGGATTGAACCACAGTTTCCATGGAACTGTGATAGATTCCACAAGTATTTGCAATCCAATTTAGAACACCAAATCCACTGAGTTTGGGGATTCTGTTACCCCAAGACCTCCTCCCCACCATGAACCATGCTTTGGAGCTCTCCTGGATGCCAGGGCCTTGTGCAGCCAAAGATGCAGACATTCTCCTTGTTTGATACCAAACCAGAGAACTGTAATCAGGCTAAATGCCCAACTGCCATGGAAAGCTGTCAGACCCCAGTCAAGGCTCCTTTCTGTAACTCTAAGCCACCTCACACTCAGGTCATAAATAACAGTCAGTGTTTGCAGGGCAATGATGCTGCAGTCCATATGACTCAAGAATCTCCCTTGCACTGGAAACTGGACTAGAAACCTAATCAAATGCTCAGTCAAACAGAATAATTCCATTTCTGGGCCTATTAGTATTCTCCCAGGTAGGACATTTTACATTTCAGACTAACCCATTAGGGTCAGCTGTCTAGTCTGTCTGATACCTCCCAGTTGCAATCACCTGGCACTAGTCAGGAAGAAAAGTGTAAGAGGAGCTTAACTGGCCTCACCATTTTGAATTGGTTTTCATCATGGGAGCATTTGCCCCCCCAGCCGGAATAATGAGACAGACAACAGTGTGGAATTAAACAAGGGCCACTTTATTAACTATTTATCAGAACATTGCAGCAATGGAAAACTAAGCAAGCATGGAACAGGCAAGGCAGGCGTCACTTCCCTGACCAACCCCCTTGCCCTTAAAGGGCGGGTCACCCAGCTCCAGCCGTGAGCCATTTACTCAATGGCTCGTGGCCAGCAGCCCAGCAACTGGTTGCCCTCTAGGAGCGCCTACCCCTGAAGCCTTTCAACGTGCAGGGAGGAGCCTGCCCTAAAAGGTTCCCAGAGGTGATCACCATTCCCCACCCTGGACCCTGAAATCCGAAGGCAGTTCCTGATGACCCCCTGTTCCCTAACAGGATATGCCGTGAGGTGCTCACCAGTTCCATTTTCTTGCTTGCACAAACCTGCCACAGCCAAGGTCAAGCCTCTGCTTTGGCCTTTGCTCCCCATTTAGCATCCTAATGCCACCTAATCCCTTGCTGCAAGTCCTGCAAAATTATCCCGTTGCCCTTGTCATACAAATACACCCCGTCAGCCTTATACAGGTCTAGAACCAGACCTATATGGCGGGGTGCAGCAAAAACTGCCCTATACCACCCTCCACAAACTTCCTCAGCTCATGGTTAGGCTTTACGCCTAGCGAGGGTCTTCCACAATTGTGCCATACCTGGCAGGGCAAAATTAGCCAACCCGAAGAACAGCACACCAGGCCATCTTGTTCTTATCATCACAAGGTCTGCCTCAGCGTGTAACACAAGGGCCTTAACAGCCAGACCATCTGCACACCGGGCCACCTTGCTCTTATCATCACAAGGTCTGCCTCAGTATGGAACACAAGGGCCTTGATGGCCTGACTATCAGCACACTGGGCCACCTTGCTCTTATCATCACAAGGTCTGCCTCAGCGTGTAACACAAGGGCCTCAACAGCCAGACTATCTGCACACCGGGCCACCTTGCTCTTATCATCACAAGGTCTGCCTCAGTATGGAACACAAGGGCCTTGATGGCCTGACTATCAGCACACTGGGCCACCTTGCTCTTATCATCACAAGGTCTGCCTCAGCGTGTAACACAAGGGCCTCAACAGCCAGACTATCTGCACACCGGGCCACCTTGCTCTTATCATCACAAGGTCTGCCTCAGTATGGAACACAAGGGCCTTGATGGCCTGACTATCAGCACACTGGGCCACCTTGCTCTTATCATCACAAGGTCTGCCTCAGCGTGTAACACAAGGGCCTCAACAGCCAGACTATCTGCACACCGGGCCACCTTGCTCTTATCATCACAAGGTCTGCCGCAGTGTGAAACACAAGGGCCTTGATGGCCTGACTATCTGCACACCGGGCCACCTTGCTCTTACCATCACAAGATCGGCCTCAGCATGTACACAAGGGCCTTGATGGCCTGACTATCAGCACACTGGGCCACCTTGCTCTTATCATCACAAGGTCTGCCTCAGCGTGTAACACAAGGCCTTAATGGCCAGACTATCTGCACAATGGGCCAACTTGCTCGTATCATCACAAGGTCGGCCTCAGCGCGTAACACAAGGGCCTTATTGGCCAGCTATCAGCACCCCATGCCGTTTTGGTCTCATCAACACCATATCCACATTGGCCTGCAACATGAGGACCTTGCCGGCCAGCTATTGGCACACTGGGCCATCTTGCTCCTATCATCGCAATGACTGCCTCAGCTTGTAACACAAGGCTTTGCCATGCTGTGGCCGCAGACGGTGACTCATCATCTCACCCCCCGGCCTGCAGCACCTGAAAGAAGAACCACATTAACAACATTACATTTTCAATCCCAACTAGTTCCCTAATCTGCTGTGCCTGAAGGCTTACCAGCCCTTATATGAGCTCCCCAGGTGGAAGGGGCAAGAGCATCCAACCAGGGAACTGGGGAGCCTCTGTAGGACCAGCAAAGGCAGATGTAACCCGCCACTTGGCTTCAACCAGAAAGTCCTCCCACCAAAAATACCCAATCATATGAATTCAAATTGTTTTTCATATGAACTCGTCTCTTAGGCTCCTGAGGACCCTAGTTCTATAGTGTATTAGGCTCAAGCCCATCAGGGACTCAATAGTCTTATAACAAATGCCTGGCTGGGCACCACAAATTTGCATGCACAGCTAAGGCAGCCAACCCACTGCTGCAGCTACAGCAAAGTAATCTTCTTTTCCCTGACCGTGTAAATTGAATGTCTGGTCAGTAAAATTCACACTGCCCTGCATCTTTCCTCCTTACCCATAGGCAGTCATCAAAATAATGGGCAACGCTGCACAGTCCTGTCCTGCAGCACAAGGCCCATTCAAAAAGAACTGAACCTATCGAATGCCGCACCGGACACCGAGCATCCCATGGGAAGGGTCCTATCCATGTGGAATTTGCCCTTTAAAGCACCACCCAGCAGCACAAAAATCTGGTGGGTAGACAGGGAGGTAGAAGGCTGACTTGATGTCCCATTTTGCCAATTCCTCACTCTGTCCACAACGGTGTACCACTCAGATGGCCTGATCAAATGACATGTACCTAACTGAACATAACTCCCCAGGTATCACGTCGTTCCACAACTCCACACGTGGGCATGACAAGTGGTGAATGAGGTGATATTCACCAGGTGCCTTTTTCAACAACTCCCACTGGGGAAACCTTAAAAATGGTGACTGGCAGGAATGGAAATGGGCAAGGACCAATGCCCCCAGTAAGCTGTGGAGTCCTGTGAGCAAAATAATAATAATAATAATAGTAATAGTAATAATAGTAGTAATAGTAATAGTAATAATAATAATAATAATTCCACCCTGTGATCCCCAGCATCAAAGCTGTGAGCAGGCAACCCGGCCACCCACAACCAGCCTGTTCGGAGCCATCCCTCCCGAGTCAAGATAAAAACTGTGTGAGCCAGAGGCCCAGAAAACTGAGCTAGCCTGCACCAACACAGCTATGAAAGAACACCGCCAAGGCCCCACCCTACTTGCGTTCCTTGGCAATTCCCCCAAAGTATGTTTTCACTCCCCTTAACTGAGTTCAAGTTAGGAACACTATAAAGTCACCTTCTCCCAGCTAAGTTAACCTAAACCTTAAAGTAAAACCTTCCAAGAAGCAAACGGGAGCCTGTCAGCTGGGATAATTCCTCACCCCATGCTCAAGAACCTTAACTTGAATTGGGCTGGGACACTATGTCTGGGGGAGGGGGTTGTAGCCACACCTCCTCCTGAACACTTACTTCCCCAGCCCCCTACCCATCTTTTTATTTTGGGGGGCAAACAAAAAATGCATGGGGCCTCCCAGCAAAGTGGGCATCGCTAAACTGCCTGGGCATGGGTACCTGCCTGCCTTGGGATCACTGAACTGAATGACCACTACCAGACCTCATTGCTAGATCTGGACTCTGCCCCCCCCTTTTGGGTGATGATGGAGCAATGAACAGAATCATGAACAAGTTCTTTAATGTCCCCTTAAAGTTGTGTAATTCCCCAGTAGTCTCATTGATGGTCAGCTGTAATCCAACTTGTGGCACTTTCTGCCAATAATGTGGTGCCTTCAGCCTAAATAAATAAATTTCTCAAACTGTTAATGTGCCTTCCACCAATTGTTACTGCACCATCGCTTCAGTCTAATCTAGTTGTCCTTATGATGTGTCCTGCACATAGATCAAGAGAGAGATAAACGATATTAATCTGTCAGTTTTACTGATTAGAAACCAACCTGTTGTCCATACCCAGTCCTAACAATACCCTCTTGCCCAGAGTACAAGTTTGAACATCCCAACAAAACAATGTATGGGACATCCATCACTTTTAAAACCAACACCAGCTTGTCAAGGTTTACACAGTAAGAAGCTTATTGGTAATCCGTAAAACACAAGCTGACGTTTTTGCTTTTAAATTCTCTTGTAATTCTCGGTAACCAACATAAATTTTGACAATATGATCTCAGTGCTTCTTCCCTTTCTGTACTTGTCTTGAACATCTGTAAAAAGACACAAGAGCCAGGATGATTAAAGGGTTGGTGTGCCTTTTGTATGACAAGATGGGACCTTTCAGTTCAGATAATGGCCCCAAATCCTGACTTCAAACTCTGCACAAGCCCCATGCACCATTCCCTTTCTCCCAGTGCATTTATTCTGCAGCCACAATTATTATGTAACATATAGTGATGTATTTTTAAAGGAAAACCCAAATACACCTCCATGGAAACCGATCACTCATCTGTGGTGTATTATTGATTACTGATCTGTGGTGTAGTACTGAGGAGCCACCTGGTTAAAGTCTGATATGTCATGGACTAGCACCTCTAAAGACAGAGAGTAAAAGAAGAAGAGGAGATTGGATTTATATCCCACCGCCCACTCAAAGTCTCAGAGTAGGTACAAACTCCTCTCCCATCCCCCATCACAGCAAACACCGTGAGGTAGGTGGGGCTGACAGAGCCTTTCAAGATTTGAAATGTAACTAAAATAAATAACTAAGAGCTGCCCTTTCACTGACATCACTTGTCAAAACTATAGCTGGCCCTGCTCCCGCCAAAAGCCCCTCAAGCCCTTGAAGAATCGCTGGGTTGACAGGATCATCCCACTCATGATGGCTGCCCCCATGAGCTCCACTCAAATGGCCACCCCCACAGCTCCACTCAAATGGCCTCATCCTGAAGTAGTAATAATAATAACAATAATAATAATTGGCCGCCCCATTGCCCAATTGTCTACAAATGGCACCAATTGGTGCACAGAAGTGGGAGGGAATATGGGGGGAAGGAGGGAACTGGGGCCTCAGCAGCAGCACCAACTGCACCCTTGCTACCCAGGGGCCCTCCAAAGAACTCCCCTAACCAAAAGTGTGTTCCCGCCTGTGGGATTTTTTTTTTTTTTAATATATATATATATTAAACAGAGGGTGAGGCGCTGCGGCCAGCAATAGTGCCTCCGCCTCATGCTTCAGTCCCAAGGGTCCGCCTTGATGGGCCGCTGCAGGAATGGGCCGCCCGTGGGGAATGGGCATCGCAACCATTGCTGCTTGGAGTGGCTGCTCCCTCTGTGAAAGGGCTGCTGCCGCCCCCACCAGGCATGGGCCACTGCTGCTGGCAGGACTAGGCTGCCGCCGCTATGAGCGGGCTGCTGCCGCCACGAGCAGGCCGCTGTCAATGCCGCCGCTGCCGCGAGCAGGCCGCTGCCGCTGTCGCCGCAAGCGGGCCGCTGCCCCCATGAGCGAGCGGCCGCTGCCGCCACGAGCGGGCTGCTGCCAACGTCGCCGCGAGCAGGCCGCTGCCGCCGCCGCCGCAAGCGGGCCGCTGCCCCCAGGAGCGAGCGGCCACTGCCCCCACGAGCGAGCGGGCTGCTGCCGCCGCCGCGAGCGGGCTACTGCCCCCACGAGTGAGTGGCCGCTGCCCCCAGGAGCGAGCAGCCGCTGCCCCCACGAGTGAGCGGGCCGCTGCCGCCGCGAGCAGGCCGCTGCCAATGTCGCCGCCGCGAGTGGGCCGCTGCTGCCGCCGCGAGCGGGCTGCTGCCCCCACGAGCGAGCTGCTGCCCCCACGAGCGAGCGGCCGCTGCCCCCAGGAGCGAGCGGGCCGCTACTGCTGCCGCCACCAACACAAGCAGGCTGCCCCCGCCAATGCCAGCAGGCCACCGCCGCTGAGGTGGGCCCACACGCACACTCCTTCTGTGCGCTTCCAGCGCACAAAGCAACTGACAAGGTGGGGATGGAGCCCCAGCCGTTTTAGAAAGGCTGGCTCCGCCCCCAGCCATGTCGGGACGAATCAGTCCCGGCTGCTGTTGCTGCCCAGATTCCTCAGGGCGGCAAAGCAGCCCCCGCCCACCAGCGGCGTTGCCGGGTGGGCAGGAGCTTCGTTTCCAGCACTGACCCAAGACAGCATCCTCTCTTCAACACAGGCAAAGTATGAATTAGTATCTCCTGTTCTATTTTTCTTCATTGAACTGTAAATCTTTCCTTCTTTTCTTTCTTCCCTGCTTTGTAGTTCTGCCCTCCTCAAGCCCCTTCCTGATCTCCAGCCAGGTGTCTCCATAGTCCTCTAGCTTCCTACATAATTCCTTAACTTTTTCCTCCTGACTCGGAATTCCTTCCCTCCCTTCATCTCTCCTCTCCTGCCTACCCTCTCTTCCATGTTCATCTAGGGGCATACATGCACTTTCTCACACCTGACCTATTTAAATAAGTCAGGTGCCCCCTGACTTATTTAAAGGCCCCCTGGACTTAAAAATCTTGGCTACGGGCCTGCCAGCTGCACTTAGTTAGATTTCACTGAACTCCATGAAACCCAGGGCTCTTTTTGTAGCAGAAACTCCTTTGCATATTAGGTGACATATCCCTAATGTAGCCAATCCTCCAAGAGCTTACAGTAGCCCCTGTAAGAAGAGCTCTGGAAAAAAAAGAGCTCTGCTACAAAAAGAGCCCTGAACCTATGAAATCAACTTATCACAACCCCAGAAAGGGGCTTTTGATGCAAGTGAGCAGAGGTAGTCTGTCACTGCCTTCTTTTGCAGGGCCTTCCTTGGTGGTCTGCCATCCAAGTACCCACCCTGCTTACTTCCCAAGTTCTGACAATACCTTGCTGCCTTCCCTCTCCATGAGGCTTATAAATATAAATAAACAAATGAGAACTGTGACTTATGACAATTTTACCTTAAGGATTTGAGAACCAAAACACAAAAAGTCTAACCACAGTATCCAAAAATGTAGGGTCCACAAAAAGAAAATAAATTTAAAAGGCACTTGTCCAAACCTCTTTACACATATGATTTGCTCAAAATTAAAGGGAAAGGGCCACAACAATCTTTCAGTAGGATTTCTGTGACCACTGAGTCATGCATATACCAATATTTATGTAAAAATAACTTTTGTAAGAAACAAAATCTCATCCTGATTATAGGAACAGTGAAATCCCAAACCTTTCTAACTTTCTCAAGTTAAACTTGAGGAAATATAAAATTTAGAATGTGCATTATTTAACAACTATATGTTTTCTGCTGTGGATGGTGTGAACCTGCACAGCTGCTGAAAACTTTGCCTGTCAATTGTTTTTGCTAGGTAAGCAAGCAGGCAGAATGTATAGCAGGCAAAATGTATAAAAGAGTTTTCTCATTTAGCAAGCATTTCAATCCAATTATGCCCCTCCTAGGACAGTTGACATTAATTGTTCACAGTGAAATTTCTTGTACCTCTGTTGCAATGATAATGTACAGCTCCATGAAAATCTCAAATTAATTCTTTTTTTCAAAGAAGGAGGTCAATTCAATTAAGGTTTTATAGTAGGAAGGTAGTATAAAAATGTAGATGAAGACAAAATAACTGTGGCAGTTACAGGAGTCCCTAGCCCTGGATATCCACAAGATTATAGCCATTATGATAGAGGTTCTCCCAATGCATGCTATCTACATGAAAATGCAAACATTTGGAAGTTTGGGGTTGGGTGCAGTGTTCCCTCTAGCTGAGTTAGTGTGAGCTAGCTCACAGTTTTTTAGCCTCTGGCTCACACATGTCTTAGCTCAGGAAGGATGGCTCCAGGGCAAACAAATTTATGCAGTAGCCAAATCGGTCACTCACAACTTTAATGCCAGTAGCTCACAAAGTAGAATTTTTGCTCACAAGACTCTACAGCTTAGAGGGAGCATTGGTTGGGTATTATCAGTATGCACATGGCACTCAGTTCTATATTTTATTATCCAGAGCTCCACATGTATCCATCTTTGTTCTGAATCTGAATCCATCCAAGACATGAGTGATGCTTGTCAGGAAGGTTGATGTTTCAGCAGGATTGGATCCACCTGTCTTGGATGGAGTGGGGTTGGCTTTTGAAGAGCAGGTTAACAGCTTGGGGGTGTTCATAGATCCAACCCTTATGTCTGAAAGCAGGTTAGTCTACTGGCCAAGCATCTTCCATGTTCATCTAGTTTGCCAGCTCTCCACTTTTTTTGTTTGGTCATTAAGTATTTGCTGACTTATGGTGACCTCACAGTGTTTCAAGGGAAGAGATGTTCAGGGGTAGTTTGCCATTGCCTGTCTATGTGTGGTGACCCTGGACTTCCTTTGTGGTCTCTCACTGAATCCAAATACTAACTAGGGCTGACCCTGCTTAGCTCCTGAGATCTGACAAGATCAGGTTAGCCTGGGCTATCTAGGTCAAGGCCTCCCATTTCATAGACTCAACTAATCTGACCACAATGATCCATGCTTTTTTAACTTTACAGTTGGATTACTGTTACATTGCACAGGCAGGATTTATGTTCAGTTATGCTTTACAAGTGGTAAATCTGAAACATAAGGATGCTGTTGTTCCCTCCTAGCCATGGTATTCAGCAGTTTATTACCTCTGGGTCTGGAAGTTCCCTTGATACATTCAAACATACAAAGATTGCGTGTTTGCATTATTTTAATAAAGTGGTACATTGGTAATCATTGGAGGGGGGATACAAATGAACTAAAAGCTATAGTAAGTTATACCTGCTCCAATTCTTCAATTAATTTTATAAATTATTCTAGTTAAACTGAAACCATTATGTAAATAATCTTTAACGTCCTCATCCACTTCTGCTTTAAAGACATACTTTCCATAAAGCTATAAACATCAGTTCTTCCGGCCATTTTCTCCACCTAAACCTCATAATTTGGGGCTATTTTATACAACAATTGTCATCACTGGTCTTGTAGAATAATAGAAAAAAATGCCAGCCATGAAAATTGCTGGAGTCATGGTAATATAATGCCTATGTACAGGACCTTCAGTGCTTCGTGTAACTTTAGAAACCAAAAGCAGGCTTTTTCGTAATTTGCATTCTTGCAGTCTTTTTAGTGTTATGATCACTAGACAAAATTTCCGCATTATTATCTGGAAACAAGGAGCCATGGGGAACTGTCAAACACCACATTGTGAAATGCCAGGGAAATGTATGACTTGCTGAGCTACTGGCAACCTGCCTTGTTAATACTAGCTGCTAATGAGCATTTGCTTGTGGAGGCAAATCAGGAGAGCAAACGAGTAGCCACAGCAAATAAACCCCCAACCCCGTGGCATTTTTCTACGTGAATGCTACCAGTGAACTTACTAGATACACCATAAATTGGGCTGCAAATTCCTCACCAACAAATGACAAACTTTTGATGGCCCCTCCATTCTGCCCAGGTGACAACTCTAATTTATTGGACAGGGAGGGGAGGATGTGTAGAAATGCCTTTCCTGCTAACATTTCATACTTGTACGATTGCTATGCTGCGGCTGGTGCAGAACACTGTACCCTTAGATCCTGATTGATTCTAAGAAGTTCAATTATCTGACCCTAATCCCACCTTGCTGCACTGATTACCATCAGCATTAGTTATGAAGTGTTCTGTTGACCTAGAAGGTCCTTCAGAGGCAGCAATCAGATTACCTTTGTGAATTACTGCTCTTCTGATTGTTAATAGAGGTCAACTAATTCCCTCTGGTGGACAAATTTCCAAATATTGTATGTTTAGAAACCTCTCTCTTTTTTTGAGCAGTAGTTAATGATAATGACAACATTGAAGACATTAGAAAAAGCAATTGTACTTTAATTCACCCAGTCAAGGTCCCCATCAATAATGGATTTACAACCCATTTCCACAGAGGCTCATTGCCTATTTATTGCAGATTGATCCCCAAGTTAACCTTGTTTGAAACCCAAGGTGTAGTATTATTTAAAATCATGTGACTGAGTTTAAAATGTTTTTTCAATGCCTTGAAAGATGTTAAGTGAGGACAGATTGATTGTCTCAACATTTCTGAAGTACAAAACTATGCACATGCATATCTATTGTGAGAGGTCAGTGAAATTTGGGGGATTATAATATAACAGCACAAACTTGCAAGGCATCTGAGCTTCCCAAGATTTTGATCTTGGGTCAGAGAGTTCTCAGCCCTGGATATGCTGATCTGGACCTTGCCCTGCTCTTCCTCCTCAAGAGCAGAGAGGAGGGTTGGGATACCTCTATGTCAGCAGAACATAAGAACATAAGAACATAAGAACATAAGAGAAGCCAATGTTGAATCAGGCCAATGGCCCATCTAGTCCAACACTCTGTCAAACAGCGGCCAAAATATACCAGGTGCCATCAGGAGGTCCAGCAGTGGGGCCAGGGCACCAGAAGCCCTCCCACTGCTGCCCCCTCCAGCACCAAGAATAGAGTGCATCACCTGCCCCAGACTGAGAGTTCTCATTCTATACCCTGTGGCTAATAGCCACTGGTGGACTTCTGCTCCATATGTTTATCTAATTTCCTCTTGAAACTGTCCATGCTTGCAGCTGCCACGACCTCCTGTGGCAGTGAATTCCATATGTTAATCACTCTTTGGGTGAAGAAGTATTTCCTTTTATCTGTTCTAACCCGACTGCTCAGCAATTTCATAGAGTGCCCACGAGTTCTTGTATTGTGAGAAAGGGAGAAAAGTACTTCTTTCTCAACCTGCTCAATCCCATTCATAATCTTATAAACCTCGATCATGTCACCCCTCAGCCGTCGTTTCTCCAAGCTAAAGAGCCCCAAGCATTTTAACCTTTCTTCATAGGGAAGGTGTTCCAACCCTTTTATCATTCTAGTTGCCCTTCTCTGCACTTTTTCCAATGCTATAATATCCTTTTTGAGATGTGGTGACCAGAACTGTACACAGTATTCCAAATGAGGTCGCACCAATGATTTATACAGGGGCATGATGATACTGGCTGATTTGTTATCAATTCCCTTCCTAATAATCCCCAGCATAGCGTTGGCCTTCTTTATTGCAGCTACACATTGTGTAGACATTTTCAGCGAGTTATCCACTACGACTCCAAGATCTCTCTCTTGGTCAGTCTCTGCCAGATCAGACCCCATCAACGTGTATTTATATTTAGGATTTTTGGCTCCAATGTGCATCACTTTGCACTTGGCCACATTGAACCCCATTTGCCACGTTGACGCCCACTCACCCATCCTCAACAGATCCCTTTGGAGTACCTCACAATCCTCCCTGGTTTTCACCACCCTGAACAACTTCGTGTCATCTGCAAATTTAGCCACATCACTGCTTACTCCCAATTCCAAATCGTTAATAAACAAGTTAAAAAGCATGGGACCGAGTACTGATCCCTGTGGTACCCCACTGCTTACCACCCTCCACTGAGAAAGTTTCCCATTTATACTCACTCTCTGTTTCCTATTTATAAGCCAGTTTTTGATCCACAAGAGGACTTGTCCTTTTATCCCATGACTATTGAGCTTACTTAGGAGCCTTTGATGAGGAACTGTATCAAAAGCTTTCCGGAAGTCAAGGTAAATAATATCTATTGGGTCCCCCTTGTCCACATGTTTGTTCACTCCCTCAAAAAACACTAACAGGTTAGTGAGACAAGATCTTCCCTTACAGAACCCATGCTGAGTCTGCCTCAATAGTTTTTGTTCATCAATGTGCCTACTAATTCTTTCCTTAATAACAGTTTCCACCAACTTACCCGGTATCGATGTCAGACTGACTGGCCTGTAATTTCCTGGATCTCCCCTGGAGCCCTTTTTAAAGATGGGAGTGACATTAGCTACCTTCCAGTCATCAGGAATGGAGGCAGATTTTAAAGAAAGATTACATATTTTTGTCAGGAGATCCACAAGTTCACATTTGAGTTCTTTCAGAACTCTCGGATGAATGCCATCCGGGCCTGGTGATTTATTAGTTTTTAAATTGTTCATCAGTCGGAGGACTTCCTCTCTTGTCACCGCAATCTGATTCAGGTCTTTCAAACCCCCTCCCGAAATCAGTGCTTCTGGAGTGGGCAAACACTTCTCCTCTTCCACAGTGAAGACAGAGGCAAAAAATGCATTCAGCTTCTCAGCCATTTCCCTATCATCCTTCACTACTCCTTTTACCCCTTGGTCATCCAAGGGCCCCACTGCCTCCCTGGCTGGCTTCCTACTTCTAATGTATTTGAAGAAAGTTTTATTGTTGGTCTTTATGTTTTTTGCGATATGCTCCTCATATTCCCTTTTTGCTTGCCTGATCACAGACTTGCATTTTATTTGCCATAGTCTGTGTTCCCTTTTATCAACCTCACTAAGACTAGCTTTCCACCGCTTAAAGGAATCCTTCTTACCTTTTACAGCTTCCATTACTTTATTTGTTAACCATGCAGGCTTTTTTCTATACCTATTTGTACCTTTCCTAACCTGCGGTATATATTTTTTCTGAGCTTCTAGGATTGTCTTTTTAAATAGTCTCCAAGCTTCCCCAATGGTTTTGACCTTCTCCACTCTTCCTTTCAATTTCTTCCTCACATGTCCCCTCATACCAGAGAAGTTACCCCTTTTAAAGTTAAAAGTGGTTGCGTCAGTCTTTTTGGGCAACTCCCTATCTGTACAAATGTTAAACTCAATGACATTATGGTCACTGTTTCCAAGTGGTGCAATCACTTTTACATCTCTCACCAGGTCTTGGGTGTTACTTAGGACCAAATCCAGGATCGCCTCTCCCCTGGTAGGATCTGTGACCATCTGTTCCACAGCACAGTCATTGAGAGTGTCTAAGAACGCAATCTCTTTTTCCCGACTAGAACTCATATTGACCCAATCAATGTGTGGGTAGTTAAAGTCGCCTATTACAACACAGTTATTTCGTCTAGCCGCTATCTTTAATTCATTCATCATTTTATAATCCTCCTCTATCTTTTGATCCGGTGGGCGATAACAAACTCCCACTGTTAAGCCTCCTTTTGGACCCACTATTTCAACCCATAGCATTTCCAGAAGGGAATCCAATTCTCTTACCCTCTCAATCTTACTGGATGGTATACCCTCTCTGACATACAGAGCCAC
Source organism: Gekko gecko (assembly GCA_029375565.1). Lineage (NCBI taxonomy): Eukaryota > Metazoa > Chordata > Lepidosauria > Squamata > Gekkonidae > Gekko > Gekko gecko. Next base: position 131,349,587 of record JAPDNY010000005.1, read on the forward strand.
CCCACCTCCAACCCTTTCCCCCTATCCTTCCGATATAATTTATAACCAGGAATCACCGTATCCCACTGATTTTCCTCATCCCACCAAGTTTCTGAAATACCCACAATGTCTATTTCCCCCCCAACACCAAGCATTCCAACTCCCCGATTTTACCTCGGAGACTTCTAGCATTTGTGTATAAACACTTATAGTTTCCCACGTTTGTTAAGCCCACAGCCTTCCTCTTGCTGCCTCGAGACCTTGCCAGGCAGTTCCTATCATTAGCCACAGTCTCAGTGGACAATTGTAATCCATTTCCTTGTACAAAAGTAATAGCTACCCCTTCATCTCTTTGAGATGAGCCATCCCGAACCAGAGACTTTTCATCTCCTGTCGGCTTTCCCCCATTATTCCGTTTAAAAACTGCTCTGCCACCTTTTTGATTTTGAGCGCCAGCAGCCTGGTTCCTTCTCGGGACAAGTGGAGACCGTCCCTTTTGTACAGCTCCCTCTTGTCCCAAAAAGCATCCCAGTGCCTAACAAACTTGAACCCTTCCCCCTACACCACCGTCTCATCCACGCATTGAGACTCCTGATCTGTGCCTGTCTCTCCGGCCCTGCGCGTGGAACAGGTAGCACTTCCGAGAAGGCTACCTTGGAGGTCCTGGCCTTGAGTTTCCTGCCCAGCAGCCTAAATTTCTCCTCCAGGACCTCACGACTGCATTTCCCCACATCGTTGGTGCCGACGTGCACCACGACCACTGGCTCCTCCCCAGCACTATCTACCAGCCTATCTAAAACACGCGTAATGTCCGCTACCTTCGCACCAGGCAGGCAAGTCACCATACGGTCAGTACGCGGGTTCGCCACCCAGCTGTCTACCTGCCTAAGGATCGAATCACCAACTACCAAGAGCCCCCTCCCACCCTTCCCAGGGACGGTTCCTTGGTACGAAAGGATACCCGTTCACCAGCTGAAGAAGAGGTCCCTTCTGAGGGCACATTCCCCTTATCCTCAGCATGGTGCCCCTTTTCCCCTTGACCCTCATGCTCCCTGGCAGCAGCCGGGCTGCCAGATCCAGAGTGGGACATATCTAACAAGTCCCCGAGAGTCTTCCCCGTGCACCTAACTGACTGTCCCTGCTTCTCCAGGTCAGCCACCTTGGCCTCAAGGGAGCAAACTCGCTCCCTGAGAACCAGGAGCTCCTTGCACCGAGCACACACCCAAGACTTCTGACCAGTGGGCAGATAGTCATACATGTGACACTCCATGCAAAACACTGGATAGCCCCCAACCCCCTGCTGGCATTCTGGCTTCATAATTGTTTTTAAACAAATACTTTTCTATAACCCCCCTTTTAAAACCCTTTGTATTTATATGGCTCCTGTTGTAGGAGTCTACTTACCTTACCTTACCAAGGAGCCAAGGTCCTGGCTTCCTGGCTCTTCCTGGGCTTCTTACAGAGAAGAGCCACAGGCAAAGAGCCTCGCCCTTCGGCTCGTCGCCAGTAGGCTCGTGCCAGAGGCTCGTGCCTCTTGCAAACTTCCTGGCTTAAATGGAATTGTCTCCCAGGAGAGGGTGTGGCCAGCAGCTACTCAAAATCACCCAAGGCACTTAATGACGGTCAAACAAAGCCCCTTTCACACTCCAACTCCAGCAGCCAGGAGTCTGCTATTCAATCTCACCCAAGCACTTAATTACAAGCAAACAATGACCCTTTCACACCCTAACTCCAGCAGTCAGGAGTCTGTTACAACTCACCCACACACTCCCAAATACAGTCCCTGACACAATACCTTTTCAGCTAAAGCACCTCAGCTGAAAGTAAATAAATAAAAATACCACTCACCCCTCTGGCAGCTCAAACACCTTGCTCCTTCTCAGAGCTCAGCTGGGTCAGGCTTAGCTTTGATTTCTCCTGTCATAAGTATTTTAGCCTCATCATGGCATAAGTGCAAGTTGGAAGGCTATTGACCCTTTGGCTCTCAGCCAATGGCTTGTCACCGGTGGTACTAATTAATAATCATTATTGTATAGCATTGTGTGTGGTATAACCAGGAGATCCTATGACTGTCTAGGCAAAGTTCTATCTTATTAAGCATTATGCACCACTAGGTGGTGAACTAGACTTATTTTGGGAGCTGAGAGAATTCTGAAAGAGCTGTGGACTGACCCAAGGTCACCCAGCTGGCTTCAAGTCGAGGAGTATGGAATTAAACCGGTTCTTCAGATTATAATCTGTCACTCTTAACCACTACACCATGCTGGCTCTCACCAGCGGTACTAAGTGATCCAGACAACTAAAATCAGAAGCAGCCTGGGATGCCAAAATGTTGTCCTTGTGTGAAGTTGTATTTTTTGTGTTTATTTTGCTAGCTATTTTGGGTCCACAGAATGAAAAGCAAGAAGCAAATGCCTAGATAAATAAATAACCTAGGCCCAACACTACTTGAAAAAGTAATCTGTTTTTCCCATGCTCACAATTCCAGTTCTGTATTCTAGCTCAGCTTTATGGACTCCTTAGATGGTGCCACTCATGAAGCCAAGTTCAAGTGTTAGAAATTGAAATTCGCTTACAAAATGACAACCAGTGTGAAATGGAGATTCGGATGCTGGACAGAGATCATCAACCTCCCAATGAAGGGAGGTTGAATCTCATTGGAGAACCCTGGACAGTTGTTCTTTCTCAGTCGGGGCAACTTGAGAAGTTTGTTGTGAGGTTAGAATGGAAAAGAGAACAATATATACCACTCAGAGCTCCTTGGAGGAATGGTGGGATTAAAATATAACAATATATAATAACTGTAAAGTACCCTATTTCTATTTTTTATGTGTTTGTGTGAAGTGCTGTCAAGTCGCTTCCGATTTATGGCAGCCCAATAAATTAATGTCCTCCAAAACATCCTATCATTAACAGCTTTCAACTTTTCCTAGCATTATTGTCTTTTCCAGTGACCCTTGTCTTCTCATAATGTGACCAAAGCATGATAGCCACAGTTTAGCTTCTAGGGAGAATTCAGACTTGATATGGTCTATAGTCTTTTATATGCAGTTGCATTAAGGTTTTTTTTAATGCAGTGTTTTATCAATAACCAGGAATGTACATGCACATTGTGCTGAACCATGCTACAAAAATAATGATATATGGAATTTTGATACTATTAGCATCAAGATGGCTTTTGGACTGTTTTCTTTTTAATCAATGCACAAAGGTGGCACATTAATAAAACAGTTGTGGGAGAATCTGAAAAGCACTGCAAACTGCACATGCCCAGTGATCTGAACCATTTCAGAAATGAGAACAAATAATTCAGAGCTCAACATTGTAAATGAAAAGCAAACCAGCACAATTCCGGACACATCATTATTTATTTTATTATTTATTAAAATATTTATATCCCACCTTTCCTCATGGCTCAAGACAAATTACAAATCTGGATGTGGAAGTCAGGCTCCAGATGCTGCATAGTCTCGTTCTCTTTCAGTGCCAATTCATAACAGGAGTACCACTTTTACACACAACTGAAGTTGACTCCAGATGCTTATGTACTGTGAATGCTTTTATGCATATTGATTGTGATTATTCATGTTATAACATAAGTGCATATCCTTAAGAATTCTTCATTAACCTGCTTTGTCTCTTGTTCTCTAATCTTGTTGATGTCTTGGTTCTATACACTCCAGTGAACTACCTGTCTTTGATGGCATGGACACATTTCCGCATATCTGAAGAAGTGAGTTCTAACTCACGAAAGCTCATATTGAAATAAATGTTGTTAATCTTTAAGGTGCCACTGGGCTTTTATTTGATGTTTCTGTAATACCAGCAGAATGCGAAGTTTTCTACTACTGAATGCTAGTCTTAAAACTGGGCTCCAATTTTATTCTGGATAAAATGAAACTGACACTTTGCTTCCAATGTTTTTATACCTATGGCACAGCCAACTAATTTCAAATAATATAAATGCCAAATCCTGAATGCTTTCTTAGCATATTACATCTAAATCTGGGCCTGCACAACTTTTTGGATGGCCTAATACAATGAAGAGCCTTCCTGAAAAGCCATGCACACCCAAGGAAACTGGCACAGTCAAGAAAAACTGCTTTTTCAAAGAAGGAGAGGCTGAAAAGAGGCCTGAAGAAATAGCATTTTCAGTGCTTGTGGAGTTTTAGTTGAAGTTGTTTTTTGCCTATAATTTTATTTCTTTGCTATAGACTATTCTTTAACCCTTACAACCTCTTTTTTTGAACAACAAAAACAGATCTCTTGATGTTCAAAGCTGGCATGGACTTCTCACCAACTAGAAATTAAAAAGCAAACCACTTTAAAACCCATTTGGCTGGTCACTCTGATGAAGCCAAGCAATTTCCCAGGTTGAACCCCTTTCTTTAAAATAGTACTTTGCTGGATTGTCTAACAGTTTACTAGACAAGGTATCATGGGGAAAGTATGCTCTGTTGCTTATGACTAAGCCAATTAGACATCACAGATGATTAAACATAAAACTTAAAGAAGGTAGGGAGCAAAAAAAGAATTAAGATGTGAAGCTGAGTAAATGTGTATAAAACACGCTAACTACTGAGATTTGTCATTAAGAATTCCAAATGTGGTATTCACTAAGCAGGCTTTTCAGGTGTGTGAATGAATGCTAGTGTGTAGATAATAAAACCAGTGGAGGACCACAGTCACTAAAATATTCTTCCCACAGCTTTTCAAATCATAAGTACACATAAAAATATGCTTGTTCCATGCTTAGGTTGAAAGTGTATTTTTGACTATGGTTATGCCTTTCACCTTGCCCCAAGAAAACACCCTACTTCCCAAAACACTGAATACCTTCTGCAAGGTCATGAGACTTTCAGTGCTCATTATTGTAAGTTTCTTGATAGGCATGGTTGCAGATTGGGGGGAAAAAGGAGAAGTAACTTCAGTAAGAAGTGAAGAAAGGTGTCCTGCAGTTCTTAAAGGGGCAGTGGTGGGAGGGAAGAGAAGAAAAAGAACTTTGGAAAATACAAAGCAAACAAACTGTTGCCATTTCCCCATTATCCCGAAGAGGTATGACCTCATTACCACAATACGACATCAGAATCTATATCCACGTGTCCTAACTTGTTGCATCATCTCCTTTTGTGCATCAAAGTGCATATGGAAAACAAACCAAATGATTTAATAATTATTATACCATTTCTTTAAGTTGTGGAATGTTGTGATCGTGAGCTCCAAAGACCCTGTTCACTATCAGGCAAGAATCAACCATGATTGACCATCCTATTCCGTATTACAGGTGAGGTGGTCTCTTCACTGTGCATCAACTAGTCAGTTGTCTTTAGGTCATCTGAACCTCCTAGACCATGGGTCCAGTCATACACAGAATTAGCCACGCGATAGGGATGAATGCTGGGAGGATTTTATGGGCGCGATCACACGAAAACATCTGGCAAGTGTCCCGCACCATTCAGCAACCTGTATTGCCCCACTGAAGATGTGGAGTAAAAAGATACCTTGGAAAGTGCACTATTTTCTGGGAAACGTGCGGTGCAAGCAGGTGTCGGATTGCAGAAGCGCTGGTATCCCATCGCATCTGGCACCTGTCTGCATCCCACTGGATTATTTTTTTTTACACCTCCATGGTATGCGCACAAACGCAGAACTATGCATGCCCACGAACACGTTACTGCTGAACCGCCTTGCCCTTCTGTGCCATGCTTCACCATCAACTTGTGATCGGTGGCTGACAGCCTGAGCACGGAGCCTCAGGGGAACATCTGATTGTGATATTGTGCCCCATTTTGCTCCTGGGCAAAAAGCCTCACTTCCCCCCCACGGGATTATCTCACTCGTATGACCGGGACCCATATTTAGGTTTTCTGTTATCTCAGTGGAGCAGGACATGCATTATACATCAGGAGGATAACCAAATTTTTAAAAACCTTTTTTTATTAGTAAAGTGTTTTTTTTTAAGGATTAAAAGGCAGGAATGGAGAAAGAAAGATGGGCAAAGAAGTAAAACATGACGTTCCTAAACAATTCAAGAACACACTCTAAATATAATATTATACTTAGGGGAGGAATCCCCCCAAAGGCCATCCTCCTCATACTGTTTCTACCATCTCTCCTTCTCTTTCACCGCTATGGTCTGTCTCATTTCCCAGCTTTCTTCTCCCCTTACCTCCTTGAGTTTCTTCATCTGCCATTTTCTTTTCTGCTTTCTTGCAGCCACCATGGTCTTTCCCCTTTTCTTGCTTCCTAACCCACCAACCTATTCTGTCTTGTTGCTCCACTCTCAACTACTGCTTTCCCTATGGTCATTAATTACATTCTTCTTCCATTGACCTTCCTTCTGTCCGTCACAACTCCCACTCTCTTTCCCCTTCCATACTTTCTGGATGGGGAGATAGAACATCACATACCACCTTATATAATTACAGAAACCTAAAATGTCATCTGCATGTCAATTTTTTTCTGCAAATGTCTCTGTGAATAGGAATCACTTTTTATCTTTTTGATGTCCTCCTTTTTTCCAACTGTACAGGTGTTTCTGCAAAAATAAAAAAAATCCCCAATCACTTTATAGCCCCAGTGTGCTTTGGGGGGGAGGGTAGTTTGGAATTAGATATATGATTGAAGCTACGACAATGGCTCTATTGTAATGCATGAGGTTTCAGTGGAATCCCAAGCATTTTTTGTTTTAAAATTCAGTGACCCTGAGGGGCAAAAAGACACTGTGAGATCCATGAATGACACTAATGGAAGGTTTTTGTTTTTAATTCTAAATAGCAACTATAAGCAGAGGATATGGTGCTGGATGGGTTAACCCTTTCCTCCACACCTTTTACTAAAACTCCAACTAATTCTTACAATGACTTGCTGCCCCAGAGAATAATTTTACAGCTACCTACTTTCATTAATACCCAGTTTGCAAAATACATAAATTATCTTAATTTCCCACATTCCAAATAATCCCAAAGTATATTATTCTGCTATCTGGTATTTTCCCCACAAATTGTCACACACCTAGTATTCTGGAAACAAATAAAAGAGAACAAACTTAAATGGTCACTAGCACAGCAGAAAGAGACAGCAAAGGAACTGAGAAAAAACACAAACTAAATACAAGAGTATGAACCCAAGACCTAAGTCCTATTTTGACATTTTCAGCATGGCAGAATGATGGATGAATTGAACCTTTAGAAATCATTGTTTACCAGCCTTCAAAATCTAGTTCTGGTTATTTGCTCTAATCTTAAATAACTTTGATTAGTGGCCTGTATCCTATCACTCCACTCAGCAACATTTCAAGCCTTCCACTGGTCTAAGAAACTTTATACTAAAAGTGGCTCGTCTTTTGATGGAGAAGAATGGTAAGAGACAGGCTAGTGTGTATATTGTAGCCATTTGAAAACTTTAAGAGGGTTTCATACCTTCAGCCCTGACCTGAATGGTTAAACTCTAACCTGATCTCATCAGATCTCAGATCCTGGTTAGTACTTGGCTGGGAGATTATCAAGAAAGTCCAGGGTAGCGGGGCAGAGGCAGGCAATAGCAAACCACCTCTATTCATCTCTTGCCTTGAAAACCCTATGGGGTCACCAGAAGTTGGCTGCAACCTGTTGGCAGTTTACACACACCTAGCTGTAGCACTTGGGGGGACAGCTTATTTATATCTGAAAGGGAGATCCCCACTCTGATCCCCTGCTATTTGAGAGTTTGTTTCTGTATCTACTAAGAACAGAGCCTTCACTGTGGTGACCCCAATTTTTCCACAAGACATGATAGAATGTTCCCCTATTTTACTTCTAGGAAACTGTATACAGCACATTGTTTAAAATCTGATTTTCATTATTTATCACTACCACTTAAGAAAGGCATATAATGGTACAGTTTGGGGGTTTCATTCCCCCCCCTCATGGATATGGAATAGGAAGCTATGCCTGCTTTTAAATAAATAGTTTAGGATGCAGACAAAAACACAGTGGTATTCAAATTACAAATATACAAAACAAATCTACACCATTTGGTGAGGGATGGGAAAAAGGAAGGGAAAATGTTAGCAATTACAAATATTCATCTCCAGAAAGAATAGAGAAAAAGCAACTTGAAAACGTATTTAATTGCAGAAAGAATCACTTTAGGGGGGAAATGGACCATTACATTCTATTAGGTTAGTCTGGCTATTGTCTGCAAATAATTAAACCAGTGCATGTAGTCCTTTTAGACAGCTCTAAACAAAAGAAGTTACATTACTGCAGAAAGAGACCAAAGAAGTATTAATTAAACTGTCCCCATATAATGTGTTATAATCAAAATGGAACTCCTTCACAGTACTACATAGTCTGTTTTTAATACTGACACTGATCTGTTACCATTTTCTATAGATAAAAGGATCTGCTATCATTCCATTTTGAAAAAAGTAGAGAGAAGCAAAGCACCAATTGAGATGAAAATGTATAATGATTGTGCTTGCATATGAAAATGTCCACCTGTCCTTCAGATTCTGAATAGATTGAAAAGGGTTCTATTTGAAGTAAACCCAAACTGAAAAGAGTGATTGTCTACCTATTAATTTGTAAATATCCAGGTATTTCACTGGCACAATCTTTGATTCACTGTCCTGCATAATAAAGTAGTTTAGAGCATTGTGTTCAAGCCAAAGGTTTTCTTCTGTCTAAGCAAGGAATCGTCTCCAGAAGGAAGAGTCCAGCCGAAGAAGGCTTCTTCCACTGGAGGAAGATAACTCAGCAGAAGGGATCTATGTTCAGCATTCTTTAAAATTCTGGTTCCTGTGGCATATAAATATTTTTTCTCAGGTATGGAAACACACTCCCCTTACATCCCAAAAGGTTATTTATAAAGTAATGAATAAAATTACCCATCTTCCAAATAGCCCACCTCCTGCAGGTCAGTCTTCTGAGTTTGCCTGAGTGTTCTGGGTTTGAGCTCAGAACACACATGTGTTAAAAGAAGAAACAAGTCATCTTTTCTGTCAATAGTAAAGCTTCTCAGTCTTCTCATTGGGAGTGATTCTGGTACCCCAGTCCAGAAAGATCAATTATCCAGCCTCAGTGGAGGATGATTGCAAGGGGGTAAAAATAAGGCAGAGAGATGGAGGGAGTCTTCTTTGTCGGTGGATATGCCTAGATCCAAGAACATTTTTGCAGCATGCTAGCTATCCCTGTACTTGAATGTGCACAGGGACACAGTTTCAGAATTGGGAACTAGCCTTGAATGAATTTATTCCCACTACTGGCAAAAGGCAATGAGCACCTGTCTATATAATTTGATTTAAACAAAATTACAATGCTGAAGAGAGTGAGGTCTTTGCTTAACTAGAAAGGACATAATTCTTCCACATGTTGGTGCACTACAACAGCAATAGAGAATGAGAGGACTATTTTACCTCCTCCCTGTGTAGGGATGCCAGCCTCCAGGTGGAACCTGGGAATCCCTTAGAATTACAGCTCATCTCCAAACTACAGAAATCAGTTCCCCTGGCAAAAATGGATGCTTTGGAAAGTGGACTCTATGGCACTGTCCTCTCCAGGTTCCATACCTAAATCTCCAGAAGTTTCCCAGCTTGCCAGGGGGGACAAGGCAACACTATTTGCATGAGTGTCAAGCTGTTACAGCAATAAGAGGCCTGTCCATACTTCCCCTATTCCTGTCCAGCTCCTCCGATTCTGCTCAGTCATGGAACACAAGCTCTAATTTTGCCCTTTGTCTGTCGAATGGTTGGGATGGATGGGGATATGAGAAGTATGAATTAGCACCCTACAGTAGCCTCATAGACCAGTACCATGTATGGGTAAACTGCTGCTTAACATCTTTAAACATGGGATTTTATTGCAATGAATTCCTTATGGATAGCAATGGAAATCCTGTATAGCAAACTCTACAATCAATACAGCAGCACCATGAATCTTAAACAGTACAGCCCAGAACCTATGTTCCTCCATTGGGAAATGGATCCTAACAAACTGGGCTTTAATCCATAACAGTTTACACTACAATGTATTAGTTAATCTTTAAGAAGGCACAGGACTTTCTTCTATTTTATTGCTTTAGACATTTCCCAGTAGAGAAAGACAACCCATTTCGTTTTCTGCTAAGCTTGCAGCACCACCTTTTCCCTCATCTCTGCTACCTCTTTCCAGATGCCACTTTTAAGAAAGAAAGGAGATGCATACCTTGTCACCAAGGGCTGATGTAGCTTTAGTATTTGTACTGCCTGCTATCCATCAGTGTGCAACAGTCATCATTCAGCCTACAGCTGCTGAACTGCTAAGATGCACAGTAGTTCCACTGTGCTTTGTGAAGGGGAAAAAAACAAGCTCAGGGCATTTTAGATGAGATGCTGAAGACCTACCATTGGAACTCCCATTTTCCATCTCTTCCTGCTTGCTGCATGCTTTCACCACTGTTAAAGAAATAGTTTCCAAAGCAAGATACAATGTACAAATTCAGCATAAGATAGGAATTGAATCTAGCATTCAACTGTAACAGGCTGCTGAATTTGGAATATTTTCTCACAGCACTATTCTGAGAGGGCAACAGAATGCCCATGATCTAAGGTGTCATGTTATTCAAATATTTGCATCCTTTGGGGAAATAAAACAAGGACTATGGTATCAAACCTGCAGTGGGTGTTTTGTTACACATCTAGATGTGTCAGATTATAATAACTCTCAAGAGAAAGAAACTAAAAGGAGGGAGCACAGGGATGCATCATAATTGAATCAGATCTAGGAACCTGGACAGGAGCACAACTTAATATAAACAAGAGAGAAGTATAGATGGTGGGTTTAGTAGGTGAAGAACAGGATACCTTGCATTCCGATAGGAAGAGATTTCTGAAACTACTGGCAACCAGGCGGCCTGCAGAATTCTCTGGTCACTAGTTTTAAATTATAAAAATCTGAACAGCTCAGGCCTTCCAGATGTAAATATATTATTTCCTTGCCTGCATTCAAACTATTAGTTGGGTTGTCTGCACCTTAGCAGTTATTATGTTCGGTGGGGAAAGCCTACATATTGGAGGGTGAGCAAGATTGTGCCATTCTTCCCCTAGTCCCATCTTTTGTTTTCCATTATAAGCTCCTCCTTGGGGAGGAAGGACCATGGCTCAATGGCACAGCATCTGTTTTGCATAGGTTCAAGCCATAGGTTCAAGCAGTGGCATCTCCACTTCAAGAATCTCATCTAGCAGGTGTTAGGAAAGACCTTTCTCTGTTAAGAGAACAACTGCTGCTACTCTATTAGAAAAGACATTACTGAGCTAAATGACAAATCCAACATGACCTAATTGATAATATCTGTAAGTAGTAATAGGGTATACACTTCTTTTATTCAGAGACCGGAAACGTTTGACAGCTGCCCCCATCCCCCTGCGGAAGCTATGCTTCCGCTAAGGGGAGGGGGCATGCTTCAAAAACAGGGATGGGCAAGATGGCCGCCAGTATCAGCCCAGAAGGGAATGGAGGAGGCTGTGCTATGGGGCTGTTAGCAGCAGGGGGTTTGCAGTGGGGAGAAGGAGTCTGGTACAATGGCAGCCATTTGTGTTGTTGTGCTTGGTGCAAAAACTTCAGGCTGTGGGGACAGTAAAGCAGAGAGAATATCCAAAGGGGGGGCAAGTGTACAAGTTTTGTTTTTGTTTGCAGCCTCTAGGAAAATACATTTTCATAAAACCAACGTTCATGTGCCGCAAAGCAATATGTCTTCTTTTACTTTTGGGGGTGGGGGGCAGCTGTATTAACTTTGTCAGAAGGAATATACAGATCACATTCATTCCCCTGCACAGGCGTAATGATAACGCCTGTGTTATAGATACTTGTTTTAAAGTGATTGTAGTTTTAATCTGTGTGCCTTTTAGGAAGCTGGAATGCTGCGGGTGTGTGTTCAGGTCCTAATAATCCATTCTTTGCTTCTGGCAAAGAGGAATGTGAAAGCTGGTAGCTTTTTAAAGATAGCGTGGACAGGTGTGCAGCGTGGCCTGCCCCTTTTATCTCTGTTACCCTGGAACCACCCCCTTCTGCTGCTCATTGGTGCATTTAAATGTCGCCAGACACTCCCCCGTGTAATGGAAGAGGGCGCCCCAAAATCGAAATTTTGGGGGTACCCCCTGTCGCCCCCAAAATGGCACCCAGAGGTCCCCCTTTTCGAGATGAGACTGCTGAGGGGTCACTCGATACCCCAAAATGAAACCAGGTGCCGCTTGTGTGTTCTACCTCACAGGGTCGGCGTAGGCTAAAATCGCCAAAACAGCTCCTACAGCCCCCAAATCGCACGTGCCGCCTCGGGACACTCCCCCTGATCTCCCCCTGAAGGCTGGGGTCCTCTATACCCACGGTGCACACTGCAGGACCAGTGTATTGTTTATTGCAATTTCCCTAGGATTTATTTCACTTCACACAGAAGGGAAAGAGACTGGGCACAAACAAACACAATGGTGGCCTTTTAGTTTCAAGGGAAGGCCACTCTTTCTCCTTATATTGCCCCTGTCTCAAAACACATGTGCTGGTATTTGGGGTATGTGTGCAGTATCAATGTAATTCTCTCCTTTACACATTGTGGGTGGGTTCTGATCAATGGGGACCCTAAAATGCCTCGTGCTATTATGCCACAATCATATGTGATTAACCTTTTTTCACCAGAGACACGGAATAGTGCTATAAAAATGGTCAGTGTGCTTAAACATTCTCATATCTTAAATAAAACAGGTTTTTTAAACTGTGACACACATTTTGAGTGAAATCAGTGGAGAGATATAAAAATCATCCACTGCCCCTCCAATCTTTTAAAATGATGTAATTTTCCTGTTTTTCCCCATTCACTTCGGACACCTGTGTCGGCATATCCTGTTTTCAGGTTGGAGCAGCAGTGACATCATCTCCTGTTTTTCCATTGGTTCTAATACCAAATGGACATCATAGATAGCTCTGAACAATAGTCAATAACCATCTTAAGCCGGACACCACGCTTTTAGAAAATCTCTTATTGTTATCCTTATCTGTCCCTGAACAAAGACGGAATATTGCCTTCTCCTTACACTGTGTGATGAACCCAGAAATTCTGCTGATCATGCAGCGTGGGAATGTTACCGGTGCACCATCATGAAGCTGAATATTTTATACTGAAAAACTCTGCCTTGTTTATTTTTTATTTTTTAAATGTTGTGTGGCTGTTGACGGGGTGGGGGGTGGGGGCAAGGTTTTTTGGAAAAAGTTTTTGTTTTGGGCTTTTTGCAGGGTCTGGAAAAACTAATATTCAGTAAGTCATGTCATCTTTTTTGCTTTCTGTACTGTGTGTGTAGTTATGCAGGGTACTTTTCTAGAAGAGGATACTTTCTAGAAGTTAGGCAGAGGAACCTGTAAAATGTAAATTAGAGTCTTGAGATGTTACAATAGTTCCTTACCAAACCAGATTTTAAAATAGTTGTGTTTTTCTTCCTAACAAAAAAAGACTTGGAAATTTTAAAAAAGTTCTTTGCAGCCTCTAGGAAAAGTCTGCATTTCACCCCCCACGCCTAAGCTGCATAGGGGAGCCTCTCTCTCAAGAAAAACTAATATACAGTAAGTCATGTCATCTTTTTGCTTTCTGTACTGTGTGTAGTTATGCAGGGTACTTTTCTAGAAGTCAGGCAGAGGAACCTGTAAAATGTAAATTAGAGTCTTGAGATGTTACAATAGTTCCTTACCAAACCAGATTTTAAAATAGTTGCATTTTTCTTCCAAAAAAGTTCTTCCTAACAAAAAAAGACTTGGAAATTTTAAAAAAGTTCTTTGCAGCCTCTAGGAAAAGGCTGCATTTCACCCCCCCATGCCTAAGCTGCCTAGGGAAGCCTCTCTCTCAAGAAAAACTAATATACAGTAAGTCATGTCATCTTTTTTGCTTTCTGTACTGTGTGTAGTTATGCAGGGTACTTTTCTAGAAGTCAGGCAGAGGAACCTGTAAAATGTAAATTAGAGTTCTGAGATGTTACAATAGTTCCTTACCAAACTAAATTTTAAAATAGCTGTGTTTTTTTTCCAAAAAAAAGTTCTTCCTAACAAAAAAAGACTTGGAAATTTCAAAGACATAATACACACACAAGCAAAAATACACACAACCCAAGGAAAAAGAGTGTTGCCGTGCCCATTTCCCCCCACTTCTAAAATACCTGGTTAGGTCTTAGCAAAATGTGTTCATTTCTGTTACTAGACACACGTTAGAACCAATAGTCATTCCTTTTTCTCACTGGGGGGGGGCATAGTGATTTCAGCTCTTCCTTTTTTTCAAGCAGGGAGTGGAAATCTCCCCCTTTCTTGCCTGTCTGAGTTTCCAGTGAGAGAGAACTGGGGGATGTTCTGAAAATTCCAAGCGCTTGAACTTACACCAAACACACTTTTTCAACAAGAAGGGGCTTGTACATATTGTGCTGTAATTGTGTAGCCCAATATGCACATCTCAAACCAATCCTCGTCTCCCACTGCAGATATTTACAAATGCCTACAAATAATGAAAACAGTTTTCACACTTAAAATTTCACAAATGTTGTGATATGGCTAAAGTGTAGGATGTCAAAAAAACAGGTTCAAATTATTATACAGCTCTGAAGGTCATTATGGGACTCTGGTGTTTAGGGCAAAAACTCTATAATAACCATAGAGTTCCCCCAAATGCTAGAGCATCCCCATGTGATGGCCCCAAAGTGATGACTCTACCAGTGATGTCACTGCTGTTCGAGGGTGGGGCTTTCCAGCCGGCCAGCTGTCCAGTGGTGGACTGGGGGCCCCCAAAATCGGAGGATCCCCTGGTCCCACTGGGGGCATGCCAACCTTAAAGCAGCAGAAAGCAATGGCAAACCACCTCTGTTAGTCTCTTGCCTTGAAAACCTTATGGGGTTACTGTAAGTCACCTGCGACATACACACACAAGTATTACAAACATGGGTGTAACCAGAGGTTTAAGCCCAAGTGCAAGACCTGAAGGGCTCTTGTCCTTCAGCTCTTAGCCTGAGGATTAAAGTCTAGACAAATCAAGAGCTTGGAGGAAAATTTGCTGTTAGAAAAAGAGAGGGAGAGTTGTTTTGCAGGCAGAAGCTTTCCCTTTTCTTCTGTTTGTTAGGGTTTCCCCCCCTATTATATGGTAAACTGCTTTGAATCACCATTGGGGAGAAAAGCAGAACATAAACAAAATGCAATTGCTTTCCATGCAACAAAAAAATACATTTTCTAGACTTAGGCCCTTTTGCTCATTAGTAACAATACTCTAAGACTAAGGTGGGTTTTCCTTTTCTATATGAAGCTTAGACTGCCTTTGCTAGGCATTTAGGTGTCCTGAGTATTGCCAAGTATTGCATCGAGAAACCTCATTCTACCAGATGAGGACAATTCTTGCAAACCCGTTTATAAATGTTTTCTGGTAAAACCAAGGTGATGAACTATTGAACACTCTGTTCGTTAGCTGTCATCCAACTTGACATCTCCATCTTTCAGGCAGTATGGTGGAAAATCAAAGCCTCATTGGGGCTGCACTTAAAACCTGGAAAGGAAAGTATATTATCTTAAAGTAACATGACCATGAAGGCTACCTCTAAATTGAACTTAAAAGTTAACGCTTTACAGCTAGCTAAAGACATAAAGACAGAAAGCTCATTATAGCTACATGCCCCCATTAAACAGATTATTCACTCTAATAATAAACTTCACAGACGAGTTTCTATCAACAAAATAGCAAGATGGGGCCACTCACAGACCAGGAAGGTCAAGACAGGAAAGTATAAGGACAAGGCAGGGGGGGAAAGTCCTTTGGTGAACTTAAAAAAAAAACTAACATGGCTCTATGCAACCTGAGCATGCTCATTGTTCTCAGATTACTGAGAACAGCTGGGAGAGGAGGAAGAAGGGATCTCTAAGAACTTATTCCAGTGTGGATATTAAGATTTGGGCTGCGGTAAGATTTTGGTTGAGGGCCCTTAGCTTATATCTAAAATAAATAAATCAAGCAGGCATATGTCATATTGTTTTTTAAAAAATAAGAGCTTGCATGGCTAAGGTTGATTAAAACAGGCAGAAGTTACTTAAACCTTAAGGATTTGTTAAATGGATCGTGTATCTGAACAAAAGTGTCATCCTAAATAGAGTTTTATTAATTTTATTTACTTCATTTGTACCCTGCCTTTCTCACCACTGGGGATCCAAGGCAGCTTCCATCATTCTCTTCTCCATTTTATCATCACAGCAACTCTATGAGACATTAAGCTGAGAGACTGTGACTGGCCCAAGGTCACCCACCAACCTTCCATAAAATGAGAGGGGATTTGAATGCTGGTTTCCCAGATACTAGCCCAACATTTTTGACTGCCGCACAACACTGGCTCTTCTTCAAAGTTATGCCCTTCAAAGTCCACTGAAGTCAATGGCACTGTCAAGAGGTCTGATTTTCTGTAATGCTCACCACTATTTGGCTATGGTCCAAACAGGGTATGCAAAGGCCAAGGCTTCCATTGTGAACAGCAGCACTGTAAAAGCATGAGAGTCAGTTTGGTGTGGTGGTTAAGAGCAGTGGACTCTAATCCAGAGAACCGAATTTGATTCCCCACTCCTCCACATACAACGTGGAATGACCTTGGGTCAGTCACAGCTCTCTCAGAGCTGTTCTCTCAAGAGCAGTTCTCTCAGATCTATCTCAGCCCCACTTACCTCACAGGGTGTCTGTTGTGAGGAGAGGAAGGGAAGGAGATTGTAAACCACTCTGAGACTCTGAGTGAAGGGCAGGGTATAAATCCAATTCTTCTTCTTCTTCATTTTTAATCTCAAGGGAATATGAAATGTTTTAAGAACACAGGAAGAGCTCTGTTGGATCAGACCAATCGTCCATCTAGTAGTGTCCTATTTCACACTATAAGCACCTTCTTTGGAGGGGGCTGTAACTTGGATCACATAAATCCACTCCTCATCAAACTTGGAGGGCAGGTAGAGGAGAGTCAGATGGAGAGTTTGGTGTCTCTAGCATGCTGGGAGGCCATTCTTCCAGGTCACAAACCTCACAAACTGAACTGGTTCATTTGGATGACAGTTTGTGGTTCACAAACCAGGCACACCACGAACCACATTGCATTTTACTGGTTTGTACCCATCCCTAATTGTGATGTGACTTTTGGGGAAAACCTGGAAGTCATATCAGTGCTCTTTAGGAGTCACTGGAAATTCTATGGACTGACATCACTTTCAGGTTTTAATTGGTTTGTATAAGGAGGGATTTCATCAACTGATATGAATTAGTGATGCTGCTGTAATGCAGCAATTGCAAGCAATGAATGATTATCAACCACAATTTGTACAACTGAGAAGATAATTTGCATCATTATTATTTTAATCAGTGCTCTTTTACAATTGCTATGAAGGTAATTACTAACCTTATTATAAGATGTTCCCTTTCATGAAGGATATTTTTTGTGTGTATTTGAGAGTAAACTAATAAAGCCTATCACTATCATATTTTTCTATAGTATTTCATTCTTTCTTTGTATTATTTCTAGAATATTAAGAGTTATGTGTATATTTGAAGGGAATACAAGTTTTGTTGTTCATGCTTGCTTGTGTCTCCTGTGTTATCTCTGTACAATATGCATTGTTTCTATAGGGGTAACTCTTACTTTAATACTTTTTGCCCAGTTCTTCATGCACGTTTTGTTTTTCAATTAGCCATTATAAAATTTGATATTCCCTTAAAAAATCCTAACCACAGACTGTATTTCATATGCCAATTGCCTTGGCAAGAAAATGAACTTTGAAGATCCTCATTTGTAAAGAAAAGGGAATTAAACAGCAATTTATTCCTAATAGTGTTTTTTAAATATCATTAAATTTTAATCACGTAGGAGAGCACACTAATTTCATATTATGGATGAAATTACAAGCCATGTTTATGTATTTGATCACAGGTTAACCAAGCAATTTCAAGAGGAGAGCTTAATGTTTAATACAGAGGGTATATTTCATTTATAGTGAATATTTGCCTATGAGAAGATGGCTGGCAATGCATAAAAATGAAGGCCAATGTTTTCAGTCCAAGGAATTATCTATTTGTATTGGATGAAATTTGCCCAACTGCAGATGGTCCATTCAAAGTTCTGCTCATCATTAAAAATAATGTCTGTTGCTTTACTAAGGAGAATATCAACATGAGAAGGATCAAAATACTACTCAAGGCCTCTGGTGTAAGCAGATGGAACAGCTACACAATATGACGTCTCTGAATCCCTGTATGCCAATACACTGTTCCAGCTACAAATAAGACTAGACAGAAATTAGGGATTAGGATGTGAAGAAAGAGATGCCCACAACATTGGAAAGAATATCGACCCTCCATCTTCTATCCCATTCATATTCTGTAGCATGATAGGATCAGAGTAGGGCATCGTAGTCTGCCTCTTGGATATACCATCTCTATGGCTCTTGTAAGTAATGGAAAAAATGTGCTTGGCAATAGGAAAATCCAGTAGCAGCAATGCTGTCCTCCTTTACTGCATTATTGGAACACAACCTTTCTTTTAACATTGTTATCAGAAGAATGCTGAAAAATTCAAGGTGACTTGTGGGGGAAAATGTAAATGATAATAAAGGTTTTTAAAACAACCGCCATGTGGAGGGACAGCGGAAACTGGATGAGTGTAAGATCTATAGGGGAGAATAAGGAAAGTTAAGTGGCTGGGAACAAAATAGTTTTCACATTTACCATAAAGAAGATGAAGCACAAGTATTCTGCACTACTATGAAGCAAAGATTCTTCACTGAACAACTGTGCAGTGGAAACAGTTCCTGGAATGACACAGGCTATCATATGGATTTTTTTTAAGGAAAAGCAAGTTGAATAAATGCATAGTTCAAGTCCTCTTAAATGAATCCTTCAGTTGTGCATAGAGTTAAGAAGACCTTGCCTCTGGAGAAGTGTCTTTCAATATTCCACTAATGCTTGTGCAGTATTCTATCAAGTGCCTTCCAGACTGTGCATATCAGTGAGGCTTCAGTACTTGGTAAGTGTTACAAAGTTAGTGCCTCTTGAATGGTGCATAATTTCCAGTTGTCCAGCTTGCAAAAAATGATGCTACAAAATTAACTCCTTGTGTACTGTATAATATTGTATACCAATGTAATTGGATTTCATAATTGCATTTAGCTTTTCCCTTTTCAGAATGCTCCTCAAGATAGATTCTAGTCTGGGTTTTTGGTTTCAGTGACTTGCTAAACGGTCGCATCCCACTGAGCTCTGATGGATGTGTTCCATACCAGAGTGGCAAGAAGGGAGACCGGACGATTTTGGTCTCCTCTAGAACCCCTGTAGGGGGATTCTAGCCTGGGACGTGAAGAGAGGTGCTCCCGAAGCCGTGGCTGAGGGACTGAGGCTCCCTTTTGTCCCGAAAGGTTCTACTGCACTAGGGCCAGCAATGGCACTCAGAGGCACACACCGAGTCCAGAGTGAGCAAAGGATCTAAATGAAGCAGAAGAATTTACCCTTTCATGCAGCAGCTAACTGATATTAAACGTGAGTGCCGAAATACCTAAAATGAAGCATTAGTGGGATTGAATTTAAACATAAGCCTAAAATCTGAAGAAGGGGGGAAACCCTTGTGGAGGGGGAGGAGTAGCCCTTTCCTAGTTTAAACAACTGAATAAAAGATTAAGATGGAAACTGAATTCAAGCGTACCCATCTATCTGAACCCACCCAGTGCCAAGAACGGTTTTTAGCACTCCAGAGAAAGATCTCAGAACTTTAAAGATCTTTTACTTTTAACATAAACAATGTCTCAGTGTGGGGGAGGAAATGGTGTCTAAAATGAAACTTACTACAGGAACTACATCATCACTGAGTCATAGACCAGAAATGACCATAGACACTGCAAGCATGATTTCCGAAGCATTTTGCCCTCTGCTGGACCAGATGACAAACCTCATCAAAAACTTTGAAACTCTCCAAAAAGAGCTTAAGGAAGTCAAGTCCACAACAGAGAAGACAGCTAAAAAACTTCAAAAAGCTGAACACAATACAAAAACTTTGAATCAAAAAGTGGAATCAGCAGAAAAGGAAAGAACTTCAGCAAAACAACAACTATTACAACTTCAAGTGGAAAGATCCTCATACGTCCTTAGATTTCAAGGGATCCCAGAAAAAAAGATGAAAGCCTCAGACAGATCTTAAGTGAATCACTGGCTCCTCTGATGAATTGTGAACTGGAAACATTACAATCAGATATAGATATGGTCTACCATATTTACCCAGAGTTTGTTAAGAAAAATAATCTTCCAGGGGAAATTGTGAAATTTTTAAGAAGATCAACAAGAGAGTTGAAAGCAACTAATGGGACAACCCTAAAAATCCAAGGAGAAGAAGTAAAGACTTTGAAAAACATTCCATTTGAAATACAGAAAAAGAGAAAACAATATAAAAACATTACAACACTACTGCAAGAAAATTCAACTCCATACCAATGGCTTATGCCAGAAGGACTGACTTTCAGTTATAAAGGAAAAAAAGAAAAGATTGATTCTTTGGCTAAGGCCAAAACATTTTTAGAACAACAACAAACCCCACTGAAACCAAAAGGAGAAATACAGGACAATAATGCTACAGATATAAGCAAACAAGATGGGTCAAGCAGTGGCAGTTCCTCATCTACATCGGTGTCTTTAGGCAACTTTATCGACTCTGATTCTGAATCTGAACTAGGGGTGGCTGCTCCTAGATCATTTAAGGTCAAACTCCCCTCTGAGAAGAAGAAGAAGTGCAACCAGAAGAAGTTAAAGTGAAGATCTGAGAATTTGCTTTGTTTTTATCTGATATAATGCACTATCATGTTATTTTAAATTGTATTTCAAGCCAGTGCTATTTTATTATATCTATTTTGTAATCATATCTATAGGGAATTCCTAACTCGAATCTAGACCTTTTAAGATCCTTGCCTACTTTGTATTTTAGAGTATAGTGTGGTAGTTTGTAGATGTTAGGTTGTAGTGATAAAAGCAATAAAATCCATGGGATTTCTGATGTGCAGTCTGGATGAATTTGGCATTACAGTTTTTCAAAACCAATATACCAAATATTCTTCCAGTGTATCACAATTAAAAAATGACCTTGACTTTCTTAGCTGTACTGGTGTGTATAAAACAAATGTCTGCTTTCTTCCTCTCTGCCCTAGAGTTGAAATATAGCACTACATAATTATCTATCATAGCAGAGCACAAAGTATCACAGAGGTTATAAAATAACTTATATAACATATCATTGAGAGTGGAAAAGAATGCATGGACCTATAGAATAAATGGTCAGCAGAAGTCTGTATCACAAGCCAAAGGCACACTGACTGATACCGGTATACTGTAGTGTGCTGTGAGTCAGGACCCTTGGTTCTACTGCATTCATGCACACTTCAGTGTTTGCTTTGAGAAGGTTAACACACACACCTTTTTTACTTTTCAAAATTATTTTTTTTAAAAAACTGCAGTTGCCCTGAGTCCTCAGAAACATATTCCCTAGCCCTGCATATACCCATCTTCCATGTGTTGAGCCCCCAATAGTTATTAAAAATATAATATGAAGGTAGTAGTATTGACTTGATGTACAGTGGTTAGTAAGATGCCCTTTATATTTATTTATTTATTACATTTATATCCTGCTTTCCCCGCCATGGCAGGCTCAGGGCGGCTAACAAACATACATGTAGATGTATACATTAAAACTCCAGATATACTAAAAGCAAAATTAAGTTAAGATCACAGTATAAAACCATAACTACTCAGCACATGACTATAATGGAAGATGGTGATGTTCTCTCAACATTTGAATGGTTGCCTAGTCCAGGCTCCAGGATCCTGCCAGGCTGTTAATTGTCAGGCTGGTGGTGATGTTGGTGTTAAGGCGTTAGGGCCAGTCATCCTGAACGCTACAAAAATACTATATAAAATACTGTTCTTAAGATTATGAGTTTAAAAAATCCAACTAATTTTGCATTTTAAGGATTGCAAGCCCAAACCCCCACCGAGCCTGCATAAAGAGAAGGCACTGGCACTGTGTGGAGCACAGCGCCAGGCAGGGGGCGGAGCCAGCCTATTTAGGTTTGGCTCCCGCCTCCTGCCTTTGCAGTTAGTAGAAGTCCTCTGCACGCTCGTTTGAAGTGCGCTCGAGGACTAGGGCTGCTGGCTCCGAGAGGCCTTCGGCTGAGGAGCAGCAGCAGCTGAAGGGCAGGGGCCAGGGCCTTGGAGGAAGGCCCGTTCGGTGGCCCCTGCCCCTGGCGGCGGCCCCTGGCGGCGGCGGCCCCTCTGTGGTGGCCGGAGCATTGGGTCTGTGACAGGAAGCTTTGGGCCATGGCGCTGGACGCGGCGTCGGGCTGCAGAGCCGGTCGGGGCATCGGGACGCAGCATCGGTTGTTTCTGGGGGCCATGACGGCATCAGATCCACAGGTTTGCTGCTGGGCGACATGGCGGGGCCTCACTGTCATTTAAAAACAACAATAATAATACTAATAATAAAATAAAAAGGGGAGGAAGGCACTAAAGCAAACGAACAGGTGGGGTGGCAGCGCTGCAGGTGGTGAGGCTGCGTAGTGCCACCCCCCCCACACTCGATTCCCCACAGTAAAGCGACCTTGTTTTGGCTCCTTCCCTTTCTTTATCCCTAATTTTGGTACTGGGCTGGGTGGCTGATGACTATCCCCCCCCTTCGGTTCAATTGTTGGAGGGCTCTGGTTATTTGGCCAGGGTTCATAGGCCTTCTTAGCAACTGGCCTACCAGAGGCGGTCATTTTGTGGTGATGCCCTGGGTGAGTGGCGGCAGCCATTTTATAGTAAGGACAACCTTTGTGAATGGTGGCCATTTTATAGTCATTTTATTTTATAAAGACCATTGTTAACTAATTACATTTATATTGAACCATTATAAATTGCTGCCTTCGGACAGCGCTGGCTCTTCAGCTTTGAAATGGAGTTGAGCACCGCAACCCTGAGTCAGATTCGACTGGCTTTTGAACAAGGGAACCTTTCCCTTTCCCTTGTGGCATACCTTCTGGTGCTATACTTTCCTGTCCTTCTCAGGTGTCCCTGGATGCACGAACAAATACATTTTAGGTGGGTGGCCAGGCAGTCCGTAGTGTCAGAACAATAATGTGGTGTATCCACAGGGAAACATGGACGCAGGGAAACATGGACGCAGGGCCAGGCTAAGGCTTGAGCTTCGTGTCTCTAGACAATAGATTGGAGGCTTCTCGCGTTCTTCCAATCGAGGAGCCCGGGGTAATTCAATCAACTGTAAATAGCAAATCACGGGTGTTGTTTGTGTTTGGGGTGTGGGCTCACTGGGGATAAAAAGCCGGCCTGCGAGCCGACTTAGTTGTCTTGTTCCTGATCTAAATAAAGTATGTGAGAGCTGAAATCACTCGTCAGTCTCAGTACTTTTCACTGGCGACGAGGATGGGATGCCAACTCCCTCCCTGAACAACGACCATGAAGAGGAGCATCGCATCGAGCCAGCCGCTCATCGCACTGCTCACGAGCACCGCACCACTGACCCCGAGAGCAGCACCGCACCGCTCACCGCAACCGAAACTGCGCTCCCGAGCACCGCATCGAGCCCGCCACTCCTGCACCACTACCGAGCCTCACCGCTGACCCTGAGAGCAGCGCGCCTTCCGTCCGACAACTGCAGCCTCGCAACCCCGCTCACACACCCCGTGGTAAGATGGCCACGCCCACCACCCACCTAAGCGCCTTCGATCTCTCCCAACCGCAGAAATGGGATGCCTGGCTGGAGACCTTGGAGAACTATTGCGGATATCATGATGTGGTGGACACCAAGAAAAAGAAACAGCTGTTCCTCAGTGTCTGCGGCGTCGACACCCTCCTCTTCTTGCAGGATCTCATAAACCCCAAGACCACTAAGGAGGAGTCCTACGCGGCGCTGGTAAAGGCCCTCACGGACCACTTCTCGCCAAAACCCACAAAATTTGTCAAGCGCCTGGGGTTCTTCGTGAGGGTCCAGGGCCCAGACGAGTCCACCACGGAGTTCCTGGCGGGTCTTTGGCGAGCGGCCACGAGATGTGAGTTCCCAAGCCTCTCGGACACGCTGCTTAACCAGTTTCTTGTGGGCCTCTGGGAGTCCAAACTACAGCGGAAACTGGCAAGCAACAACGACCTCACGCTGGAAAAGGCCATCCAGGAGGCCACAGCCTACGAAAAGGCCCACCAAGACCGCCGCAGTTCGGCAATCCACCGCACACAAAGAACGTGAGGGTCCGACGTATCGGACAAGGAGGAGGTACTCCAGGTATGCCACCGACTGTCCCACCGACCCCCGCGGGCCCGAGAGGCCAAATCCCAGTCATCTGTAGCTTGCGCGAGCTGCGGCAGCGCTCACGAGTGATGGACCTGTCGATTTCGCTCCGCGATCTGCCGGGCTTGCAACAAAGCGGGACACATCGAGAAGGTCTGCCACTCCAAGGGACACCGTATGAACCTCACGGTGCAGATCAAGACAGAGGACCTCCACACCGTTTCCGTCAACCACCAAACGGTATGTAACTTGCCCCCTGACAGCCCAGACAAGTTGCATGTAACTGTTTTAATTGAAGGGTCCCCCTGCCGGATGGAAATCGACTCCGGCTCTTCGTATTCCATAATTTCGGTCGAGACCCTCTGCAACTTATGCCCAAAGGGGGGACCCCAGTTGCGCAAGCCACAGGGTCTACTGTTATGGGACTTTAACAAAAACCCTGTGGCAGTCCGTGGCTGGGGCAAGTTCTGGGTCCAGTTCAAAGGATTTTCGGGGCAGCTGGACCTGTTGGTGGTGGAAGGGTGCCTAACCAGCTTGCTGGGACTGTCATGGTTCAAGCCCCTGGGTCTGCAGATATCGGGACTTAACCAAATCTGGATGGCCGACTGGGAGGCGGTCTGCCAGGAGTTCCCTAAAGTGTTTGATGGGACCCTAGGACAGTACACCGGGGACCCCATTTCCCTGGACTTGGACCCGGCCGGCCGCCCCATCCGCATTAAGGCACGCGTTCCCACCCCTGGCCATGTGGGCGAAAATCGAGGCCGAGCTCGACCGCCTTGTTGAGCAGGGGGTGCTAGTGCCAGTTGCATCTGCGTACTGGGAAACCCCGATCGTCACGCCAGTAAAGCCGAACGGGGACGTGCGGATCTGCACAGATTATAAATGCACCCTGAACAAGGCTCTGCAGGACCACGCATACCTGGTACCAGTGGTGAGCCATGTCCTCGCTTCCCTGGCGGGGGCAAGAATCTTTGGTAAGCTCGACTTGGCACAAGCTTACCAACAGCTGCCTGTGGATGATGTCGCAGCAGAGGCCCAGACCATTGCGACCCACAAGGGGGCTTTCCGGGTCACAAGGCTTCAGTTCGGGGTTTGTGTAGCTCCTGGGATTTTTCAATCTTTTATGGACTCTCTCCTAAAAGGCATCCCCGGAGTGCAGCCCTTTCTAGATGATGTGATCATCGCGGTGCTGGACAACACCTCCTTCGCAGACCATCTCCGCCAGGTCCTACAACGGTTCGACACAGCCGGCCTCAAGGTAAAGAAGGAGAAATGCCTCCTGGGGGTGCCCCGCATCGAGTTCCTGGGGTTCGCAGTGGACGCACAAGGGATCCACCCCACAGACGACAAGGTGAAGGCCATTGAACATGCCCCCCCCACCCTCCTCCAAGGCGGAATTGCAGGCATTCCTCGGCCTGCTCAATTTTTACCACCTGTTCCTACCCCTCAAGGTGGCCATGGCGGAGCCGCTCCACCACCTCCTCAACAAAGACACACCCTGGGTTTGGGGCCCGGCGCAGGCAGCGGCTTTTCAAGGTGTCAAGGATTTACTCGTGTCAAACGCGGTCCTCCACCATTTCTCGGAGTCGCTCCCGGTGGCCCTCGCCTACGACACCTCGCCCTATGGAGTTGGCGCAGTCTTGGGGCACCGGTTGCCGGACGGCCGGGAGGTCCCAGTCGCGTACTATTCCCGAACCCTATCTTCGGCGGAGCGGAACTACGCACAAATTAATAAGGAGGCGCTGGCGATTGTGGCTGGGGTGAAGAAGTTTCACCATTACCTCTATGGCCGGCCCTTCGAGATCTTGATGGAACATAAGCCACTTCTGGGACTCCTTGCCGCTGACTGCCAAACTCCACAGATGGTTTCGCCCCGAGTCCTGCGGTGGTCCATTTTCTTGTCGGGGTACGCATACTCCCTCACGCACTGACCCGGGAAGGCTATGGGGCTTAGTCACCTTCCCCTGGCCACCACGGACCCCGACCCGGCCCCGGTGCACATGGTTGCTCTCCTGGAGGCGCTTCTGGCCCGGCCGGTCCATGTGCAGGAGGTGGGCCGCGCCTCGGCCCGGGATCCAGTCCTTTGCCGTGTTTTGGACTGGGTGGGGAGGGGGTGGCCAGTGGCCAAGGAGGGCCCCGAGTTTGCCCCATTTGCATCCTGTAAGCATGAACTGTCCACACATAAGGGATGCTTGATGTAGGGAGGCCAGGTGGTGATCTCAGCGCCACTACAGCAACAGGTCCTGGAGGAGTTACACAAACACCACCCCGGCATCGTCCGCATGAAGGCGTTAGCATGAAGCTATGTCTGGTGGCCAGGCCTCGATCGGGATATCGAGGACAAGGTGAGGAAATGTCAGCCCTGCCAGATCTCACGCCCAGAACCACCAAGAGCCCTGGACCGAGCCTGGGAATCGTCCCACCGCCCCTGGTCACGCCTCCACTTGGACTTTGCCAGCCCGTTCCAGGGGCAGCTTTTCTTCATATTGGTAGACTCCTATAGTAAATGGTTGGAGGTCGTCCCGGTGGCATCCACCTCCTCCAAAGCCGTCATCAGGGCAATGTGGCGGATTCTGAGCACTCATGGGCTGCTGGACACGCTCGTCACAGACAATGGCACCGCGTTCACCTCCCGAGAGTTCCAGGAGTTCACCGCGTATTATGGGATCCGGCACGTATGCTCCGTGCCATTCCACCCCGCCACGAACGGGCAAGCGGAAAGGATGGTCCGGACCGCCAAGGACGCCCTTCGTAAGTTTGAC
Organism: Gekko gecko; assembly: GCA_029375565.1. Taxonomy (NCBI): domain Eukaryota; kingdom Metazoa; phylum Chordata; class Lepidosauria; order Squamata; family Gekkonidae; genus Gekko; species Gekko gecko. Next base: position 131,376,626 of record JAPDNY010000005.1, read on the forward strand.
TCCCCAGACTGGGAGTATAAGCTCACCAAATTCCTGTTTGGACAGCGCATCACCCCACATGCCACCACAGGACGCATCCCGGCTGAACTCCTCCTGGGTCGCCGCCTCACATTGCGCCTGGACAGGCTACACCCAGACCGGGCACCGGAGCGCGAGCTGGACACTGAGGACCAACGAGCCAGCAGAGGGTTCTTCCCAGAGGACCCTGTGTACGCCAGGAGCTACACCGCAGGACCACCCTGGGTCCCGGCAAGGGTGGTCCGGGTCCGGGGACCACGATCGTATGAAGTCTCCTGCGAGGATGGCACCGTGCTGCACCGCCACATAGACCAGCTCAGCCGATGGGTCGAGCTGCGGGAACCAGAGGACTATGAGGATCCCGGCCTGCAGGAAGCTGGAGAGCCGCAACCCACAGCGCGGGACCCCAGCCCAGTAGAAAGCTCCACGGCCGCACCAATGCCCCCAGTGCCGGACGTTCTGACGGCCGCGGATGCCGCTGTGATAACCGAGCCAAGCCCCTTGGCACCAGTAGGCCCCCCGATGCGGACACCGGTGCCGGCCCCTTCCCCGGTCCCGGCTCTCCGATGCTCAATGAGGGTCAAGAGGCCGCCGTCTTATTTACAGGACTTTGTTTGTGGGTGTCTCACGGACCAAGGGGGGAGGAGTGTGGTGTATCCACAGGGAAACATGGACACAGGGCTACCATGTGCTCGGACCGGTTCTGACCGGTCCGCCACACAGCCAGGCTAAGGCTTGAACTTCGTGTCTCTAGACAATAGATTGGAGGCTCCTCGCGTTCTTCCAGTTGAGGAGCCCGGGGTAATTCAATCAACTGTAAATAGCAAATCACGGGTGTTGTTTGTGTTTGGGGTGTGGGCTCACTGGGGATAAAAAGCCAGCCTGCGAGCCGACTTAGTTGTCTTGTTCCTGATCTAAATAAAGTATGTGAGAGCTGAAATCACTCGTCAGTCTCAGTACTTTTCAAATAACTTGCATCTTGTGACACCTTAGGGTCTGCCACAAGTCTCAGTATAATAAGCCAAGTGTTCTTAGGCAGGAGACTGGCAGCAAGGTAAGGCTGTCTTGCTCATTCCATGTTATATGGTGAGCGGCTAGCTCCTTAATTTGTAAGACCAGTGTGGTGCAGTGCTTAAGCAGATGGTCTCTAATTAGGGAGAACCAGGATTTGTTCCCTGCTCCTCCACTTGCAGTTTGCCTGTTGGCAAGCCGGGATGACTGTGGGCAAGCCATAGTTCTGTCAGAGCTGTTTTTAAAGAGCAGTTGCAAAGAACCTCTCTCGGCCCCAGGACCACTTTGATGCTCTGGTAAGGGGCAGGGTATAACTCTTACTACCTCCTTCCTTCCTTCTCTATCTGCTGTTGCTGGCATGGTTTTAAGGCAGGATTTATTAGGGTACTAATCTCTGCAATAACTGCCTTGAGGGCATTTCAGGAAGAGATCACTGTTCCCTCCAGGCTGAGTTGGTGCGGGCTGGCTCATAGTTTTGTTTTGTTTTGGTCTCTGGCTCACACTGTTTTGTCTAGTTTCAGGCTGCAATAACTGGAATAGTGATTTCACTTTAAAAATCACAAGGTGGGGTTGGTGATCAATGTAAGCTGAGTTAGTGTGGGCTAGCTCACAGTTTTGGCCTCTGGCTCACACATTTTTGTTTTGGCTCAGGATGGATGGCTCCAGAGCAAACTGGTTTATGCAGCAGTCAAATCACTCGATTACAACTTTAGTGCCAATGGCTCTCAAGGTAGAATTTTGCTCACAAGACTCCGCAGCTTGGAAGGAGTATTTGGAAGCAAAGTCTCAATGACAGACCATCTGCTTGGCATGCATATGGTCCCGGGGGTCCATCCTGGCATCTTTAGTTGAAGGATTTGGAGATGGATGATGTGACAGACCTCTGCCTGAGACCTGGAGAGCTCCTGCTGCTGAGTAGGCAATACTCATTTTATTAAGCTTTAAACCGTGCAGCGCTATTGAGGGGGCTATTCCTTCTGAAGTATCAAAATGGCTTGCCTACTTATTGCAGCTGGGCTTATTTATTTTTGAGACTGTAGATATGGATCTTTATTTAAAATAGCATTTTTACATGGTTTTATTCAGAGAAAGACAGTATAAATTGCCAATCTTCCAATTACAATATTTGGCCCCAATGCAATAGGGATATATTTCCAGTGCAGTGGTTAAGAGTGAAATCAAGTGTAATCTGAACAGAAAGCAGCTGAACTTCTAAGGGTTTCCTTCTGTGAAGGAATCCTTGTCTGTAACATGCAAATTTGATAGTGTGAATGCACTCTGAGTTGGTGAATGGGTTTAATCTTTTTCATGTGTTAGGATTCACAAACATTCATTGCAATACATCATTGGTACCTTCTGTTTTCTCTTTTAGAAGGAATACAGTGTGACTTTCAACCTGATGCTGTGATCTTTGACAGCCGGCACATCGTTACATCTATTGGTTGGTCCTAATGAGCACTCTTCACAGGTTTAATAGCGCATTTCTCTTTAAGGGGAGGTACAATGAGTCACCATGGCCTGCAAGAGTGGCGTTGGTCATGACAAGCTTTGGATTGTGCCAGCTGGGATGCAGTGGCACTGCCACAGCAACAGAAATGAGGCAGGTGGCTTCCAGGGAGGTTCTGTGGGGGCTGTTCTGCCCACTTGCTTGGCCAGGAAAGAACTACTTTCAGACATGGCAGCCCAGCCTTCCATCAAGTATATATGGAATAGGGTCCACTGAATACATGTTCCCATTACGGTGAATGGACATTTAGCCTGCATGTAGGTATACACCTGTTTGTAAGAGGGCCAGTGCACTTTAATGTGTGCTTGTCCTTGGTCTTTAGGAAAGGAACCCAGTTTCTATAAGAAATTATAGGTACTGTGCACTCTTCAGGGTAGGGTGGTTTTTCAATTGTCAGTAAACTCATCAGAGTTCACATCCAGTTCCAGGAGAAAAATAAAGCAGAAGAGCATAATTTGAGTTCAGTAGCACCTTACTTTCTTTCTTCTTATCTTACTGTTCTTCTGACTTAAAGGTCTTGAACAGATCGAGTTGCAACCCTCTTTCAAGAGACCACTGCAGTTAATTTTTTAGTGACTGCTAAGGTAATTTTCCAGTCCTCATCTACGATGAAAAACTGCAATTTTTTTGAGATGGTAAATTCACATATCTTTCTTTGAAATCAGACCAAATTTCACACTCCGATAAGATATGTTCTAGGGACTCAAGTTGGCCAGATCCATATTTACAAACTCTGCACCTTAAGGTGCAACAAGATTTCCAGGGTATATGCATTGGAGAGTCAAACACTTCCTTTGGACCAGTCTTGCTGGTCTTTAAGGCACTTCTGTGGACTTGAATCTACTGCAGACCAAGGCAGCTAGCCACCTGAAACTTTCTCAGAATGAGAGAGGTGATAAAACAGGCCCAGATTTTGTTTTGCATTGTTTAAATACCATTCAAACAAGAGTCTCAGAGAGGGAGAAAAACTGTAAAATATTTTTCAATATCTGTAAAAGTTTGAAAGCTTATTAAATTTGTTTTTATGCTCAAGTGCAAGATGGAACCTTCAAAAAGGAGATGTGTGCATATTTGTGGACACAAAGTGTCTTCATTAGTATGTAAATTTCTCATTTCCTTTTTAAATAAATATGTCTTTAATTAACTACTCAAAACATTACTTGAGAGGAGTGGTAGAAGCTTAGCATGATCTCATGTACTTGAAAATTAATGATCCAGTCTACTTTCTGGCACCATTACTCATGTAGATCATAAAGCCTGAATGAATTATATATAAAATCTAATGACTGACTTTTGGAGCAACAGCACAACACAAATAAAATAATTGCCATCTTGAGCAACAGTACCATTATTATGCAAATATTCCCTTTATTCAGCTTGACCCTGGGCTTCCATTAATCAGAAAACTGCAAATACTAGTCAATTTCTGCCGTATGTTTGCTTTAAAAATGTTTTTTTAAAATGTTGGCAATGTAACACACAAATTTTTTCCCCACTGGAGCTATTAAATGGAGTGGGGAAAGGGATACCATTTCTGATGTTCTACCAATCATCTCTTTCTGATGTGTAGAAAAATTCTCTACACCATGTCGCAAGAAAATGACACTGACCAAGCTGACCTATAGTAAAGGAATCAGCTTCAGAATATTCAGTCATCTGTATGGGCTCAGAGTGTTGATTTAGTGAGTGTACACATACCCAGCAATTTCCATGAAGACTTGTTCATTTATTTCTAAACAAATTCACATTCAGGTAAAATTCTAAAGGTGATACATTGTCATAAAGTACTGGAAAAAGATACCCATTTTAAAACAACAGCAATTAAAAAATAGAAAATACGGGGTTTCGGTTTCGGCATCGCGAATGGCGGCCGCTTCTCGGGACACTCCCGGAGGCGGTTAGCCCACGCGCAGTTAGGGGGGGTCTTCGCATGTGCGAAAGACCCTAGTGAGCCTTAGGCAAAGGCTCCGAACCGGGGGTGCTTGGGGAGTAGCCTCTTTGCCGGCAGACAGCCGGGAAATTGAGGCTTTCTCCCTGCCCCAATCGGCCCCGCTGCGGCGTGCCCGTAATGGGACTTAGCGGCGCCACCGATTTCCAGGAGTGAAGACAGCGCTATGGCTTAAAATAAAAAGAAGAAATAGCATCGAATCGTGAGTTGAAGATCTATTTTGAAGCGTAAATCGGAGCCCCCCTGCATGCGTATAAGCGTTGGGAGGAGGGAGGAGTTCCCACCCCCTTTGAGAAGCAAGATCTACAAAGGGAGCGCGAAGGGGGGCTGAGAGAAAAAAAAATGTTGTTGAAAGTACCGTTGGGGTTGCATGGAAGATTGTGATCATTTTAGCTTCCTGGGGGATGCGGCACGAACTTTTTAAAAGTAAATAAAAAAACAAAATGTCGATACTGGAAAAAGTCCTGCAGACACCGGAAGAGAAGAGAGGAGGGACTTCCGATCCAGACAGCCCCCCCAAGAGCTTGCTGTCAATCAACAGGAAAAGGAGATGCTGTGCCCCCTGCTGGAACAATTGCAGAAAATCAACGAAACTCTGTCTAAAATGGATAGTGTTCTCATCAGTCGACAGAAACAGATATCGGAAACAACTAGAAAGATGATGGAGATCGAACAGAAATCGAATTTGATTCTAGGTTTCCAGGGCGTTAAAGAAGAAGAGAAAGAAGATCTCGGATTTACCTTGACAAATGTCTTGGCACCCCTAACTGGCAGTGAAGCGATAAAATTAAAAGAAGAGGTGGATGAGGCTCCCAAAGCCTATTCCGCTTTTATAAAAGAGAATACTCTGCCAGTAGAAGGGGATGTTGAGCATAGTAAGCGACAAACTGGAGATCTAATTTCATCTGAAGAGTTTATGGAGCCCAGGAAGCTTGAAGGCCAGAAGTTTAAGGAAAAAGAGAAAAGAAAGAAGAAGGATTTCATCTTTAAAATACAGAAACTTCTGAAGAGACACGCCAGCAGGGAGGAAGATGCAGTATTCCAAACTGGGACAAGCGAAGAGGACAGCAGCCCAGGGGAAAGTGGTGATGGAATGGAAGACTTCAAAGTTAAAATGGACTCAATCCATAACTGGAAGAGATTTAAAAAGAAGATACTTTGAGGACTGTTCGTGTAACATCTGGAAGGAGCTGTTTAATTACTAACCCCAATGGACTTTACTAACTGCATTAACAGAGTGACTTTGGACTTTGCGATAGTTAAAAAGAAGATCTTCTAACCATGATAGATGCCAAATTGGTATTGGTTATTAACCTAAACTAACCCTCACTAACAGGAAAAATTTCACTCCATCTTTTTCTTTCTCCATCTGTCTACCCTTCCCGTTTCTTATAAAAAGAATAAAATTCTCTCTTTTTTAAGAGAGTTTTACAAAAAAAAAAAAAAATAGAAAATACAATGGTGCAGTCATGTCCATACATCTACTAAGTTCAGGTTACAAGACTTGAGAAAATAAAGGGCTTGTGTAGCAGTTTGCCCAGGCTGGGTGTTCCAAAACTGTGGTCCCATCACAAGAAAGCCCTGCTCTGCTCCTAAGTACTACATGATCTACAGTGCAGTCCTGAACAGAGTAACCCCTTCTTCAGTTTTTGTTAATTTCTAAAAAAAAAAGTGACCTGAAAGAATCTACAGCTGATGTAAGGTTCAGAGAAGCTCGTATAACAGGAGACTGCAGACACAATGAATGAAAGTGGTCATTCAGGAAAAAACACTCATGAAAGCAACATCTTACAAAAGGTATCTGTGATGTTCAAGAATTTCAGAGTCTAGGCCTCCTATTGATCTAAGGCAAATGACACAAAACCTTGTAACACTGGCATCTTTGCTTGTAACGAGAAACATTCTACTTGCAGAGAAACGAATAAAACAATGTCAGGAGAATTCACCCTAATTACTCCATGAGCAGCAAAACTGATCCTACTTTTACAGTATCCTAGCTAATGAAAACAAAGGCACTAGAATAACTGATAAGCATATGGCAGCTCCTTACTGATGGGATGAGCTTCTGGAGGAGATCAGGGCCCTGCAGGACCTCTTGCAGTTCCTCAGGGCCTGCAAGATGGTGCTCTTCCACCAGGCATTCAACTAGGAGCCGCACTAAACACCTAAGAAGTGACCCTGTGCCCTGGCCAACAACTTACAGCCTGTGTTCACCACACACATAATATGTTCAACTGAGCGGGTGTGAGTATACCACCATGACTGCCACCTAAGTAATACTGTTTTACTTGAAACCTCTGCTCTCGCACTTTACTTGAATACTGTTCCAGCACTTTAGGATAATGAATATTTAATTTGTTATGATGTTTTATAAATGATTTTAATTGTATTTATATATGTATTTTATGTAAGCTATGCTGAGCCTGCTTTGGCAGGGAGGGCAGGGTATAAATTGAATGAATGAATAAATAAATAAATAAATTCTACTATTTTCTAAAATTAAATTGTATTAACTTTTAAGAAAATGAAGTGCATTTAAATATACCATGCAACCTATTGCAGTTTTGGCTGTACTGGTTCATCTTCCCAACATTTTGTATGTATAAATTTCTGGGCTATGGGTCCAGAATCAGACTGTGTAAATAAGCCAATTGCATGACAGAATTGTCAGTGTGTACTTCAGTAGGTAAGAATGAGCATTTCCCAATGGAAATAGTTGACTAGCTGAGGTCACACGCACCTGTTGAAGTGGAGGGAAAGCAAGGCTATTTCCTCTGGAGGAATTTGACATGCAGTTGCAAGATCACACCTCCCTTTGTGGCTACAGGTGCAACCTGTCACTGAGTGATCAGACACAACTGCGGCTGAGTTGGGGGGGGGTTGGCCATTTGTTTCCCATGTACATAAACAAGGGCCCCTTATGGAGTATGTGATGATGCGCATACTGTGAAGGGGGAGGCACCAAGCCAGAATGGCATGCAGGCATCCTGATGGCATGAGCCCGTGTTTGCATGATCAGACAGAGGAAAGTCCATCCATGGCCCATCAGAACCCGTTAGAGCCAGACTTTCCCTGGTGTCTTTTAATTCTGCTTCTGCAGCAGAGCAGCACAGGTTGCCAGTGACTGCAGGATACTTCCCAGATGTTGCTGTCTGATTGCTCCCTTTAGATCTGTCAGGCATTCACACCTATGTCAGATCTAAAGGTGTGTGTGATCGCAGCCATTGACAATTTAAGGGCCAAACTACATGATACAATTGGCTGTACAGGCCCACACTGGGATAAATAATTCCTACTAGAGCTGTTTTTGCTTGGGAAAATGTGGAAGCTGGAGCCAGTCCTCCCTGCCATAGCAGTCCTGATCTGAATCTGGCCTTGTGGCTGTGGGGAAGTGAGTCAGGCTGAAGTACGCCAACCTGACTTGTGGCCAAATGTGATGAGGCATTGCAGACATTTACTCTCAGTCCATCACTGTGTCCTAATTCAAATTGGTGTTGGAAAGTGCCATCAAGTCATAGCCAATTTATAGCAACCCTACTGGGGTATCAAGGCAAGAAAAGGCAAACTCAGAGGGGGTTTACCATTACCTTCCTCTGTATAGTGATCCTGCTTCCCCTGGTGGTTTCTCATCCAAATACTAATCAGGACCAATGCTGTTTAGCTTTTAACACATGACAGGACCAGGCTAGCCTGGGCCATCTGAATTCAGATTGATGCAAAGCTAAAGGGAATTAACTCAATTAGAAACAACCTCATAGAGAAAAGCATTCATAATATTTCTGAGTATTTTACTTCCAAGTATTTCTTTCCAAAACCATTTTATATTTCTATGCTGGTCAACTAGACTGGTTGGACAGACAGAGTTTAAGATGCCAGCTCTCTAAACTGCACATTGAATACTATAGCAAAAATCAAGGAAAACTTTCAAACTTTTGTTCAACAAGATATCATCATAGAATTGGTCAAAATAAATCAGCAAAAAAGAACATGCACAGAGGTTTCCAACATTAATATTATCTGTTAAACCACATACATCAGTTCTTATTTTTCCACCTATATTGCCTAGGAGTAAAAGTTAAAATCAGTACTGTGCAAAAGCCATTACTAGGTCCCCTGTTCTGTAGAAATCCAAAATAATTAGTCTGCTGTGGGAGAAGATCAGTCAGAAAATCCCAGGGTGGAGAGCCACTCGGACTCTTACAACTTCTAAAAAAGCTCAAGTTACAACATTCCTTTTGAAATTAATGGCAACTGTACAAAAGAATTGCTTGGCCTACTGTTCTTGTATTTGCTTTGTGGTGTGTACGCTGACAGATATGTGGAGTACACACTGGGCTTTCCCATATGCTCGATTTACTCCTGATTTTCTTGGCAGGCAATTCACAAGCATAGCAATCAGCTTGGGCATCATTTTTCCTCACGTCTGCCCTCCCCCTGCATTTTCACAGTTGCAGATTCAGTTTATTTTCTTCCACATGTGCCTTATATAATCATGATTTCCAATGGGGGTGCTATTGCCATCAGTGGCATTATCTGTGGTGTCACAGCACACACACCCTTTGTATTTTTTGCATGTGCTTACATCAATATATTGATATTATGGCAGAATTTTTTAAAATACCAAAAATGAACAAACATTTAAGAATGAAGAAAATAGCGGGGGAGCCCTCCATTAATATATGTAAGACTGCTGGGGGAAAGGGTAGCATTCCCAAGGTGGGAAGGCTACAGCTGGCTATTGGGATTGTTGATGCAAGACCCCCACCACCCATGCCAGCCTGTCTTTGCATAGTGAAGGACAGGTTGTATCACCCCTCTATAAGCTATCAATCACCTCTGCTTCTTAGTTATGTATTATGTGAATATTGTTTGTATGCTTGATAATGTTTAGTAAAGAAATCATTATTATAGCCACCCAGTTTCTGTGTCTATTCCTAGGTTCTTGAGAATTCAAACTCTGGTATACACAGGTCTGATCCTATAGTTAAGCCAATTGCATATTAATAATTATAATTCCCCATCTTTATTAAATAATAGAGCAATTCAGCTAACACCATGGGGTTTTATGCCATAATGATAAATCTGGGATTAATGTACTTTTCCAGCGTGAGGCAACCAGCTTTCATTTTTTTTTTTTTTAAGTAAGTCTCTAATCTACAAAGGAAGAGGATATAAGGACTTATTTCTGCAAGGGAAAAGACTAGAGACTTCCTTTTTTAAAAGGAAAATGAAAGCTTGGAATCCAGAGAACTTTCTAAACTTAAATTGTCGTTGTTGCTGTTGTTTGGGGTATATGTATATAGCTATATAGATATAAGGGCTATATTTTAAAAAAATCAAAAATGAAACTGCTCAACTTCAGGGAGGGGAAGATGAGAAGGAGTTGTTTGATGATAATGACAGTCCAATTATCAAACAGTGGAGGTTGGAGGTGGGTGGGAGTGGGCAGGACAAAGAAAACTACAGAAAAATTACACAAAAGGAAAAGGACAACTAAAAATTAGATTCCAGAAAAAGACTGGGGTAACAGTCATCTCCAAAGAACCAAAAGAAAAGGGGAAAACACACAAACAAAAACCTTACCTAATGTGAAAGCTACAGGCACAGAAATACATGCAGAAATCAGGGGAGACTGCTCAATTCAGCAGTATATATACAGAAATCAGAGGATAAATCAAAGCAGTGTGTGGCCAGAATTTTTTTTAAAAAATGCACAAAAGCCCATTTAGGAGGATGCAACAGTACAACTCTGAAATAGTTCTTGGAAGTGATTTGAGTCAAGGTTTAAGATAACACCACTAAAAAGTACTAACACATTGTTTCTGAAGCTGAAATCAAGCCCTGAATTAGGGTGGGAAGAGTAAATAACTGATCATGCATTAACCAAACTGCACTAGCACATTTGAAAAGGTAGGGAAATATTTTTATTTTTTTTAAAAAAGGCATTCTCACATAGGAGATTTTTACCCTGTTTTTCATACAAAATTTATTATGTGCTATTTCAGATACAAATATTCTCATTTGCTGTTCCAGAAATTCTGGCTCTTGGTGCCTATCATATGGCCTTCCATTGTCAATTTCCTAATAATAAGTTATTGTCACTGATATGTCTTAAGGTAATAAAGCATTGTTTAGCTTAAGCACAGTTCTGTTAAAGCAGAGCATTACAAGGATTGAAGAAATAACCAATCAAAGAAGCTCATATTCTCGGTGGGAACCATTCTTATTGGTTCCAAACCTTGTATTCCTATTGGATGTTATCTGTTTATTGGGTGTGGTTTTGCCCACTGAAACTGTATATAAGTCAGTTTGGTTCTATGCATTTTTGTCTTGAGTTGTTATGAGCTGAATAAAATGAAATCACTGTTTAAAAGCTGTCTCGATCTCAGTTCATAATACTGGCGAGGAGGATGGGATGCTGTGGGTAGGCAGCCCCACAGAACCATTCAAGTTGAATCACTAACAGGGCAAGGAATTGTTGCCTTGACCCTGAGAGCGAGTCATGATGGATAACCAGGGAACATCACCTTGACCCCAAGTGACGCCAGTGAGCCAGCACCACTGCTGCCACCGTTGCTGCTGCTGCAGCAACCAGAGCCTACCATGGCTACCCTGAGCCAGTATGAACTGTATGACGCAAGCATCGAGTACTGGGACACCTTCGTCTCCTGGTTTGAGTTCTACGCTACCACTTCTAAAGTTACTGACCCAGCAGTCAAAAAGGCCACATTCCTGAGCATCTATGGAAGAAACATTTTTGTCATTGCCCGGACATTAGTGGCACCTGCAGAACTATCAGCGACCTTGCTAGCTGACATCACAAGTTGCGGGAACACTTCACGCCTGTCAGCTAGCTGCCATACTTTCTTTGTTTTCTATCATCCCTGACCTCTACGCATTCGCGCATGCTTGCTTTGCTTGGCTACTGTGGGTAACAGAAGGGAGGCACTCCTCTGCCCGTGCAAACTGGCTTAGCCAGACAGCGCTATCAGTGTAACCTTGACGGGAAGGGAAAGCTTGAGTTTCATTATTGGTGTGAATGTTTCTGCTCTCAGGGGTTGGGGAGAGTCTCCCATTTATGATGTATTGTCCCGCTGGGAAGATTCCCATGTGCGCGCTTGAAGTTAATTCACTTAGCTAGAGGAAGCATCAGGGTACATGTATTGAGTCCCTTGCAATAAGCACTATTCCTGACAATGTACCTGTAATACTTGGCAATGGAACAGTCTTCCAATAAAGTATAACTTTCATTGGAGAGTGTGTGTGGACCTGCTTGCTGTTGACCCTGAAAGAATTGTCAGGAAGCTTATTTACATCCATCAGCCTGAGTCTCCCCATGATGAGATGAGCGGATCCAGTGGTGCTGGGGTGCCTACTATGGTCCCCACCACGGTACCAACCATGGTGCCTACGATGGTGCCCACCACAACGTACGGCACCTGGACCCCGCCCCCCGCGACGACTATGGGAATGGGAGTTCCAGCAACGATGGCCCCGCTGTTGATGGTGAGCCCAGGTGGGCTGGTGTCTACTGGCGGCGGAGCCACCTCCCGACCAGCGGTGTCGTTCATCCCTGTGCATTTGGGGACAGGTGTAAACTTCTGCTGTAAGGACCAGGAATGGGGCTGGCACCTGGAGGACTCCACGCAAACCACCTGATCAATGCCAGGGAGTCAAAGTCAGGACAGTGTGTATGACCCCCGATTGAGCTCAGGGAGCTTTGGGGTGACCCCGAGCAGAGTCATCATGGCCCCTGCAAGGTCTCTGTTGAGCCAGGGAAGGGACGTGGATGGGAGGCTGGATGGCCTGGAACAGGACTGCCACACAATAATGCAGGACATGGGACAATTACTTCAAAACCTACCGGGGATAGTGGCCCAAGCAGTGCAGACCCAACTGGCCACCCAGTAAGGGGCCCTGGTGGTTCCCTCCCTCTGGGCCCGGCCCCAGGCCGGCCGGTCCCTCAGTCACCTCCACTGCCACCTCCACCACCGCCACCTCCTACCCCACCAGTAGTGCTGCAGCTACTACCACCGCCGCCACTCCCACCAGTTCCACAACCTGCGGTCCTGTGGCTCTGCTGGCCCAGCCACATCCCAAGGATTTACTGGATGTTACCTTTGATGGTGATCCAGAAAACCTCTCCTTTTTTATTGTGTGGGTGCTGAAGTTCCTGAAATGATGAGCCCATTTGTTCCAGGATGAGGAGCAGCAAGTAGACTTTATCGCTTCTTGGCTGCGAGGGGTGGCAACAAGTTGGTATGTGAGTCCCCACAACACGGATGAGGTGGAATTGGGGAGCGTAGATGCGTTTATATGGGTGCTGAGGGCCCGATTCAAGCACCACACTGCAGCCGAGAATGCGGAAGCATTCCTCCGCACATTTAAGCAAGGCAAGTTAACAGTTAGGGAGTACTCAGTGGAGTTTCAACTGCAAGCTGCCACAATCTGTGACTGGTCTGACCCGGTGCTAGCTCAACAGTACCGGCTGGGGCTAACATCCAAAATCCAGAATAATGTTCTGCGTTCCATAGATCCAAGAACCCTGCAGGCCTGGATGCAGGAGGCGGAGAAGGCCGAGTGCCGGTTGCGTACTATGCACTTAGACAACACCATGGTGACGGGTAGGGCACCAACAACACCCCACCCCAAGGCTAAGGCTACCCAGCCGAAGGTCTTGGTCCAAGAGCAACGGATGAAACAGGGATTATGCCTGAAATGTGAGGATCAGGGCCACTTCGCCGTCAACTGCCCCTCAGGTGGAACTACTGGGTTCGCGGGGAGAGAAGGTGACAAGCGCCAAGTTGACACGCCCACAAAGAAGGGGACGGCGAAGATGAGAAACCCCCGTGCACTGCAAGCTGAGGTGGAAGTGTTCGAACCGGGATCGAGCGAGGACGAAGAGAATGAACTGGTAGGAAAAGGCCAGGTCCTGCTGTAAGTGGCGCAGCAGGACCCACCCGCAGAGGCGCCAAAAGTGGTGAGCAGCTACCCATCCCTCTTTTTCGTGACTGTTACAATTATGAATCCCACAATGGGAATGCACATCAGGGTCCGGAGCCTCATTGACTCAGGGTGCGGAAGGGATCTCATCAACCCATCCCTAGTGTGAGGACTTGAGGCTGCCATGGTTCGGCTAGCAGAGCCCTTCATTTTTATCCAGATGGATGGGTCCCTGATGAAAGAGCCCTGTAGATTCGAGATTGTGCCATTGTGTATGGGGGCTGGCGATCATTGGGAAGATCGAGAATTCGTAATTTCACCAGGAACTAGGTTCCCCTTGGTGTTGGGAAGCCCTTGGCTCCATAGACATGATCCATATATCTTGTGGGGTGATGGAATTGTGTGTTTCATTTCCCCCAAATACCAACACCATGTGTGGGACCTGAAGTGGGGAACAGCACTGGATAGCGAACCAGCTCGAGCATGCCTCATTATGGAGGAGCTCGCCAAAATCCTGAAGGAATATAGAGACCTGTCTCAGGTTTTTGAAGAGGAAGAGGCTGACGAGCTCCCCCTCCCCCGCAACTCTGACTGTGTGATTGAGTTACTTCCGGGACAGAAAATGCCAAAAGGGAAGCTTTATGCTATGAGCCCTGGGGAGAAAGAGGAGTTAAGAAACTTAATAGATAAAAATCTAACCAGAGGGTTCATCCGGCCAGCTGCTTCCCTGTTTGCCACCCCTGTCCTCTTTAGAAAAAAAAGGGATGGGGGCTTACGACTATGCACTGACTATTGTGGACTGAATGCATTCTCTTCCACAAACGCCTACCCCATGCCCTTGATCAAAGATCTCTTAGCTGAAGCGGCTAAAGGAAAAATCTTTTCTAAACTTGATCTACAAGATGCCTATTTTCAAATATGCATACGAGAGGGGGATGAATACAAGACAGCTTTCAATACTCCCCTGGGTCAGTTTGAGTACCTAGTGATGCTATTTGGTCTCCAGGGGGCTCCTGGAGTATTTATGAATTTGATATATGAAGTATTGCACAAGCACCTGTTCAAGGGGACCCTAGTGTACTTGGATGACATTTATTGTACTCCCCCGACAAAGCCTCTCATGTGAAATTGATGAGAGAGGTGCTGCAGATGTTACACAAGCACAAACTGTTTGCCAAACTATCCAAATGAGAGTTCCATAAGACTGACATTGACTTTCTCGGGTATCACATCTCTCCTCGGGGGATAGAGATGGATCCGAGGAAGGTGAGAGACGTGCTGGGGTGGGAGGCTCCTAAGACCTGACAGCAACTTCAATTTCTATAGAAATTTCCTGCCAAACTTTGCCCAAGGTCCAGGTCAATGCTTCGGATGTCGCTGTGGGTGGGGGGATCTTGCAAGAAGGAGCATATGGAAAGCTCCATCCCCTAGCATATGTGTCCCATAAATTTAATGACACAGAATAGAACTGGCCGATTTGGGATAAGGAGGCTGGAGCAATCCCACTGGCACTATCCACTTGGAGGCACTGGTTGGACGGAGCACGAGTACCATTTGAGGTTTGAACTGATCATAAAAACCTCGAAGTGCTCCGCACCCCTCACAACCTAAACACTAAACAGCTTTGGTGGGCTGATTTTTTTTCAAAGTTTCAGTACACCTTGCACCATTTCCCAGGTAAATCAAATTCCCTGGCTGATGCTTTGTCTCGCCTCCCCCAACATGAAAGCCAGAGGGAGGAGGTCTTAGACGCCATGTTTATGCCTTCCCAATTGAGTGGAGCAGTGACGACACGAAGGCAGATGAACAAAAACCTTCTCCAACCCCTCCCCCCGGGAGCTGGGAAGCCCGGTTTGTCTCCGCCTTCTCTGAGTCTGACTTTCAGGAAGTAAGGAGGGTGGGGGACTTGGAATGACAGGACAATGGCTGCTGGTATAAGGAAAATAAACTCTTTGTCCCAGGACTGTTAAGGGGGAAAGTATTAGCAGCGGTGCACGGCTCTAAGCCGGCTGGCCATTACAGATTTGTAAAATCACTGCACCTGCTACAATGCCAGTTCTGGTGGCCACACATGCATAAGGATCTATCACTATATGTATAGTCATGTCAAACCTGCCTTATGTGTAAGCCCCGACCTGGGAAACCCCTTGGTTTATTGCAGCCACTTCCGACACCCAGTAGACCCTGGGAGGTGATTTATATGGATTTTATCATGGACCTGCCGCCTAGCAAGTTCATGACTGTTATTTGGGTGGTTGTGGATTTGTTTTCAAAGCAAGTCACTTCATCCCTTTACTGAGTTTGCCAACTGCCCAATCATTAGCAAGAGCTTTTCTCCAACACATAGTTAGACTGCACACATTACCAAACAAAATAATTACGGATCGCGGATCCCAATTTTGTATCAAAGTTCTGGGGAGAGCTAATGGACCTTATGGGAGTAGAATGTGCTCTAAGTAGTGCTTACCACCCAGAGAGTGACAGGCAGATGGAATGGGTGAACCAAACCCTGGAACAATATTTGCACTGTTTCACCAACTTCCAACAAGACAATTGGGTTGAATTGCTTCCTTTGGCGGAATTTTGTTCCAATAACACTTATCACGCATCCATAGGTGTGTCTCCTTTCAAAGCGGTGCTAGGTTATGAGAGCCCCCCAATCCCCTTCCTCACTACTGCTTCGGGAAACAGGGGTGATGCAGTGGAGTGGTGTGCAATGCTGAGAAAGTCATGGGAACTATGTGAAACTCTAAATGCTGCCAAGGCAGCTTACAAACACCAGGCTGACAAGAAACAGGTAGAGGGGTGGGATTTGCAGCCTGGAGACTCTGTATATCTGTCTACTAAAAACTTGAAACTCTCTCAGACTTGTCAGAAACTGGCGTGGGAAATATATAGGGCCTTTTAAAGTACTTAGATGGATCAATGATGTGACTGTGGAGTTGGATTTACCTAAAAATCTAAAACATATCCATTCAATTTTCCATTGTAGTCTTTTAAAGGCCAGCCCAGATCCTAATTGATGGCGTCCCGACCCAACGGTGCCTCCCCCTATCTTGGTGGAGGGCGAAGAACACTACAAAATATCTGAAGTTCTGGACTCTAAATTGAAACATGGACATTTGTATTACTTAATAGAATGGGTGCATTTTGGTCCCCAGCACCAGGAATGGGTGGAAGCAGGGGGTATTCGGGCCCCTCACCTTTTGCGTGAATTCCACAGGTGTCTCCCAGGTAAACCAGGAGGTCCCCTGGCCATGCCGGGAGGGGGTTGATTTTCTTTCGAGGGGGCAGAATGTCAGGTAGCTGCCATACTTTCTTTGTTTTCTATCATCCCCGACCTCTATGCATGCACACATGCTCACTTTGCTTGGCTACTCCTCTGCCCGTGTGAACTGGCTTAGCCAGACAGCGCTATCAATGTAAGCTTGACAGGAAGGGAGAGCTTGAGCTCCATTATTGGTGTGAATGTTTCTGCTCTCAGGGGGTAGGGAGAGTCTCCCATTTATGATGTAATGTCCCACTGGGAGGATTCCCATGTGCGTGCCTGAAGTTCATTCACTTAGCTAGAGGAAGCATCAGGGTATATGTATTGAATTCCTTGAAATAAGCACTATTCCTGACAATGTGCCTGTAATACTTGGCAACAGAACAGTATTCCAATAAAGTATAACTTTCATTGGAGAGTGTGTGTGGACCTGCTTGCTGTTGACCCTGACAATGCCTCAATCATCTGAGATTGCTTGCTGACACGCCTTCCATAAGCTTGACCAGGCCAAGGGCGAATCCATCATCAAGTATGTGGCAGTGCTCTGGAAAACGGCTAGGCAATGCAATTTCACAGACCTGAGTGACCGACTCAGAGACAAGCTAGTTTGTGGCCTACAGAATGAGAAGCTACAGAGACAGTTACTCGTCAAAAAAGAGCTCACATTCCAGGTAGTTTACAAAGAAGCTGTAGCTGCTGAAGCTGTGGAGCAGTCCACCAGAGAGGTACAGCAATCCAGATCACCTCCTGAGTCCTGCAGACCACAGCCAGTCCACCATGACAGCATGGATGACTCCGAGAACAATGAAGACAGTTTCCACCAAACAAGAACCGATCGCTGCCAGATCTACCACCAGCAGCCTGCTTGAAAATTGAACTGTGCCAGTTGTGGGGGCAAGCACAAATGCTGGAGTTGTCGTTTCTGAGAGGCCCAGTTCCGTGAATGCGGAAAAACAGGTCACATTGCTAGAGTATGTCGCTCGACAGTAAATAAGAAGTTGCCCCATACTTCTCCCAACAGGTTCTCCCCTCCATCCAAGAAAACGCCTCGAAAGGCAGAGTGTCACACAACTTATCACTGCCTGCATCGCTCATCCATGGCATGGACCCAAGTGAGAATCAAAGGCAAAATTAAGGTGACAGTTGTCTTGGACAACACGCCCTGAGAGATGGAGGTCAATTTGGGATCGGCACTCACCATCATCTCCACACAAACGTTTCACCAGTTGTTCCCCCATTGGAACAGAAGCCATCTGGAACCCAGCAATCTACACCTGGTCGATTTCCAAAGGCAACAGATCCAGGTTGCGGGAATCGGCACCTTCAGGGTGAGGTTCAAAAACTTTCATGGTACTCTCAAAGCCGTTATCATTGAGGGACACCGTACCAATCTGCTTGGCCTGGACTGGTTTGATGCCCTGGGCATCTGTGTTGTGGGAGTGCAGCAAGTATCCCATGACAACTTGGATTCTGTGTGCAAGGACTTTCCAGCTGTGTTTGACGGGTCATTGGGAAAGTATACTGGTCCTCCAGTCTCCTTCGAGCTCAATCCGAACATCATGCCAGTGCGCCTGAAGGCTCAACGGGCGGCATTCTCCATGAGACCATGAATTGACGAGGAGCTGGACCGCCTCATCACGCAAGGTGTGTTGGAACCCATCTTGCATGCCAGATGGGAGACGCCCATTGTGACACTGGTCAAGCCCAATGGCTCAGTGCACATCTGTGCAGACTATAAGTGCATGATCAACCGGGCATTGCAGCAACACTCATACCCTGTGCCTGTAGTCAGCCACATCCTGGCATCATTGCCTGGAGGCAAGATCTTTGCCAAGCTGGATCTTGCACAGGCTTACCAGAGACGGTGGAAACCCAAACCATCATAACGTATCATGGGGCTTTCAAAGTCAACTGTCTCCAGTTTGGGGTCAGTGTGGCCCCAGGACTTTTCCAAGGCCTTATGGAAGGCCTACTGTGGAATATTCCTGGCATTGTGCCTTATTTTGATGATATGCTGATCTCTGGGGACTCCAGCGAACAACTAGGTGCCCACTTTTGACAAGTCCTGCAGCAGTTCCAGGTGGCGAGGCTGAAGGTAAAATGTGAAAAATGCCAGATCGGGGTGCAGCAGGTCGAGTTCCTCGGGTTCCTAATTGATGCTGATGGTGTCCATCCTACAGCCAGCAAAGTCCAGGCAATCCACAATGCCCCCACACAATGCTCCAATTGTTCCTGGGCCTCCTTAATTTTTATCATGCCTTCCTGCCGCATAAGGCCTCGGTTGCGGAACCTCTCCATCACCTACTCGAAAAGAAGGCAAAGTGGAAGTGGGGCCCGAGTCACGCCTGTGCATTTGCCGCTGTAAAAGATCTGCTCTCCTCCAGATCTGTCCTCATCTATTTTGATGAGAAACTACTGCTCATCCTCACAGCTGATGCTTCGCCCTATGGAATCGGGGCTGTGCTAAGTCATCGTTTGCCAGACAGCAAAGCTCCTGTCATGTATTTAGAATCATAGAATCATAGAATGTTATGAGTTGGAAGGGACCTTGCCGGTCATCTAGTCCAACCCCCTGCACTCTGCAGGAGTGTAGCTGAAAGATAGTCCTACATACCTACAACATATCTGAAAGATGGTCGTCCAGCCTCCGCTTGAAAACGTCCAGGGAAGGAGCATCCACCACCTCCTGAGGCAGACTGTTCCACTGCTCAACCACTCTTACAGTTAGGAAGTTTCTCCTGATATCTAGCCGGTATTGATTCCCTCATAATTTCCACCCGTTAGATCTAGTTTTGCAATCTGGATTTTTCATGGACTCTGGCTCCAGCTGAAAGAAACTACGCACAGATTGATAAAGAGGTGCTCGCCCTGGTTGTGGGCGTCAAAAATTTTCATGATTTTGTGTATGGACGCCCATTCAAGATCATCACAGATCACAAGCCTCTGCTGGGACTCTTTGCGCCTGACCAGCAAACCCTGCAAGTCATGTCCCCCCAAATGCTCTGCTATTTGGTGTTCTTGTTGGCTTATGCCTACAAGCTGGTGCACAGACCTGGTAAAGCCATTGGACATGCTGATGCCCTCAGCAGATTGCCACTCCAAGCCCCAGCCAAGGAACCTGCACCTGCCTCTGAGGTGATGGCCCTTGAAGAGTTACCGCAGCCCCCACTCCATGCTTCTGACATTGCAGTTCAGTCCTCCAAGGACCCCACCCTCGCCTGGGTCCTGAACTGGGTGTGGAGGGGGTGGCCATCAGGAAGGCAAGCTCCAGAATTCGCTACATACAAATCATGGCAACACAAACTGTTGGTGCATAAAGGTTGTCTTTTGTGGGGAAATTGCATGGTCATCCTCCCTAAGCTCCATCAGCAAGTATTAGAGGCACTACATGGGGGTCATCCAGGAGTCGTGTGAATGAAGGCATTGGGGCGAAGTTATGTGTGGTGGCCATGTCTTGAACAGGACATTGAGCAGTGGGTCCACACATGCAGAGCCTGTCAGGAGACATGTCCTGAACCGCCTCAAGCAGAGACTACGCAAGCGCCCTGGTCCAGCCTGCATATCGATTTTACAGGACCATTTCAAGGAAAAACATTCCTGATTGTTGTGGACTCTTTCCAAATGGCTGGAGGTAGTCACAATGTCCATCATGACATCAGCCTCAGCACTCAGATGTATTTTTAGTATGCATGGACTGCCAGACACTATAGTATCAGATAACGGGACTCAGTTTACCCCAACTGAGTTCCACCAATTTATGGAGGCTAACTATTCGGCATATCACAGCTGCCCCGTTCCATCCATCCACCAACGGACAAGCAGAGACTATGGTCCGTACGACCAAGGACGCACTTAAAAAGATAGTCCATGGCAACTGGGAGCATAGAATGGTGGATTTCTTGCTCCAGCAGCATATTACGCCACACTCAATAACCGGTCACAGCCCAGTGGAGCTCCTGATGCACTGGCACTTGAAAATCGTCCTGGACCGTCTGCACCCTGATCTCATGGTGGACAGGCCACCGCAATGGGAAGCTCCTAACCCCATCTATTCATTCCAGCCTGGTGACCTCGCCTACGCCAAGAACTACAGCAATGGTCCACTGTGGCTAGAAGCAACCATGACAGCCAGCTCCAGACTACTGTCATACTTGGTCTCTGCAGCAGAGGGCAGAAGCCTACGTAGGCACCTTGATCAACTCTGGAGGCACTGGGTTCGAGAATTGGAGACAGCGGACCCCAGCGACTGGAGGGAAAATTTTGGGCATTGCAACATATCCATCACCACCAGAGACAGAGCCACCAATCACAGCTCCATCTGTTGGCACACATTGTGAGGCTTTAACCGCAGCAGAACCCAGACGCTCTCAACATGTGAGGACGTGGCCCACGAAATTACAGGACTATGTGTGCTGACTTAGGGAGGAGGGGTGTTATGTCTTAAGGCAATAAAGCAATGTTTAGCTTAAGCACAGTTCTGTTAAAATAGAGCATTACATGGATTGAAGAAATAACCAATCAGAGAAGCTCACGTTCTCGGCGGGAACCATTCTCATTGGTTCCAAGCCCTGTATTCCTATTGGATGTTATCTGTTTATTGGGTGTGGTTTTACCCATTCAAAGTATATATAAGTCAGTCCGATTCTATGCATTTTTGTCCTGAGTTGTTATGAGCTGAATAAAATGAAATCACTGTTTAAGAGCTGCCTCGATCTCAGTTCATAATAGTCACCATGTTGTTACCATAGAATCTAATTCACCCCCTAATCTGCCTGCAGGCCATTTTGTAAAGCGTTGTAAAGCATTAACAATGAAGTCTGTGTTCAAATGAATATTTGCCAGTTCCAGGGCAGAACTATACAACACCCCAAGTACTTTTGAAAATGGATGTGTAATAACTGTTATTAAATTAACACTGGTCATTAATCATTTTCAACATTTGTAAACACCGCTGAAATGTATGTCCTACATGGCAATCAAGTTGGATTCAGCCATGCCAACAAAGGTGAGTAGAAGCACATTTAACCTCCTGCTGAAAAAAATGGGGTAGAAATACTTTTGCATGCTCTGGAACTGAAAGAAAAAAACTGGAACTTTCTGTGTTGTCAAACTAGAATACCTAAAATAATTAACTGTAAATCTGAAGAGTTTTGTAGTGTAGATTTAGGCAAAAAAGCCATTAAAACCTACACTGGTTCAGTGAGAAGACTATTGGGGTGTCTTTTCTTAGCTGATGCTAATGAAAGGTAAGCCAGCTGCAGAAGACAGAATCAGGCCAGCCTGGTGCCATGGTTACAGTGTCAGATTAGGATCTAAGAGATCCCACTCTGCCATGGAAGTTTTCAGGGTGAACTTGGGCCAGTCACACACTCTCTCAGCCTAATCTACCTCACAGGATTGTTGTGAGGATAAGATGCAGATGAGGAGAATGATATAAGCCACTTTGGGTCTCCAATGTACAGAAAAATTAGGAATAAATAAAGATAATAAAGCTCCTCCCATTCAGCAAACACAGGTTGAGCCTAGCAAGGCACTCCTTTCTTCTGCTGCAATTGAATTAATTTAAATCATCAAGTTTAAAGTTTGAAACAAACAATGCTCTTAAACAGGAACAAACAGAAGGACATAGAATGAGACTGGCCTAATTGAATGTGACTATTCTCTGCAGCGACAAATCTAACAAAATTACATACACAGTGAATGGAGATTGAAACAAAGAAACGTAACATTAAAACACCACAGTGTTGACTTTTTCCTAGTGCATAACTAGTTGTTATTACCCTTATTTCTAGAATAACAAAAGTGGGCAGAGGGGAAAGCAAGCACAGAAGGAAAGAAAGGCAAGTGAGAGGAAGGCTCTATCTTCTTAACCCATCCTACACTTGCTGATCTCCCCTGTAAGGTATGTTTCTCGCCACCAATAGCTAGGCTGATGATGATTTGCCTTAAAACAACATTGGGGAGGGGGCATTTTCAGGAAGGAATGATGAAAACGATTAATGGCCAATTTTAGTTCAATGATAGTCATTACACAACCATTTTGCAAAGCACTTCGGGTGTTGTATAGTGTCATGAGGGAATGGGGCTTCATTTTTAACATCCAATTCTGGGGGGGGTCCTCAGAAATTGTTTACTCCATACTATTTCTGAACACGGCAAATGCTGCAGCAGAACAAAAAAGAATTCTATCACTTTTTAAAGAATTGCCCTGTATGCTAATCTACACTCATTCAAAGAAGGGTTCGATAAATGTGTAATAAATGGACAATGGGCTATGCAAAAAAAAAAAGTTTGCCTTGCCATCATTACCTCAGTCTGAATTCAGAATACAATTTCACTCATTCAAGGACATTGCTGTGGAACAAGAAACCTCAGGCTTCTTATTGAAGGCACCCACAGACACACAAAATCAATGAAGTTTCTTTGGAGCACAATCCCCAACCGTCAAAGAAAACTGGCAAGAGAGAGATAAATTGGCAAAAGAACTCCCTAGTTGGCAGTTAATCCCATCTAAGTCCCTGCAGCTTCATCAGACTATCTTTCAACATAATAATACTTTGTATTTATGAGATGCTTTGCATTTTGAAAGTAATTAAGAACTATTAATTGGTCCAATCAACATGGCCCAGGGGAGAAAAAAGAATGGCTTTGGTATGATAGACTCAGCCTCCAGCTGTTCAGTTTAAGGAGGCACACAAATCATGGCTGCAGACGGGCAAAATCTGTTCCAATACACCTTCTACAGTGAAGTGGATACATCTGGCAGGGGCGGGGGGTGTTTCTTATCTGAAACAAATATTTGGGGGGAAGCACCAGATAAGCCTCAGCTGATGTATATACATATCTATGCTGTAAATAGCGATTTACTTTATCGTGTCCTGTAATGGTCTCACACTGTTGATTGTGTTATTTTATTGTGGCCTCTATAAATCTGTTGCCAGTTATGTAATCTGGAAGGTGTGCTTGCCCATTTAAAAATAAATCAGGTGGATTCCACCACAGAATGCTGTGTGAGAAGTGGTGACTACAGAGATGCTTCTGTCCCCTTCTGTTACCATCTTCTGCCAGCAGGTAAAGAATTTTTTGTTTCATTTGGTTTTCTCTCAGTGATTCCCCCTCCTTCCTGACAAATCTTCTAATTGCTGCTTTTATGTTTTGTTTGTATTTTAGCTCTGCTTTTAATTGTTTTAATGATGTGCTTGGGGAGGAGTTTTAAAATGTAATTTTATCATGTATGTTTTAAATTATTAAATTGTTAGTTGCCTTGGTGGCCCTTGTAAGTGCAGAAAGGTGGGATATAAATTTTGTTAAATAAAAAACAATAAATACAGAACAGAAGAACACCAGGAGTGACTAAAGTGAGAATATCACCCCGGCCACACCGGCAAGATAAAGCTGCACTGAAGGAAAGAGGAATTTTCCTTTCTCATCATTCTCTCCACCCCTAGCCTGCGTAAACTTCCTAATGTAAAATTCAGCTTGCTAGACCACATGAACATAGGTGGAAGGCTCTGCCCAGCTCAGAACTCACCTCACTTGCCCATGCTTTCTACAAAAGGCAGAGACATGACCTTCAAGGAAACCAAAGTGAAACTCAGCTTGAATTGATCTGGTTTATTTCTTTGGCTGGTGTTGGTTCTTTTTTTGTGTAGGACCATGGTTAGGTTCAAAACATTTCATAAGAGAAGGAGGCTTTCACCACACTGGAAACCAAACATGACCAAGTGACAACGCTTACTAGGAGAGGAGAGGCATCCCTGCCTCTTATTGGAACAAATATATAAGTAGTCTTCTTCTAACCCCTCCCCCCAATGTTAAACATGCGCACACACAAACACACACAAATGTAAATGGCCAGAAGACAGGAGAGCAATGGTCCAACTGCTAGAAAACCAGTCAGCAACTCTACCAGTTATATAAACTCTTTGTCACACACACAAAATGAGTGAGCAAGGCCTTGAGTCCTGCCTAACAGTAGCTTCAGGCAGCACCAAGAGCCCAGCCATCCATCAGCTGTGGCAACACCACACTTCCTTTGGGGACCACTAGAACTCACATCCTATGAGTCGATATGGTGATTGAGCAGCGGGGGCAGTAGCTGTCCCACAGTTGTGGCACTGCCAACTCACTTCTTTTTGGAGCCGCTAATGTTCTCTCCATGCAGGCTGATAAGACAGCTGCAGGGAGCTGGAGAAACTCTCAGCCCATTTGTCCTGCCTTGAAGCCATGTGCAGCAGGTGGTTGTCAGATGAAACAGTCACTCATCCACTACACACAGAATCCACAGGGTCTATCTAGGTTTGTATTTGTGGTGGTGCAAAGGAACAGGAAAAGAGAACACCAATACGTGTCTGTGAATGGAGAGAGAGGACATCCCTGTACATGCTTATTTATTTATTTACTTATGGTGAATGAGAAAAAGAATGAAAGAATGCCTGTATGTTTGGGCCTGTGTGTCAAAAGAGAGAGAGAAATTATAGATCACTTCCTCACTAAATATTCTCTGTGTGTGTTTCAAGTTCTCTCCATGGATTCAATTTATATATGGGCTTGGTTCACTCCACTGAGCATTCTACTTTGCATGGGTTTCTGGTTACTTGTTCTGGATTTACTATCCTTTGAAGCTGAATATTTTAACAACATGTAACATCTTGGTGAGTTATACATAGAGAAGTGAAAGCCTGGGGGGAAATGAAGGAAATTTGAGGGGAAATTTGGGGAATGCTGAAAATATCTATAACGTTTTTTCTTTCTTCTAGAATCTGTGGGTGCGTTTAGACAGCGTGCTGGAGCGGTTTAAACTGCTCCGGCACGATGCGTTTTTTTTTTAAACTGGAGAATCGCGATCAGACTCACCTCCTCCTTCCGAGCTCCCCGCCGTCCTCCTGCAGGTGTGGGGAGTTTCCCCTCTCCTTTGAGCATGCGCACAGGCAGCCCTCTCCCAAACAGGAAGTTTGGCGGGTGCGCAGAAGAGCGAGCTCAACAGGTCCCTTTAAAGTTTAAATGAAGAGTCCTTTTTAAAATGGCCTCCCCGAGATCCCGGACTCCTCTAAATGCCTAAACTAGGCACCAGTGAACCTTTTCTTTTTTTAACTTAAGTGCGGAGCTCCGCTCAAGCACACACCGGTAAGGAAAAAAAAATGGAGGACTAAAACCGGAAGCTGGAGGCAGCTTCCCAGAGGGGAGGGGGGGTTGAAGCACCCGGAAGTGGCTGGATGGAGCGATCAGACAGGGAAAAGTGCGGCTTGAAACGGAGAATCATGGAAAACACCACTTGGGTAAGTGGTGTCAAAATACTCCCTTTCAAAGGGGGTTTGCTCCAGAAAGCGACGGCTGGGGACGGTAGGCAGATGTTGGGTGTGTGAATGCGCAGGTAAAAGCCGTTTCTGAGCCGTGCCGAAAACGGCTCAAACGGCACATCTGAACGCACCCTGTGAAATGCTTTCTAAGGCAGGGTTTTAATCACCCAAAATACATAGCATGAAAAAGTAAGACAATCTACAGCAAGATAATGGCAATTCCTATGTACAATGTAACCTTATACCATATAGTTTCAATGATATGTTTATGTTGGCAACAATTATCATAGTTGCCTTTGACAACATAATTACCATATTTACTCAAAAGGAAGACAACATTTTTTACCTTTTGAGGCTTTCTCAAAAAAAAGGAGTGGCCTTTTCCACTCAGGTATATAGATCTGCTGAATGGTGCTATGCAGAGATGATGGGGTTTTGTTTTTGTTTTTGATGTGGACAATTATTCAGTGTTCATGATGCAAACTCATTCACCACCAGAGAGGAGTGGCACTGAAAGCTATGTAAATTGTCCAGCAAATACTGCCTTTCAGACATTTATATAGGAAAGGATAAAGACATCCCTGATGGACTGGAGATATAACACAGCCTCTTAGGAAAGTGTGACTTCCTATCTTACAGAAAGCATTGTCAAAGATGGGGGCTGGGGAAAGCAACTCTGTCAAGCAGAGTTACACCCTTCTAATTCTGTATAGGATGCACTGCCAGTTGGTTGGTCATTGTCTCAGCCTGTGTCTACCAGTTGAACTCTTGGGGCAAGGGCTTTAAAAAGCCAGCTTTGCCTTTTTAAACGTGAAATGGTGTGATCCGATACAATTTTGAATACTTACAATACAATGAGGTATAAAAAGGTGGAAGTAATTATTTTCTTCTGTAGTCTATATTGTTGGTTGTGTCTTGATTAGTATGCAACAAAAAACTTTGTTTATACTACTACCTTTTTGAAGAGGGGGCATTTTAAATTAATGAACAACTTTCTATTTTGTTAGCAGGACATCTTTTCAAATAAACATGATGATGTGCTATAATGTGTTTGATGGCAATAAATCATTAGAGAATTAAGTGTTTTGTAGAGTTTAACTTGATACCCAGAGATACTGGTTGTCCTGCTTATTATGAATTGTATGAGACTATTTCTGTCTAAATAATACACGTTTTTTCCCTTACTGCATGATTTGTTTTCTAATTTTAACTTCTTTTTTTAAAAAAATTAAAAGTTAAAAATTAAAAAAAGTTTTTTTAGTCATTGCTCATCTGAAGGTGACTTACAACATTAAAACCAATAAGGTAAAACAACAAATATAAAGCATTAACATTAAAATATTAAATTATTAAAATGTGTGGTTATCAGCATACAACTATTAAAACAGCCCAAACATGTGGTTACTCTCCAAAGGCCAACTTAATTCAGGCTTGCATGACCTGCAGAAACTAAACAAGTCCGGCAGGGCATGGGTGTCATTCAAGAGTGTATTCCACAGGGTAGGAGTCACAACTGAGAAGGCCCTTCCCCTGGTAACAGCTGAATGAGCCATCTTGGGGCCAGGCACCTCCAAGAGGCCCATAGACAATGACCAAAGGGACTGCAGGATGTTGTAACAGGAGAGATGGTTCCGTAGGTATGATCCCAAACCATTAAGGGCTTTAAAGATTAACACCAACACCTTGAATTGGATCTAATTTGCAGCCAGTGTAGCTGCTGCAAAATCGGAGTAACATGATCTGACCATGATATTCCAGTCTGGCAGCTGCATTCTGGACTACCTTCATTTTCTAAAGCATTTTCAAGGTTAGCCCTACATAGAGCGAATTGCAGTAGTCCAATCTGGAGGTTACCATTGCACCAATGTGTCAAGGTCTGACTCAGACAAATAAGGATCCAGCTGGTGGACCTGAAAAAATACTGATCGTGCTAGCGTGGAAACTTGTTTGTCCAAATGTTGGTGCAGAATCCAACCTCACCCCAAGACTCTTTACAGAGCCTACAGCTGTCAGCTGGACACCATTGACTCTTAGGAATGACCCTCCAGTTAGCATCTCAGTCTTTCCAAACCACATGACCTCCATCTTGCATGGATTAGACTTCAGCCAGCTCCCCCATAACCACTGGACTACCAAATCCAAGCACTGGGATAATGCCAAGAGCCCTGTCACCAGTTGCTTATCCAGCAGGAGGAAGAATTGAGTGTCATCAGCATATTGATGGCACCCAACTCCAAACCTCCTAAGATCTCAGCAGGAGGGTGCATATATATGTTAAATAACATCAGAGAAAGGATCAAACCCTCGGGGACCCCATCGTTCAGGTCTTGTTGAGAAGACCTCTCCTGCCCAATAGCAACCCTCTGAGAGTGTCCCTGGAGGAACAAGGAGAACCAACTAAAGGCAGTACCCCTTACCCACAGCGAGGCAAGGTGGTTGATCAAGACCAAATAGTCAACAGTATCAAATGTCACTGATAGAACCAGAAGGATCAACAGGGCCAGCATGCCTTTATCCAGATGTAAATGGAGATTGTCAACCAAAGCGACCAGTGATGTCTCAGTCCCCAAGCCAGGCCTGAAGCCCAACTGAAAAGAGTCCAGGGAAAATGTCTCATTCAGGAAAACCTGGAGCTGTTCAGCCACTGTTCACTCTCAATTACCTTCCCCAGAAAAGGTAGATTAGACACTGGGTGGTAATTGGCCAGCTCCTTTTTATCTAAGGGGGGTTTCTTTAGCAAAGGTCTAACATTCGTCTCCTTAAGGGAGCTGCGGATACAGCCCTGTGAGAGACATAAATTAATAATCTGTCTCAATGGGCCACTTACCACTTTGTGGCATGATTTTACCAGCTACGAAGGATAAGGATCCAAGGAGCAGGTAGTTGGCTTCACAGCTATCAGGATCCTGTCAACATCCGCAAGGGTGAGCAGGCCAAAAGAGTCTAAAAAAGAACCAGACAGTGCAAGTGGAGCCCCCATCCCACTACTGTTATCAAATTCAGTAGTCAACTCCATGCAGAGCTTAGACACTTTATCTACAAAAAAAATGAATCATAGCTGAAAGCAAAACAGTCTAAGTTCTCGAACCAGTCTTAATAACTGAGCTGGTTGCTATACTCAGATGGCAAAAAAAATAAGATACATGTGCTAAAATGGCATAAAGTGCAGCAGCAGCTACTTACTACAGAGATCTACTCCTCTGCCTGTAGTACTGGATCTAGAAAGTTCAAGCTTATATCTCTGACTTAACAGGGACTGTAGCCCTGCCCAGGACAGGAAAACTCCACAAACATCAATTATCAACCACTGATACCTCAGTCTTAGCTAACGATTTATTCAATGGAAGTTCACTGCCATTAAAATTAATTATATGAAAATTAAAATGAAACATACCGTGGAACACATCACAGGCTTACAATCCAAACGGCAAGACACATAAGGGA
Organism: Gekko gecko; assembly: GCA_029375565.1. Taxonomy (NCBI): domain Eukaryota; kingdom Metazoa; phylum Chordata; class Lepidosauria; order Squamata; family Gekkonidae; genus Gekko; species Gekko gecko. Next base: position 131,406,064 of record JAPDNY010000005.1, read on the forward strand.
AAGGGATGGGGGGAAAGACAGAGAAGGACAATGCCAGAAGAAAGGGGTTAATAGTTAACAGGAAACTGCATCCTTTTGATATCAGGGTATTCTTCCTTAGTCGATGTTATGGGATGAAGATGAGCCACAGACACCCAAAGACCAATTTGTGCATGTTCATTCTAAGAAAGGATATGGTGGGCAGGGCTATTTTGGGGCAGGAATGCACAGGAACAGAGTTCCGGCTGGCTCCTGAGTTGGCAACGCCCAGCAGGAACTTATTGGCATAATAGGCCACACCCAACAGCAGAAACTCATTAGGAGTGGCTACATTTGGGGTGTGTGGCCTAACATGCAAAGGAGTTCCTGCCACAAAAAAAAAGCCCTGGGTTTTGACAACAAACAAGGTAAACAGAATAAGAAGCAAAAGGTGGGTGTGGCTGGATGACCACACTTCTGGTAACATGGGGGTGTGGCCTAATAGGCTAATAAGTTTCTGCTGTTGGGTGTGGCCTGTTATGCTAATGAGTTCCTGCTGGGTTTTTTCTACAAAAAAAGCCCTGATGATGGGTATTTATATAAGGTTCAACCTAGATGTTACGTGTAGCATGTGATCACCACATGGACTTGCAGCCAGATGAGATCTGCAAGTTCCCTGTGGAAACTCAATTCTGAAGCACTGCAGGGCCCACTTAGGATTGGTATTGTTTTTCTGATTCAAAATCTGCCCCCTTGGCAGGGTCTATGCATGCAGTATTATACGTAACTTCTGGTCTGAGCCTAAGACACAGTCCTGAAGCAGCAGCAGCTGCTGCTATTATCATCATCATCATCATCATCATCACCATCATTATTACTATTATTATTAAAATGAAAAAGAAAAATGTTAACAGAACTTTTTTTAACTAGTAGACACATCCACTATTTTTAAAGCAGCTGAATATGAAACTCAGCAGAGAGTTTTGCTGGAAGCATCTTCTATTTCCTTTACAACTTGAAAAGGGGTCGGAGGGGATATCTTATGTTCCACAGATAAAGAAAAGACATTCTAATGCTTGGATTAACCTGCCACAACTGACTGTGCATACATTCCAAATGTATGCTATGGCTAAATGCCACAGCAAAGCAATTCTGTGGTGCTCTGAGTAAAGTTTACATACTGGAAGCATCTCCTCTAATGAGTACACTACACAGAAAACAGCTCACCTAAATATGAACATATTAACATTCAGGGTACTGGACTGGCAATATACTCAATTTATTCTGCATTTATCGGCTAGATATGTTTACTTAGAATATGGAATCAATTTAATATAAACACACCCAGAAGTCTATATTTTGTGTTTACATGCTGCAGCAGAATGTTGCTTTTTTTGTGCTAAGGAACTGCAGCAGTAACTTTTTTTTTTTTTTTGCTGTCAAGTCATATGGCAAACCCATAGGGTTTTCAAGACGAGATGTTCAGAGGTGGTTTGCCATTGCCTGCCACTGCATAGCAACCCTGGTATTCCTGAGTGGTCTCCCGTCCAAGTACTGATCAGAATCGACCCTGCTTATCTTCTGAGAGCTGATGAAACTGGGCTACCAAGGGCCATCCAGGTCAGGAGGAGTGACAATGTAGCTGCTCAGAGATGCACAGAAACCAGTTCTTGTGATTCAGTTACACTGATTTCGTAGGGTTTTCCTTGTGCTATTTTTATTTCCCCTTGGGGTTAATAGAACTGAGATGAGAAGAGAGATATTGATATATATATATAAAACAAGTGAACAAGGAACACCTAGGCCTGTGCACCACGGAGAGATTCAAAGGCTTCTTTCACTACAGATATGACTGTATATAAAGAAATACTAACATAGAGGGGTTTTTTTCCTAGTCTTAAATGGTTTGACTTCTTTATCCATTGTTATAGCATTGGGCAAATAAACATTTTGTTTCAATTTAAAAATAAATCTACTGGTGTTATTGATTGAGGTATCTGCTATAAGACACAGAGACAATGAGCTCTAGAAATAGCAGGGGTAGAAACTAGTCAGAGAGTCAAAAATACTGATTTTACTGACCAAAATTCCAAAAAAACTGACCAAATACTGACAAAAAACTAATTACTGACTAGAGGACAATGTTTTCATTATTGTACAAAATGTAAGGCGAAAAGATTCCCTTTAAAAATAATCACATACTGCAGATAATAAAACAACAAAAAATATTAAAAACCAAACATAAAGTAATAATTATGACAACAAAACATAATTACTGTAAGGTAAGCCTTGTCTTTGTTTTTAGTTTATCTTTGGTTTTTTGACGAAAAAAGAACCAGCCAGCAGCCTGCCATCCCTGATGGAGGCCATTTTGGGCTGGGCATTGGAACACCCTTAGACTGATCGTCCTGCATGATTTCAATGTTCATGCGGACGATGTGGCCTCCACTCAGGCAATGGATGACACTAGGATTCTCCCAATATGTAACAACTTCCATGCACCAGGCGGGACACATGCTCGATCTGATCTTCGTGGCAGGGCTCACAGTGGACCAGGTCACTGCCTCAGCAGTGCCATGGAAGAACCATCATGCCCTGAAGGCCCATCCGAATGTTTCATCCCGACCCTGTTTGGGTGGTGAGCAGATTTCAGCTTGCCTGCGGAGCCAAATGGGCCCTATGTGGCTTCAAATGGCTCTGCAGGATCCAATGCCCCCTGGCGGCTTGTTAGATGAGCTTGTGGAGGATTGACACAGGTGACTCTCAGCAGCCATCAATGAGATTGCTCCCCGACGCCCTCTGCACCCTCACTCTAGGCTGGCTCCTTGGTTTATCCAGGAATTGTGGCTGATGACACGAAGGCTAAGATGGCTAGAGAGACAGTAGCAGTGTACCTGCAACAAAGCCACAAGAACATCTTATAGGACATTTATGAGATCCTATGAGATGGCAGTCAAAGCTGCGGAGCGTATTATGTGGCCACGATTGCATCTGCAAGCTAATGCCCAGCCCAATTATTTAGAATAATTTGATCTATGACCGTTCTGCCATAAGGCAGACCAAATGTTAGGGAATTGGACACTGGCTGTGAGGCCTTTGCAAGCTACTTTGCAGAAAAAGTCCGGTCACTCCGCCGTGACCTCCCCACCACAGTTGAGACAGTAAGTGAACTCAAGGCTCCATACACGTCTTCTAGTCAGGTTATGGATTATTTCAGTCCACTCAGTCTGGAGGAAGTTGACAAACTGCTCTTAACTGTATGCCCTACCACATGCTGCCTTGACCATGCCCATCATGGCTAGTTAAAGCTGGCCATGATGGGTTTTGAGATGCCCTAAGGGAGATTATTAACAAGTCCCTTTCGGAGGGACAGTTCCCTAGGGCACTCAAGGAAGCTGTGGTTTGTCCCCTACTGAAAAAGCCATCTGGATCTGGCCGAATTGGCTAATTACCGGCCGGTCTCCAATCTGCCCTATTTGGGCAAAATAATTGAGAGGGCTGTGGCAATTCAACTACAGAGCTTTTAGGATGATACTTTCATTCTAGATCTGGTTTCCACCCAGACCACTGGATGGAGATGGCACTGGTCGCCCTCACGGATGACCTCCGGAGACATCTGGATTGGGGTGGATTGGCAGTGATATTGCTATTGGACCTGGCAGCAGCATTCAACACAATCGACCATCAGTTACTGATCCACCGCCTCACCAACACTGGAGTCCAGGGGCCTGCCTTGCAATGGCTGGCTTCCTTCCTTCAGGGTCAGAGACAAGGGGTGGTGCTAGAGGATCAGCTATCCCAAAGGCACCGACTGATTTGTTGAGTGCCCCAAGGGGCAGTGCTACCCCCAATGTTATTTAACATCTACATGCGCCCCCTTGCCCAGAGGCATGGGCTGGGATGTTACCAGTATGCGGATGACACCCAGCTCTATCTGTTGTTGGGCAGCCAGTCTGACTCTACATCGGAAGACCAGGTGTTGCAAGCTGTGACAGGTTGGCTCAGACTGAGCCAACTGAAATTGAATCTGACAAAGACAGAGGTCCTGTGCCTGAGTCAGGGCAGCCTGAGGGTAGGGATCCTACTTCCGACTTTCAATGGGATGCCATTGGTGCCAGTGCTAAAGGTTAGGAGCTTGAGAGTGCTCCTGGATACCTCACTAACAATGGAGGCCCAGGTAGCAGCCACTGCCAAAGCAGCCTTTTACCACCTCCAGCTGATTATGCAGTTGGTTCCCTTCCTCAAATGCAATGACTTGGCAACAGTGATCCATGCAATGGTCACCTCGAGATTGGACTACACAGGACTGCCCTTTACCCAAATCCAGAAGCTACAGGTAGTGCAAAATGCTGCAACCGGGCTTCTGATGGGCCTCCCTATGTGGGAGAACATCCAGCCTGTGCTGAAAGCACTGCACTGGCTGCCTATACCATACCAAATTTGCTTCAAGGTGCTGGTACCTTTAAAGCCCTTTATGGTCAGGGGCCCACATACCTGAGCAAACACCTTTCCCCACACATTCCCCAAAGAGCACTGTGCTCAGGGTCACAAAATCAATTGGCCTCCAGGTTCTAAAGATGCCAGGCTTGCCACAACCAGGGCCAGGGCCTTCTCAGTGGTGGCTCCGTACTGGTAGAATGAGCTCCCTGAAAAGATCAAGGCTCTCAGGACCTTTTATAGTTCCACAGGGCCTGCAAGATGGAGCTTTTCCTCCAGGCCTTCGACTAAGGAGCCACACCAAATAACATCAAATGACTGAGAAGTGACAGTGCCCTGGTCCTTGGCCTGTGCTGTTGTGTAAATATAGAGACCAAGATGAGCCAACCACCAATATAGATCATCTGATTACAACACTAATATTGGTTCCACCTTCTGTAAGCATTGTTATAAGTACCTGATCACTTACTAGCACTTTATGATAATGTAGAGTTTTATTATTTGTTTTAAGATTGTATATAATTTGTTACCTATATGTTTAATCTCTTTGTAAGCCACCCTGAGCCCGCTCTGGTGGGGAGGGTGGGGTATAAATTGAATAAATAAATAAATAAAGTTATTCACAAACTCTTTCATCTCTCAAGAGTTTTCTGCACTGAATCCACAAGCATTTTTTCCCTTGTCCTCTTCTTCCATTGCTTTCTCAACTCCTTCTAGCATGAGCTGTGCCATGTAGAATCCCACAATATCCATCACCTCTACTTTCATTGTGTCATGTTTTAAGAGATTAATTATGTTTCTATACTTTGTGGAAGATCTCACCAAATCACTTTTACTCTTAGGAACAAAGTCCTTAAAGTTCTTCATAACTAAACTGAAAACAATCTGTCTTCTCACTGGGAAGTCATCATGTTTCCCCAAAAATGCAGTAATGAAAACCGAAAAACACCAATTGCATTCACAAAAATCAAAGAAATACTGACTCTACTGACCAGTTTTTTAAAAAACTGACAAATTACTGACCAAGATGAAAAAACTGACTTTTACTGATTTTACTGACCATTTTTCACCCCTGAATAGGCTGTGGGCGAGTGGGTCGGGCTTGAGGAGTCCTTTTAGCGTCAGCTTGCCAGGCGTGCCCAGAGGCCAGTTGCTCCGAGCGAAGAACTGGCACTTTCCAGGAGGGGCCAGCCCAGGAGGAGATTGATATTGCCCACAGAGGAGCTTCGGTGGTGTTCTGCTCATGTTCCTCCCCACCCGTGGAAGTGGCACCCTGCAAAGTGGGAGTATGGGTGGTCAAGGAAATGGAAATAGCAGCTGGGGCGGGGTGGGGGCAAGAGCTCTCTGTGACTGCTGGTCTGTGCGGGGGGGCGGCTGCGAGACTGCCAGCAGCGGGTGAGGGACAGGCAGGCAGCTTGCCTGATGAAAGGGGCCTCCCTGCTTGGCTTGGTTCCCCCCACCCCCGCCGTAAGCAGGCTGTTGAAGGCTGGAGCGAAGTTTTGCTTGAAGCGACTCTCTCTCTCCCCCCTAAGCAGCCCATTGAAGGCTGGAATGAGGTCTTGCTTCAAGTGGTGCAGCTTTGCTTCCATCCCAGCAGAAACCTCATTGTCCTCCGTTGTGGCACGAGATGAAAGGGAAGGATGGGACTGAGGCAACGCAGCCACCAATGGGTAGAGACCCCTGATGACTGATGCATCAGAAAGCCAAAGGCTGTGGGGGCTTGTGGAAGGTTCAGGCAAGAGGGACACAAAAACTCAAATATATATAAGGAGAGATACCCTTGTATCTACCTGTCAAAACAGCTGAAGGGAAGAGATTGAACCTAGCAAGCATAAAAGCTCTGCAGTGTAAAGGATTTACCAGATTAGAAAAATACTGGGCCATAGAGTCATGCAATTAATCTTATACAAGTTCAGATTTACTGCTATCATATGCATGTGTTGTTTTCACTTCTTTAGATGATAACATGATTGGGTACAGGGTCATGGAGTTGGAAGGAGTCTTAAAGGCTATCTAACCCAACCTTCTGCTCAATGCAGGAAATCCAAAGGTAGAGCATCTCTGAAAGGCGGCTCTCCAGACTCTTCTTGAGGATTCGATTGAGGGAGCACCAATACCCCTGTTTTTTAGTTCCATTGTTAGGCTATTCTTATAAGGTTACCAACCTCTATATTGGGCCTGGACTTCTCCTAGAATTACAGCTGATCTCCAGACCACAGAGATCATTTCCCCTGGAGGAAATGCATATTCAGAGGGCAGATTCTATGCTATACTATAGAGAACTCATCTCTACTCAGCTCCCTTCTCTCCCAAAATGTCACCCTCTTCAAGCGCCACCCTCAAATTTCCAAAAATTTACCACGCAGCAGTTAGCAACCCCATACTCTCATCATTAGTGTTTCTCCTAACGTTTAACTGAAACCTACACTCTTGTGCCTTGTGACGAAATGCAAAATTTCCAGAAAATTTGAAGCCATGGGGAGAGGAGGAGATCAGATTTTTTTTTTTCTCAAAGACCATCTACACAGACACTGGGTGATTCTTCATCTAGCATTCGCTCCACATTTTCTCAACTGGGAGGAAGAAGTGCAGCTCAAAAGCACATTCAAGTACCTCGGGGCAATGCCGTACTTACTCCAAAGTCATCCCTGAACTATGCAGAAGGTACCATAAAATGTGATGATCAAAGAAAGTGAAAGCAGCATGCAACGCAGAGGGGAATTTCTGTTCCACCCTGGGTTTCGTAAAACAATGGAGGGAAAAGCCAGTGCAGAATCAGCCACTCTCTCTCTTCGCAACACCCATACACACAGGGATAGTAAGGAAACTTCCCACTCTCAGCCCCTAGGGGGAAATGGTCGAGGCCATGATGTCACTTCCAGTTACATTTCTGGAAGTGGAACAATTGTGTTCCATGACATCCAGCCCCACCCCACCCCCAAATCTCCTTAGGATCGCCAGATAACGAGAGAGAGAGAGAGAGAGAGAGAGAGAGAGAGAGAGAGAGAGAGAGAGAGAGAGAGATTACAGATTACTTAAGAATCTTCCTTATTAGTACAGCCCTACCTAGCCACTTAAAACAGTATCCAAAACACAAATAAAAGACCCTACCCAAGACTCAAACTGGCCCCAGGATGGTTCACTTAGCTGCTTATCAGAGAAATGGCTTTCTCAATTCCTTGTAGAATGCACTCCCTGATGACATCCACACCCTTAGGGATGTGGTTAATATCCAAAGGGTTTATAAGGCTGAATTGTACAGCTTGGCCTTTGGAGGCTAACCAGATGCTGAATCATATCTTTTAATGTTTTATATTTATTATTTGATTTTGTTGGTTTTTAACTTATTTATTATAATATTGTTTTAAGTGTTGTAAATTGTCTTTTACCTATCTAGTGAAAGAGATTAGTGGTCAGGGAACCAATCTATGTGAAAAAAGATCTTGTACTAGAACTGTGCAGATATAAGCATGAATTAATATATCAGATACAGTCATCCCTCTTGATGTGCTTATGTTCATTTTAAGGTGTGTAACTGTATATACATGCGGCTCACAACTGTATAGACATTGGCTCTATGTAATGTCTCCACAGTCCTACTTGATAGTGGTCTATTTAACTGCTACAGTTTTCTAATATTTCAGAAAATAAGTCTTCTCTTGTTCTAATATCTGAAACACATTTAATGGAGATGCTGGCCAGTTAATCTAAAACTGCTAGTATGAAAAATACATGCTCTACTATTGGACTATGGCCCCTTTCAAACTTTGCAGCTCTGAGAAGGAATCCATCCAGCCTCCCAGGAAAGTAGCTTAGAAAATGAATGAGTATAGAAAGTGAACCTTTAGGCTCCTATCACACTCTTCTACCATAATGGCTTTATGCTATGAACATAGCCTGGACAGCCTTTTATTTTATAATTTCAGGCACTGTAAAGCCACATATTCTTTCTACAGGGCTCTGCAATTTGGAAACCTATTCTGTCTGTCTCTCTCTAGGCAAGCTCATATTCTGACATTTCCAGCTGCTACCTTCTTTTATGTTCTTCATTAGGCTTTGATGACTCAAAAAGAATTCATCATCATGTCAAAAGTCAAAGGGAAAACCAAAACAAACTGTTGAGAAATGAATCATCCTCAGGCATTACCTATACCCTCTAACAGTGGCTAGAACAAGAAGCTATTGGGTTGCTTCAAAATGAAATAATGTCTTCTTTACAGATAACCATGAAGAAAGGTTCAGTGAGATTACACCTCACAAGAAATAATTCTGTAGAGGAAATGTTTCCACTGCAGCAACAGCTGTCAGTCAGTTCGCTCTACCACTTTCTTCTTGCAAACCAAGAAAGTTTATAGTTGCTAACTGAGGCACAACTCTTGGGTGTCCAACCCAGCTGGCAGCTGTGAGCAGATTTTTAAATAATATTGTGTTACATTTTATTTGATGCTCAGCAAGAAATCCTAGGTGAGCACATGAAAAATTTACTCTCCATAACAAAATTTCCCCTCTGGAATCCTATACCTCCTTAGGGACTTGGTGACAGAAAGTGCCATCAAGTTGCAGCCCACTTATGCCAACCCTGTATGGTTTTCAAGGCAAGAAACTAACAGAGGAGTTTGCCATTCCCTGCTTCTGAGCAGCAACCCTGTATTTCTTTGGTGGTCTCCCATCCATGTACTAAGCAGGGCTGATCCTGCTTAGCAGCCAGGATTGGACAAGATGGATACCCTGGGCCATCCAGATCAGAGATTAGGGAACTGAGAAGACTAATTTACCCATCTTTTCCCCACTGCTTTAATTGACACTCAACAGTTTAGAAAGAATGAGAATCACAAGATAAAGGGAATAAACAACCTGGAAATTATACACATATGTCCAATATTCCTCTACAGGATTCTGTAGCTCTCAGGGGCTTGAGTGGTCCAATTCCTCCTCTTCTCCCTCCCCCAGCTGTTCTTACCATTGTGTCTTGCCTCCTGGAACATACCTAGTCTTCAGTCAGGGAACTTTGGGAAGGGTTTGGTTTGCTTTGCTTTGCTTTTGGTTGATTTACAAAGCTGGAATTCTTTTACAGACCTGGGGAATCCCATTGAATATGCAGAAGCTCCTTTTTTGTCACTGAACAGACTAGTTTGGATGCTTTCATAATTTGCATAAGCCACTCATTTTACTATCAGATCCAGTAATGAAATGATACAGGCATAGGTGGATAATTTAATGTATATTAATAGCCTCTGCACTCAAAATGACCCAAAGCAACATAATACACAAAACAATCTTCTTTTGAATATAGTCACAAACACTAGCAAAAATAAAACAGTACCATCCATAGTTAAAGACAGATATTTATTATGCTGAGCAAAAGGGGTTTCAGACTAAGAGCACACTGGCAGATTGGATACCATTTCTCCTCCCTTTTCATCTTGTACACAAATTGTTCCATACCTAGTGTCCCTATTTGAAATACTGATCAGGGTTAAAATCAAATTGAGTATGTTTCAGCAGTCACTTTATGAGCCATGGATATCATTGGTTGGTTTTCAAACTGAGTTAAACAGCATTCCTCCTGATAATTTAATCCAGGTTTGTAATGGTCAACTGTAAATCAGAAACTACTTAAGAGAGAAGCAAATAGAATTTGAGAAATCTGCAGTGCTATCCTAGTTCCTAAATCCACATCTGAATAAGACCATTGTATATGCTAACTATAGCTTGGTCCAGAACAGTAAATCACAGAGTTATTCAATTTTAATGCATAGCTATGTCAGAACTATTCAAAATCAGCATATGATCTAGAGCAAGTATTGGGCTCGCACCTGAGATCCCAACTAATCATGTACCCACAGAGACACTGACAAATCTCTTCTATTTTTTTTTTCCATTTGTGAAGTTGCCCTATTCACTGGATGGTCATAAGTTCAGATAAATTCGTTTGTAGTCTACTTTGTATAATGAAAATGAAACATGGCTGCTAAATAGTACAAAAGTCCCACACCATGAGGAAAATAACAACAAATACACAAACTGTATAGTCTAAGGATGACATTTCTTTGGAATGCAATATTTTGATCACCATGGATACTAATTAATACCAATGCACCATAAATATATTCATTGCCCTACTACTCTGCTAAAAAAGGAAAAGAATACTGTATTTGTTTATTCATAGGGTCAACTGTAAATCAAAGAAAATAATAATTGGTTATCCACACATGCCTAGAGAAAGGGACCCACATATAAGCGAACATTTAGCCTACTAAATGTAGTTTCATGCCATTTGATGTCCCTGGCTTACTTTTATGGCTTGTTTTAATACTGAAAATTCTTATGATGGTGGGGGGGTTTAATTGTTTTGACTTTGTGGGCTACCTCCAGCAGGTGCCAGATCTGGAGAGGACATATACATATAAGAGGAAACCTACAGATGCATAAATGTAAGGAAATATTTTATTCACATTTAAACAGTGAATAAAATATTGATGCAGCCTTTCATCCAATTAAGCGGCATCAAATCTAGAGCAAAGTATCCAGAACCAGATTTCCCCTCAAATTTTCACTTTTAAGGGAAACTAGTGTTACAATGGCAAAACCCTGCTAGCGTTATAGAGAAAGCACCATTTTTTTCATATAGTGAAGCAAATTATTCTTTGCACAACTCTGAAGTATGAGGTCCAAACAGCAGCAATCCTTGTGTCAGTGGCAGGCTACATTTATAATAAAGGTGCATCAAAGACCAAAGGGAGAGAGATTATTTGTTAACCTCCTGGGATTATCTCATCACTGAAAGAAATTACTATTGCAGGGGAAAAGTAAATTGATCAACATAACAGCCATTAGTGTGGGCTCCTGCCTTGACTAATATTGGAAGATGGAAAGGTCACATCCATCAAGCATTAATGCCTAGGGTAGCGAACCAAAAGAAGACATTCTGAAACAGGCTGAAACCAGGGACACATATTCGAATGAAGCCTTTGACTTCAGTGGGAGTTAGTATGTACTGGACTGTAGTCCCAGTTGGATATTTATTAATACCAAAGAATCACAAACTGTTGCCTGAAGCACATCTAATTATTTTAGAGACATCTAACACTCAATTGGTGTTGGTTAAGCAAATATAACACCAACCAAGACCTAGCTCTCACTGAGATGATAAAGCTGTCTCCAGGCTACACCAGATCAGAGGTGGATGCGACTGCTTATTCAACTGAATAAGCTTCCTTCCACATAGGGAAACAGATAAATGCTAAGGAAAAGATTCTAGACAAGTCTTCGGCCTGACATGGATGGAGAAATTAAAGCAGAATTAGGAAATGTCTGTGTCATTACACACCTACCTCATGTGATGTCACTAAATCTGGTTTTGCATTCCTACTGGATCAGTGAGAGCTGAACAATGTGGTGCTGAGGCAAGGATGCAGTGGGCCCTCTGCTTTCCTTATGACTGCAAAGTACCAGTTCAGATGTAAGCATTACAGTACCCACCTGCCTCATGAGAAAGAGATGGTGGACCAAACAAGCATAATGGCTATCTTCCCTTCCTCACAAAGAGGAGCCTTGCTTGCACTCCAGGTGCTGGCCAACCAGAAAATATCCCAGTCAATTAAAAAGCCAATCCAGACCTGCTAGCAGTATGTATATGTGGGTGTTATGTGTCGTCAAGTCACTTCCAACTTATGTTGACCCTATGAATTAATGACCTCCAAAACATCTTATCATTAACAGCTTTGCCTGAGTCTTGCAAACTGAAGGTCCTAGATTCCTTTATTGAGTCAATCCATGAGCACTCAGCAATTAAAACCCACATATTGTTAAGAGATTGTTGGGACCTGGGTAAAAAAGCAAAAACAGCTTGACTCTCTCTACATGCTACCATGGACTGTAGGCTTTGTTGTTGTTGTTGTTTGTTTGGTCCCTAGCCAAAGCACCAGCATTTAAACAGGAACATTTACAAAGTCCAATGGGTGTTTATGTTAAATCCACAGCACTGAAATAAAACAGGAATTCAGTGGCACCTTAAAGACTAATGTATATTCCAGCATACAGAGCTCTCACACTGGAATAAATATTCAGTCCTTAAAGTGCCACTGGAATCCAGCTTTATTTTACCAAGCCTGTAACCTTCCCACATTACCTCAGTCAGTCAGCCTGTAATTAGCCATGGGATATGTATGTGTGTGTGTGGCTGATTTCCCACAAGCTGCTGCTCTGCGCTTGCTCTTCCCTTTGCCCTGATTTCACACCATGAGCTACGCGGCCACATTTTTCCCTGCAGCTTTGCCCAATTTCCCCTGCATGTACTCAATCCTGTTTTTTGAGGACTGAGTAGACGCGGGGGAAATTGGATTAAGCTGCAGGGAAAAATGCAGCTGCGCAGCACATGATGTGAAATTGACACGTACGATCGGGGCAAAGGAAAGAGCAGGCGTAGAGCAGCAGCTTGTGGGAAACTGGCCTGTGTGTATATATGAATATTGCAGCAACATATCTATCTATCTATCTATCTATCTATCTATCTATCTATCTATCTATCTATCTATCTATATACACACACACACATATACATACACACACTAGGGAGCAAAGCCCATTGTGGAGGAAGACAACGGGCCCTAGAAAGGAAGGAAGGGAGGGAGGGTGGAAGGGAGAGAGGGCTGAAGGAAGGAAGGAAGGAAGGAAGGAAGGAAGGAAGGAAGGAAGGAAGGAAGGAAGGAAGGAAGGAAGGAAGAGGGGTAAGAGTGAAAGGAGAGAGGAAGAAAGGAAAGGGGGGAAAGGAAGGGAAGAGGGGCGGAACGGGCTTCTCTAGGTCTACTGGGCCCATAGAAGGGCCAGAGGATGGGGGGCAGAACGGGCTTTTCTGGGCCTACTGGGCCCATAGAAGGCCCAGAGGACGGTTTGTAGGGGGCGGAACGGGCTTCTCTGGGCCTACTGGGCCCTGAGAAGGCCCATAGGACAGTTTTGGGGGGCGGAACAGGCTTCTCTGGGCCTACTGGGCCCTGAGGAGGTCCAGAGGATGGGGGGCAGAACAGGCTTCTCTGGGCCTACTGGGCCCTGAGAAGACCCAGAGGATGGTGTGTATGGGGGGACGGAATGGGCTTGTCTGGGCCTACTGCACCCATAGAAGGCCCAGGGGACAGTGTGGGGGGCAGAAAAGGGCTTCTCTGAGCCTACTGCACCCATAGATGGCCCAAGGGATGGTGTGGGGGGCAGAAAAGGGCTTGTCTGGGCCTACTGCACCCATAGAAGGCCCAGAGGACAGTTTGGGGGGGGCAGAAAAGGGCTTCTATCACCTGCCTCAGCCTTGAGGGCCTGTCCCTGAGCTCACTCTGCAGACGGTCCTCTCCTGTCAGAGGACCAGAGTAGACTGAGCTGAAGATACTGACCGAGGCTGACGTGGGCGGGACTTCGCCAAGCAGCCAGTCAGCCCTGGCCAGTGTCTTCTGACTGCCAGTTCTTGAGCCCAAACAATTATGGTGAGCATAGAATGTTGCAGAACCAAAATTAAAATATTAATAAGGATATAATATATATAAAATTATTTATACCGTTTATCTAGGCCAGCAGTTGCATCCCTAACAAAAAAGTAAATATTATGGATTGCAATGTTTTATTAAGGTCAAATAAAATAATATGTAAAGAAATTTAAATCATTATTCCTGATGCTGTTTCTGTCATTTTCTGGTACGTATTTCAGCTTATTTGGGGGGGACATACTGACATATAGCAAATCATACAAAATTAATAAAGTGGAGGCTATAAAGTGGAAACTTGATAGGCTATATCTGTAATATTTATTGTGTAATTGAATCTGTAACTTAAATTTGATGTGAATAAAACTGGCTGGCTTCATGGTAATGAACCAGAATTGAAGAGACGAACCTGCCTTTTCGAGGGCATATTATTCATAAAGCCAACTGTGGCAAAGCTGACTATAAATATCACAGATTCTTCCAGAACATTTGACAATAGCTAATTAACAGGTTTGTATTCACAACTAGCCAGCAAAGGAACCAAGTTAGCTTTACTAGCTCCTGGAACGTAGGCATTTGTTTTATGGCAATTGAATGCTGGCTCGGTTCACCAGAAACTCAGATTTTTTTTAAAATGCTTTTGATAACTGTGGCTTGCTGTGAAGTATGAATTAATAACTGTAATTGTACTGCTGCTCCACCTCTGAAGGCCAGTGCCTTTCTTTATATATTACACAGTACATGGACTGAGACCCTTTCTGCATTCTCCTTTTAATGCATGTTCACTGCAGTGTCCTACAATAAATTATGCACTAAAATTGAATTCAACCTTCTTTTTAATTCAAGTTTTCTTCCCCATTCTGCACTAAAATTGAATTGAACCCTCTTTTTATTCCATTCCCCCCCCCCATTCTGCATTACATTAACTCCCTTCAGGGTTCAGCCTGGTTTCAGCCTGCTGTTGCCCCAAGTTATTTGAATGCTGTTTTGCTGTGGACTTAAATTGCCTCCACTCAAACACTGAGAAAATCCAGAGTGACAGGCAAATGCGGAAAGGACTGAGTCTGGATCCCAACTGTGTTTCAGACAAAATGCTATTCCATGTGGGTTCTCCTTAGTTCCTGCAAGTGCAGAGCCAAATTAAGATCAGGACCACAGTGCATGTGTAGAAGGGGAGTTAGCCTTCCACCTGTACCATTTCCTCAGCATGAAACAGTCCCAGAGGGCATGCTATCTGGGGAAACTCTGGGATACAATTGGGTTTCCCCAACAGGCCCAGTAGCACCCACTCCAGAACTGTTAGGATGCTGAGATGACCAATAATGAAAGTCATAAACTGCTATACAATTATAGTTTCTCATGTATTTGGAAATTCAAATCAAAATTTGGTTTCTAAACTACAGTTAGCGCAACAACAGCAGAGTTTAGCGTGATGTCTGAACTGAATCATGTCAGGCCCTACCTGACCACCACAAGGAGGTCTCTAGAGAAGCAGCACATGCATTTCCTAAATAAATAAAAATACCACCCCAGTGACAAGTAGGTTTCAACCTATCTAGCCCAGGTCCAGCCCATCTAGCTTCCAAACTGCTTGGAAAAGAACATTCTTCAGAAAAAGTGACTATATAACAGAGGCTATCAAAGCAGGATGACAGGAATAAATTCACAATTGATCAGTAAGTGTATTATTGTTAAATTGGGAAGATAAACCATCTTCCTAGTACTTGTATACTGGGGCATGACTCACAACATGAAGGAAAAAGTATAAATCTAAAAGTGATCTATTCATTGACAAACAGAGGCTTGAATTCTCTGCTGTGAATACAAATTAAACCAACACAGAATCTCTAGAATACGTCAACAGTAGGGTGTTGCTTTTTCATGCATTTTTCCTATTAAGTGCAACTCCCCCCCACAAATAAGATTGGTGGTTAAAGTGTGTGTTTCATCTTAGCTTGAACACAACCTGCACAGAAGCAGAGGGTTTTGTTGTTGTTGTTTTCTTTATTTCAAAATGCTTAGTTAAGTTTATTAGCAGTCCTGAACAGTGATTTAAAATCTTGCTTTTCACATTTTTAATATATTTTGTTTTATGTGTTTTATCTATGCTGTAAGCTGCCTTGAGTTCTGCAAGGTAGAAAGGTGGCTAATAAATGTTTTAAATGCAAATAAATAAAATGTGAGAACTGGCAAGAGGACAAATCCATCCTCAATAGAATGATTGGAAGGGGATCAAGGTAAGCAAACATGATGATTTGTAACCTTTTCTCCTCATCCCTAAATTCAACACCACAAAGTCAGACTCATTGTTCTATCATGATCAGTATTGTCAACTCCATCTCTCAGGCTGAGGTGTTTCACAACATTTACTATGGCTGAGTTCAGACTGGCAGTTTGTCCTGCTATAGCCGCATGTGAGCAACATTTCACAAGTGGATTAAAGGGGCCGTTCACACAGGCACATCTGTCTGGTACTCCCCACCCATAGTCAACTCGTCATGTACCACTTCACTCCCGTGTTTAAAAGATACCTGGTGAAAGTGGTAGCAAATCCCAGAGAGTGCCTTTATCCCACTTCATTCAGCTTCAGGGAAGTGTGAATGCTAACCTGAAAAGCCGGGAACAACCTGAGGTAGTAATGTCTGTCGGGTGTTTCCACACATAAGGTGCACTTGATTGCCCTGGAGAGGCAGCAGCAATGTGATTGGATGTGCTCTGCTCTACCACCCAATGCGGTGCCGGCACAACGGGATCCTCCCCAAATCACCCTGATGTGCTTATGCGTATGAGTGCATATGCGCACAGGCGAACATAGCTGAATTACCAGGGAAAACCCATTTACAGCCACGCCTCTGGGCCAGCAGTCTGAATGCTCTCTCACACCTCCTCCTGGTATGCTCCCGCATCAGTCCACGCAGTGTGACCGGGAAAATCCAGAACAGTTTGTTCCGGGTCTTTTTTGCAACGACTCCCTCCTGCTTCAAACTGCCAGTCTGAACTCAGCCTATATATAAAACTATAGATGCTCTACCACAGAACCACACCACCTCCATCCCCTATGACCAAGCATCACTATTACCCATTTGCAGGGCATCCCAAGAACTTCTGGCACTCTAGGACAGGTGGCATAAAGGCACTCCTTAGGACCAGCCTGGATGTGCCCCACCAGCTAGCCCAGGCACCCACTGGCTATTCTAGACTTCCACTAACTAACTCACCAGCCTGAGCACACTTTGAGCCATGGCCAAGGTGCATACTGATCTGCTGGTTGCCTTGTGCACCCCCCAGAGCCCTAGGCAATAGCCTGAAGCCACCTAGCGGGCTGTTCACCCCTGTGCTTTTGTAAGGAGAGTGAGAACAAAGCCTACATTCTTCATTTCTTTTGTTTGCCATCCCATCTACCTGCCTTCATTTAAACTGCTATTGAAACATAACAAAGACAAATGAGACCACATGTTACAGGGCACTTTTCCCTTTGACAAAAGACTGTGCCTTAAGGATCATGAGCCAACTTGAGCCAGTGGTTCATCATCTGAACATCTAATCCAGCTCTGTGACAGGCATTGAAAGGCTTGGACTGGGAACCCCACACTTCAGATTCTGGCTTTCTGCTTCAAAGGGGAATCAGAGCAAGGCATGTTTATTGGGACATTCATTTAGCAGCCCCTTAATTTTTCTGGCCTGGGAAGTCAGGTGGCACTAGAGAGCCAATCTGATGCTACTGACCAACATAAAGACTCCCAGAGCCACTGTCTTTGCTGAATCTGGGTGAGTTATTGCAGAGGAAAGCCATCAGGCTAGCTGGCTGTGCTATCAGACTACATGACTCCCTGCCGCCTAACATATTTGTTTGCCTCTGGACCTGAGCATCTAGACTGCTCAGAAAACATGGAGGATTTATGGTCTAAACTGTTAGAATAAATGGATGTGGGTCTGGCTTCTCTATTAGAAGGCATCTTATGTGCCACCTGGGCCATGATCTGTTGTCTACAAGACAAAGTTAAATGCACTACTTAACAACATGTTTTCATGACAGCAGTTTGATTTAATCTTGCATTAGGCAGTGTGGGAACTGTTGCTTAACCTGAGTTTATCTAACATAGTTATTAATATTCTGAGATAATATTGAAATAGGAGTAAGGCAAGAAAGATGAATACTATCTGATAACCCTTGGTATCCAATATTACACCTGATGAAGCAGAATGTAAACATACACACAAGATCACCACTCGCTACTTTTAATAAGAAGTTCTTTGCAATACTTGCAGGGGTTACAGATGCAAAAATGCAGAGGAAACTAAAAGGCCAAGGAAAGAACTAAGAACTCTTTAGCGATTAACAAGGCACAAATGCTTGGCTCCCTCCACAGCCCCTTCCTCCCAACCTTCTCTAGACATAAAACAGGTGATCCAGGACAAATGTTGTTGTTTTTTAAAGACATGTGTATTCATGTACTTCTTCCAGTCACAAAGTCTACTTCCAAAGAATACCAGGTACACATATCATGTAAGTAATGCTGGCCATGCATGACACATCATATATTTAATTCTCATGGTAGTTTTATCATACTGCTTTAAAAGTGCACTGGAACACAGGGTTAACCAGGGCTAAGGAACACATTTCTGCAAGCATGGGTTAAGTAGCTTGGCCCCCTTCCAGCCTACATCTCATCCCAAGGGTTGCTATCAGTGGGGCTAGGATAAATAAACCCCCTTCGACATTGATGTTGTGTAATGCCAGGTCTATCAACAACAAGACCATGGTCCTTTGGAACTATCTGCTGGAGCAGAATGTAGACCTGGTGTGCATGACCAAGACCTGGGTGCGAGAAGGAGAGATGGTAGCTCTTTCCCAACTGGCTCCTCCAGGGTTCTCAGTCCTTCATCAATCATGGACTGGGGGCAGGGGGAGGAGTGGCCCTATT
Organism: Gekko gecko; assembly: GCA_029375565.1. Taxonomy (NCBI): domain Eukaryota; kingdom Metazoa; phylum Chordata; class Lepidosauria; order Squamata; family Gekkonidae; genus Gekko; species Gekko gecko. Next base: position 131,424,851 of record JAPDNY010000005.1, read on the forward strand.
CATTTGGGAGGCTTACTCCTTCAGGACGTTCCCGCCTCCAAGGATTGTGGGCATACAGTGTGTCATCCTGGTATGGGAAACCAGGGAGAGTCTGGTGATTTGGCTGGTGTACTGACTGCCTAATGCACCAGCCAATAGCCTACCATCCCTGATGGAGGCCATATCAGGCTGGGCATTGTAACACCCTAGACTGATAGTCTTAAGTGATTTCAGTGTCCATGCCGATGATACAGCCTCCACTCAGGTGACGGATCTGGTGTTGTCCATGGTGGCACTAGGGCTCTCCCAATATGTAATGACTCCTACTCACCGAGCCGGACACACGCTCAATTTGATCTTTGTGGTGAGGGTTACAGTGGACTGGACCACTGCTTCAGCAGTGCCATGATCAGACCACTTTCCCTTAGGGCCTGTTTGAATGTGTCACCCCAACCCTGTTTAGGTGGTGAGCATATTTTAGCTCGCCCACAGAGTCAAATGGACCCAATGTGGCTTCAGATGGTTCGGAGAAATCTGATGCCCGATGGCAGCTTGTTAGATGAGATTGTGGAGGATTGGCATAGTGGACTCTCTGCAGCCATTGACAAGATCGCTCCCTGATGCCCTCTGCAGTCCTGTATGCAGCTGGCACCCTGGTATACTCAGGAGCTGTGGCTGATTAAGTGAGAGCTCAGACAGCTAGAGAGATGGTGGCAGCGTGTCCACGATGAAGCTACAAGAACATCTTATAGGACATTTATGAGATCCTATGAGATGGCAGTCAAACCTGCAAAGAAAGAGTATTATGCAGCCACAATTGCGTCTGTGAGCTCCTGTCTGGCCCAACTATTTAGAACAACTCAGTCTATGACGACTCTGCCACAAGGCAGATCAAATGCTAGGGAATTGGACACTGGCTGTGAGGCTTTTGAGAGATACTTTGAGATAAAGACCTGTAGCTCCTCTGTGACCTCCCTACCACAGTTGAAACAGTGAGTGAGCTCGAGGCCCCCATGGACGTCTACTTGTCTGGTTATGGATTATTTCAGTCCACTCAGCCTAGAGGAAGTTGACAAATTGCTCTCAACTGTACACCCTACCACGTGCCCATCGTGGCTTATTAAAGCAGGCCATGATGGTTTTTGGGGTGCCCTAAGGGAGATCATTAACAAGTCCCTTTCAGAGGTCCCTGGGACACTTAAGGAGGCCATGGTTCGTCCCCTCTTGCAAAAAACATCTTTGTATCTGGCCGAACTGGCTAATTACCGGCCAGTTTCCAACTTGCCCTATTTGGGCAAGTTAATTGAGAGGGCTATGGCAGTCCAGTTACAGAGCTATTTGGATGATGCTTCCAACTTAGATCCCTTCCAGTCTGGCTTCTGCCCGGGACATGGGATGGAGACAGCACTGGTCACCCTCACAGACAACCTTCAGAGGTATCTGGATCGAGGCAGATTGGCAGTGCTGTTGTTGTTATTCTTGTAGGCTGCGTTCAACATGGTCAACCACCAGTTACTGATCCACCACCTTGCCGACACTGGAATTCAGGGCCTAGCCTTACAATGGCTCTCATCCTTTCTTCAGAGTCGGGGACAAAGGGTGGCATTAGGGGAACAACTGTCCTGAAGGCATCCATTGATCTGTGGAGTGACTCAAGGGGTGGTACTTTCCCCAATGTTATTTTAAATCTATATGCACCCCCTTGCCCAGATTGCCCAAAGGCATGGACTTGGGTGTCACCAATATGTGGGTGACACCCAGCTCTATCTGTTGTTGGGCGGTCAATCTGACTCTACACCGGAAGATCTGGACCAGATGTTGCAGGCTGTGGCTGGTTGGCTTAGACTGAGCCGACTGAAATTGAATCTGACTAAGACGGAGGACCTGTCTCTGAGTCGCAGTGGTCCGGGGGTAGGGATCTTACTCCCAACCTTCGATGGGGTGCCATTGGTGCCAGCGCTGAGGGTTAGGAGTTTGGGGGTGCTCCTAGATGCCTCCCTAACACTGGAGGCCTAAGTAGCAGCCACTGCCAAGTTGGCCTTTTATCATCTTCGGCTGATTAGGCAGTTGGTTCCCTTCCTTGAATGCAGCGATTTGGCAACAGTGATCCATGTGATGGTCAACTCGAGACTGGACTACTGTAATGCTCTCTACATGGGGCTGCCCTTGTCTCAAATCTGGAAGCTGCAGCTAGTGCAGAATGCTGCAGCCAGGTCGTTGATGAGCCTCCCTATGCGGGAGCACATCCAGCCTGTACTGAGGACACTGCACTGGCTGCCAATAGCATACCAAATTCGTTTCAAGGTGCTGGTTGTTACCTTTAAAGCCCTCTATGGTCAGGGTCAGGCATACCTAAGGGACTGCCTTTCCCCACATGTTCCCCAGAGAGCACTGCATTCAGGGAAACAAAATTGGCTGGCTCTCTCAGGTCCTAAGGATGCCAAGCTGGCGACTACCAGGGCCAGGGCCTTCTCAGGAGTGGCTCCATACTGGTGGAATGAGCTCCCAGAAGAGATTAGGGCCCTGTGGGATCACAGGGCCTGCAAGGTGAAGCTTGTCCACCAGACCTTCTATTAAGGAGCCACACTATACACCGAAGAATGTTCCTGTGCCTTGGCTTTACCATCCTTATTCCAGGCTGTGCTCAGCTTATCACCTTACCACCACATAATAGTTGAAGTACTGAGCTAGTGTGAACATCATTGGAATATATGGTTTCCTAAGCCCTTTTATAAATAATCTTGCTCTCACTTTTATTAACTTTGTTCCAATGTTTTATTAATATGTTGCTGTAGATTTTCCAGGTTGTGTGGCCATGGTCTTGGCATTGTAGGACCTGACGTTTCGCCAGTAGCTGTGACTGCCATCCTCAGAGGTATAACACAGAAAGATGGAGTACTCTCTGTGTCAAGGTTTATTAATATGTTCTAATGTTTTAGGAGGATCTTAAATGATTATTTTATATTTATGTTTATGATTATTATGTAATTCTATGTGAGCTGCCCTAAGCCCATCTTGGCGGGGAGGGCAAGATATAAACCAAATAAAATAAATAAATAAATAAATAAAATCCCTCAATGTATAGAAAAAAATAATAAAGCACTAAAACATGAGGAGGGGGAGAAAGAGATTACTGCACATGGCCAAAGGTTGCTAAATCAGAATAAAGAAAAAAAAACATGAATCAAAAACACATATAACACATGAATTAGCAAAGATAACAGTTAAAACAGATTAAAATTAAAGTAAAATCCAATAGAAATCCCTAGCCCAAACAAACAAACATTTTAAAAATGTTTGGAAAGGTTCAATTTCTGATATTCATTAAAGAGCGATCCACACCACTGTATAGGCACTCTGCTCATGCACCAAAGATTTTCAACTCAACCAGTCATTTGAAGAAGAAAAAAAATACTCAGCCCCTCTGCAGAGGCTTAAGGGGTAAAGAACTGTCACTAAACAAAACATCTGCCCATGTACACAGGACAGCATTTTACACTTAGGCACAAAGCTGATGGGATCCTGACCATAACATAGTATGATCAAATGAAAAGTACTCTTGTGACCTACCACTGGTGAGCTTCATCTCATCCGGCTGGTGGTTGAGCTGTTGTGATGCCACAAAATGTTCACAAACTTCTGAAAGGTGATATGCTTGACAACAATGTAGTGGAAAGTGCCATCAAATCACACCGGACTTATGGAGATCCCGAAGGCAAGAGATATTCAGAGGTGGTTTGTCATTGCCTTCCTCTGCATAGCAACTCTGGACTTCCTTAGTGGTCTCCTACCCAAATACTAACCAGGGCTGACCCTGCTTAGCTTCCAAGATCTGACCAGATCAGGCTAACCTAAGCCATCCAGGTCAGGGCTTGACAACAGTACACATTCTGAAATATACATGGCTGGGGGGTATTGGTTGTTAATATCCAGCAGCTAGATCAGCATGATCTAACTGACAGCTGGCAAGCTGCTTGGAACAAGTCCTGACCTGTTCAGACCGGCCCAGGTATGAGGTCAGTGGGCAATGACTCAGCATGATGCTGATTGGTTGTCATATGTATAAATGTAAATGTCTTGTACTGTACTTTCTTCTTCTCTCAAAGTGTGTGTCTGGCGGAGCAGTTTGTTGGAGTATATTGTGAATAAACACTGTATATAGTTTTCCACAGCTCTGACTCTGTGTGGTGCTATATAGCAGTTACTTTGCTAAAGTGCTGGAGTTGCTGCACAATCCTGGTGGCTCTAGGTGGCTACACTTTGCTTACGCAGTCTGCGCGTCAGGGGGGTGGGGGCGGAATCACATACAGATATTGGTCAGGCAGCATGGCTCAGGGCTAGAGTTGTCTGAATTAGTCACAGGAGCAAAGCAGCTTAATTAATGAAGAGATGAATACAAAGAAGGATATTTCATGCAATTTTTAAATCCCTAAATAAATCTACCATAAGCAGAAAACTCAATATAGAAGAGATTTAAACAATATAATTTTGAAGTTCACAAACACATATCAAATATAGATTTGAGTTCTATTATAAGCACCACCAGCTTCTTCCAGGGAAACAAATATTATGGCTTGTTCCAGACCTGCACAAATTAGGGAAATCTAAGCTTGCTGTATATGGCTCATGAAATGTCTTCTCCCATTTCTATTTTTAAGAGTGCAGTCAGTCATTATAGGCATTTAAAGGCTGATTAGGTTTGCAGAATAGTTAAAACAAAATGCTAACCTTACAGAAAGATAAAGCTGCTTTCTTAACAGTAAAAGGGACATGCTTGAAGGAATTATTTTAATTAACATTTGGGGCAAGGTTTCAGTGAGAACATCTCTTTACTAAAATAAATAAATAAACACTCAGGGTGCCATACAAGAAATTCAGACCTACTCTTAATGGAATTGGATCCTTTTACACTGTCACAACTTGGTTCGATCTTCTTTTGTAATGTGAAAAGAAGGAGAATGACACATGTAAAAATAATTAGCTAAGATGAAACAAACCAATATTTGGCTTAACTATGAATATGATCAAGTATACCTATTAATAATATTAAATGGAAACATAAACTTGTATTGCCTTTCCTAATGATTGTTCTCCCACACATGTTCAGTTTGCAGTGTATCTTTTAAATATGGAAGATCTGCATTGTTATGGTACACATTACACTATGAAAGTTTTACAGTGCCATGCTAAGTAGAGCTATACCCTTCTAAGCCCACTAACTTCAATGGATTTAGAGAGGTGTAACTCAGCTTAGGATGGCACTGTAAATTGGTTAATCATTTTTGGGGTAGTAATGAATAAGGTGTTTGACTATATTTAAATGAATATGCATATTCCCATTTAATTAAAAACAGCTAGTACGCACTGCTAGAAGGCAAGTACTTCAACATTTTTATTTTCAGTTCCTATTATGGTATCACACTAAGACCAAAATAATTTCAAAAACAAACAAGTGTTCCTCAAATCTGCTTCATCAATTAAAACTTGTACCTGATGATTTATCACTGAAAATTCTGGTTGATTAATGTACCAATTAAACCAATTAAATCTTACAGTTTTATAAATCACAGTGTATTCTTCCATTCATCAA